>JAJTUV010001294.1:0-371279 GCA_021653895.1 Mastomys natalensis
GCTTCAAACTAGAAAAATAACAAGTTTCATAAAAGTTCATCTTTAATTTAGCAATTATTGAATTTGCATTCTACGTTTTCAGAATAACTAAACTTAAAATTGAGTTTTGGAAATAATAAGCCCAGTGAAAGGGTGATGTGGTAAGTCAGAGTGATGAATGACACGCGAGCACTCTCTGCAAGCTAGGACACTTACTAGTTTACCAACAAACACCTATACGTGGTTGGCCATGTTCTCCAGTGTCACAGGACATGCAAGAGGCACATTCTACACGGCCAAAGCAAGGACAGGCAAGAGGCACACTCTGCATAGCCAGAGCAAGGACAGGCACTTGCAGTGGTCAGAGAAGTGCAGCTATGACACAGTTCAATAGGCACAGTAGCTTGTATCTAAAAAAGAACCTTTCCTAAAAAAAAATTCTGTACTTTTAATTTTTAAGTTAAGATACAAAGCAATGTGTTTTATATAACATTTCACACGCACGCACGCACGCACGCAAGCACGCACGCACGCACGCACAAAACTAAAAGTAAATTAAACAATACTTTGGCAAAACCAACTTGGAGTGAAAGGGCTTATTTTAGCTCACAGTTCCAGATTATAACCCACATTGCAGGGAAGTCATGGACTTTAAACCCAAAGTTCTTAAAAATCTATCTACCTGTCTTCCTCCTTCCCTCCCTCCCTCTGTCCCTCCCTCCCCTCTGTCCCTCCCTCCTTCCCTCCCTCCCTCCCTTCTTCCCTTCCTTCCTTCCTTCTTTTGCTTTCCTTCCTTCCTTCTTTTTTTTGAGACAGGGTTCAACTGGCCTTCAACTCACTGTGTAGTTGAGGGTGACCTTGAACTCCTTACCCTCTGGAGCACTGGGATTACATGTGAGTGGCACCGCACCCAGTTTTATGCAGTACTACAAACTAAACCCAGAGTTTCCTGCAGGCTAGGTGAGTTCTACATCTCTGGCCCCCTTGGTTCAAGACTTTAAGAATTAGAGAATATGTATACTTTATTATTATTATCACTGAAGATAAAGGTCCAGATAACACTGAATAGTTTAAAGAATAGATTAAAAAAATAAAAATAGCATTGTAATTTTCATATGAGCCTCAACAGCAATGAATTTTCAAGTATAAAATGAATACTTCCTCATAAAAACAAACACAGGTTGGGTGTTCTAACAGACACCTTTGGTCACAGCTATGGAGAATCAGAAGTTCAAGACTAGCAATCCCCCAGAAAGTAAAACAAAACAACAAAAAACCCAAAACATAAACATAAAAACTATAATAAAGCTGTTATTTAGTAAACTGCAAACTTCAAGCTAGTACCTCAACATATCTCTAAATTTAATTCTGAAGAGATTATAGAATTCTGATTTTATGTCAACAAACCACCTCACTAGAGAAAACTGGCTTTCTTCCAAAGCATGCCTGGCACACCGTAACTTTACCTGAAACAGCCGCTCAGAGCTCTGGGGCAGGGCTGCAGGAGAGTAGGTGGGGTCCATCTCTGTGAACTCCTCAGCGAAGTTACTCACATCTAACTCATCCCGGATCACAGGTTTGAATGGTGCAGGCACTTTTTTGGCAGCTAAGTCATCCCAATTTATCTTCTAGAGCACAGAAAGAAGATTGGGACAGAGCAGGAAAAAAAAAAAACTATATTATGATCAATAGATATGATTAATTTTTTTTCTTTTTTTAAAGACAGTCTCACTTTATAGCTCTGTCAGGCTGGAATTCTCTATGGCAGTAGTTTTTCAACCTTCCTAATGCTGAGATCCTTACTGCAGTTCATCATGTTGTGGTGACCTCCAACCATAAAATTATTTTCATTGCTACTTTATAACTGTAAACTTTGTACTGTTAAGAATCATAATGTAAATATCCATGTTTTCTGATGGTCTTAGGCGACCCCTGTGAAAGGTTTGGTGATCAAGCAACCCACATGTTGAGAACCATTACTCTATGTAAACTTGCTGGTTTTGAACTCAGAGATATGCTTGCCTCTGCCTCCCAAGTGCTGGGATTGATTAAATGTGTGCGCCACCACTCCTGGGTAAGAGTTCAGTTACTATTAAGTTTGATTAAAAATAAGAGTGCATATTTCAAACTAAGGATTAAAAATATCCTTTTTTCTTTTCAAGAATGATCCCATTTTCAGTCTGTATTATGTGGAAGGTGCCTGTTGCTTTCTTACTGCAGGAATCTCAGTGTCCTCTAGAGGGCACCAAGACACACAGGTTTAACCTCAGAGTTAGCAGAACAAATTACTTTGTACTGAGCCTTGGCAGAAAAGAATTAAGTCAAAATGAAAACCAACCAACCAACCTTCCAACTGACGACTCCCTCAAACCATAAAATCCTGTTCTAACTGGCTTCAGTGTGTTCCGTGGCTGTGATAGCAACTCCTATTGTCTAGAGGCTCACTGTGCTCTCCCCTTACACTGGTTTTCCTTTGGGTCACCAGACAGATTACAAAGTAAAAGTGCCACGAGTCAAGTGTGTTTGTATACAGGAGGGCTAAATAACACTTGTCACTGTAGCTCATTCAACTCCATTCACTACTTAGATACTGCCTCTTGTTTCCCATACACACCGTCTGAGTAACTGATATGTTTTGGATTGTTCAAATTCAACCCTTTGTTGTTTCTTTATGCTCCTTCTTCATAAAATATCCTCAGTACTTACTGAACTGGATTTTAGAGATTTCTTACTAAGTCTTCAATATAAGATGATACCGTCATTCTATACATCATTAAGACAGAAAGAAACACCATCAATTGGAGAAGTGGTGATTCCCACTTAAAGATGGATATTGACTCAGTGGTGGAGAAAGTAAAAATTACACTTGATGAAATTTAGCAAATTATCTTCTCTTATAAAGGAAGTAGAAATAATTAAATGGTAATTCTTCAAGCTTTCCAGTTATGATGAGTCTCAGAGATAATTTCTCTTTTTTGTGTCAGAAAGAATCTTGAGGCCCAGAAATAAGAACTAAAATATTTCTCACTGAAGTATCAGTTGCTGGAAGTGTGGATTAGAATTCTGCCCACTTTCTAGCTAGTGTTCACTCCTCTATGAGGCGGTGACAGCGTCTATTACAGGCATCTGCTCTTGTGTTTCACTTACTGAACAAACATCAAGACAAATTCTGGGCCAGGTGAAGTGGCTCAGCACAATAAGGATGTTTGCTGGCAAACACGATGACCTGAGTTTGTTCTTCAGCTTCCCACATGGTTGAGCAAAGAACTGATTCCCATGAGTTGTCTTTTCTCCTTCATATGTGTGCATGCGTATAAGCATGAGTGAATGTATGCACATGCACAATACATGCATGCACACACATTATTTCTTAAAAATTTTAAGAAGAATCTTTAAAAATGACAAACTTCTAGAGTAAAGGGGTAATTTAATGAAACACACTGTTATCAGAAGAATGTTCAATGTGTAGAAAATTGAATGCTATTATGATTCTTCCCACCTCTATAGCATTGTAGAGAAAAGATCATTCAGATCTTTGTAAGTGGATTTCTGGTCTACCCCATCATTTAAAAGTGAGAGCAATTACATAAATTAAAATTACTATTCCAAGCTATCAAGAAGATAAGTACCTCCTATACTAAAGATATGCTATAATATTCATAAGCTCAGGGAACAACTGAGAAAAAAAGTTGCAGAAAAGGATAATAGAACATTCTGTTTAATTTTACATACTTGTTCATTTTTAAGCTCAAATATGAACAAGATACAATGTATGTTTGTAAAGTAATTATTTCTCAGCCAATGCACAATACTGAGTTCATTTGATTCTAAATATGCTTGTCACTGTGTTACTGAACTTTAAAGTTTTACAGTAATATTGTTAAAAGATGGGTGGAGAGACTAAAATAAACATACTGTTCACACAGAAGTGAAGAGACCTCATTTTCAATGAGGAAGCCTCCTCCCAGCCCCCACCACAGATAAAAAGCTACGGCCTCATACACTCCACACAAGTGCTCCACCACGGAGCTACACCCCAGCCTTGCCTTTTATGTTTAACAAGCAATAATAACACTACGAAAACTTAACTGAAATAGTTGTTTCTTCTTTGCTTGCTATACCCTGTTTGTTTTAGTGATAATAATACGAATTTTTACAGAACAAAAACATAACATGAATGATTCCACCAGACCAGTAAACACCAAGGCCATGCTTGTTGCTATGTGAAGTTATTTAAATGCTGCAATGTTTAGGATTTTAGAAACGGAGGCTATGTTACTTCAGGCTTCACCATTTGACTGAAATCACTAAGCAGCTCAGCCACCCTCCCCGTTATTTATTAGCCTTTACTTGGAGTGAACTGAAAACATGAACCTGGCGGATGTGCTGGTGCTCTGTGGAATTGTGTCACTTGGCCTTTTCATAAGAAAAGCACTGCTACAGAGCAGAGAAAGCAAATGGAAACGTATGCGCTGACACTGAGAACCATGCAGGATTGCACATTCTAAGGTTTCTCCTGGAAACAGAAGAGGCAATGGAATCAGCAACCAAAGGCAGAACCCATTACAACAGCTCATGAATTCATACAAAGGACAAAGGACACACATCTCCTTAGTTCATATGCAAACCAAAACACTACAGAAAGCACTACCTAGAACTCACCAGCTGTGTCCAACCTACCGGCTACACACAACCCTCAATGGCCATGAATGTGGCCTAACACACGGTAAACCTAAGCACAAAGAGACTTCAGAGGGCAATATTTTGGGCAACTCAACTGTTCTATTCTCAAACATAAACTCTGTAGCTGACAACATTCTGTCTTAGTGTCAGAGGTTGGACATCACTGTGGAGAAAATGTAATGCTATCACGATCTTCTTTGCTTAGTGCTTTAGGGAGGGAAAGCCACTTAGGTCTAAACAAGTAGAATTCTGGCCCTTCCTAAACATTATCTGTCAAAAGAATTAGGGGACTAAGGTAGGAGAAATGGGGAAGTGACCCCAACAGAGATTAAATAGACTCATCTCCTAAACTTCACCTCAAAGAAGAGATGTTCTTTGATTTCTTCTGCATCCCGTGGGCCACATCCCAATCGCTTCTTTGGATCTTTCATCAAAAGATGCTGAAGGAGGTCTTTAGCTACTGCGCTCATTTCCTGGGGATATGGTGGCTCACTTTTTAAGATCCTCCTGTGGATAGAGAAGGTGTACTGTTAGAACAACCAGAGCATGACGTTACAACAATGGATATTTTTCTAAAAGTGGTGAAGCATTCTGAAACTGAACTACGTATGTGAGAAAACTATTTGAGAGCACAGGCTGGAGAGATGGCTCGGAGGATGAAGCACTTGCTGCCAAGCCTGAACACAGAGCTCAATCCCCGGACCCACAAGCTGCCCTGTCATCTCACATGTAGGGCAGGGACCGTGTGTGCAACTCCCCACCCTCAAACAAACAGACAACAATCTGCCAATCAAATAAATAAAGGGAGGAGCAGGAATTAAAGGAAGACCACTGGGTTACTCTTCAGTATAAGTCAATCTTGGTAAGAAACTATTATCTCAAGTATTTCATTTAAAAATTTTAAAAAGGGGGCTTGGGCTAGATTGCACCTCCCACTCACAGTTCAGAGTGATCCTGACTAAAGAACTCTTTAACAACATCAGGAGAATTAACTCAAGAGAAAATTAAAATCTCCCTCCACCTCACTTCTTCCCAGTGAGCAGCAACTTTAAAGACCCAAAAAGAAGTAGGGAAGTCAGCCAAGGTAGGACAGCCAACACCATGTGACTAAGGCCTAAGTCATGTTGTCTGCAACCACTGACAGAGAAAAATTCATTTACTATGGGAAACTTAAAAGACAACTATGTTTGCATGAGAAGTGTATTCTATGATCACATTTTTAAAAATCCAATGCAAGTGTATCATTTCACCTGGGAGGAGGTAGATCAGTGATTTAATGAGAAAAAGAATGAGATCAGTGAAATGAGAACCTTAACACAGTCCGCATGATGTAAGCTCCATTGCTTTGGTTTACTAGATCGGGTATTATAGTGTTAATGAGTATTACTGGGATGCAGAGATAGCTCTATGGGAAAGTCTTAGGCTAGTATACGAGTCCCTAGGTTTAATATCTAGCACCACAAAACCAATCCTAAATAAAACAAACAAACAGAAACAAAACACCAAACAGCAATAATAATAGGTAGGGAAAAAAAAAAAAACCCTAAAACCTAAATGTCTGAAAGCATAGTTTGGTGAAACCATGGACTTAGAGGCAGGATAAAGGTTAAGGCTGGCTCCCCTCTGTTCTTTACTGGCCGTTTGACCTTGAGGTACAGTTAAAGAATTCTTTTGTTTCTCAGTTGCCTCACCTATAAAATGGTAATAGTAATAATAGTATCTTCCTAAAGGGAATATCATGAATTAAGACTTGAATAGTGACCAATGCAGTGCATGGTACAGCACAAATGCTTAATAAGTGTGAACTACTTTTCTAGTCCCTCATCTAATGCAACCATAAAGCAGACAGAGAACTTGTATCAGCTAGCTACTGAGAATCATCAAATGATATTAGAATTATAGTTTTTGGCAGAAAATTATAGCCATGATGTTAATATCAAAGGCATTTCTACTCCTAAAACTCTATTCTGGGAACCAAAGAGAAGAGTGGTACAGAAAGACAGACTCCATTCTGCTCTTGTTATTGAATCATCTGCTGTTGCTCAATGACTGCAGGATTTTCACCTCTGGCAGAGGCAGTCCTCTTGTTAGAGTGGCCCAGACATATTTATGAAACTGGATATCCTTTCTCAGAGAAAATCATGCATGTCTTTTCCTTTTTTTGTACTTTTTGGAGGAAATAATTTCTTGCATATTGGTGACATCCAGTATTGCTGCATCAGCATAGAGAAATACATACCATGGCTGATGTCTCCTAAGGTTTGTAGTATCTCCTGGTAGTTTGTCTACTACATATCTAGTAAAGATAAGATCAACAGCCAGTCCCAAAACAACACACAGGGCATGAGAACCTACTCTGTGAGTATATCAAGAGGAGGAACATCTGAAAACAAGAGATGGCTCTGCTGTTGTGCCCAGCCTGGATACAGGCTAACGGGACAGTGGCTCAAGTTGGGAGCTAGTGTCAGGCACACATGAACCAACAAGGGTGTGCAGGGGGGCATGCCCCATATTCATATTCATATTGAGGTAGAGAGCACAACAGAAAGAAAACCTGGGCTGAAGTCTGAAGGAATTTCTGTGAAAACTGGTAAAGAAGTTGGACAAACAACAGGAGAATTCCAAGTCACAATATGGCCAAAACCAGGAGTTAACTTGAGAGTTGGTGATGTGCACCCCTCTTCAGATTGGGACCACGAGAAGAAGAGACATGAAGGAGCCTCTGGAATGAGGGTGCTGAGGCACCCCTTCTTTTTGGTGTTTGAGGTGGAAAATGCCTGAAGCTGATTCCTATTGCAAAGATGTAGGTCCAGGATGGGTCCTCAAACAGTGGTGAGGAAAAAGGGTTTATTTAGCTTCTGCTCTGTGGGAACCTTCTCTGGGCTTACCTTCTCTTACAGTGTCCTTCGGCCTACTAGGTAAAGGAAAATAACTTAGAAGGAAGGGCTGTTTTGGGTCACAGTTTCAGCCCTCACTCTTCTGGCTCTGTCACTATGGATGAGGTGAAACACCTTGACCGTGGTGGGGAACATGGAGTGGAGCAGAGATGCCTGTCTCATGCGGACTGGCAAGTAGAGACAAGAGGAAGAGACTAGGACAAGATACAACTTTCAGAGGCCCACTTCCTCCAACTAGGCACCAACCACCAACAGAGACCAAGCCTTCAACCCCGTAGTCTTTGAGAGACACTTCCTACTGAAACCACGACACACAGTTGTGTCTTCATTCAACCCTACAATTTTCTATCTCATGACGTTGTTGACTCTCATGGTCTGGCTTCCACATGTTCCCTGAATCACAGAATTCCTTATAAGCTACCTGAGTTAGAAAACTTTCAGGAAACCCCCATCTCATCTTTTGCTAATACTAAAAAAGGGTGTGGGTATCCATTTAACAGTACATTATATATAGTCACTGCAAACTTACGTTTACAAAAAGTTGGCAATTAGAGAATGCTTATGATAAAAATTAAGCAAGAACTGTGAGATAAAGAATTTCTAGTCTGAATAAAATACTGTAACAATGAAAAAACCCTAAAATGGTATTTACCAAAAAAATTCAGTTTGAGGAAGGCTTACAAGTCCCACTCTTAGATGTGAAGGTATTGACAGCTGATGGCTTCTTGGGAGGGAAAGTCAGTTTTCTATAAGGGTATGGCTCTGGTAGGTCACTACATTCTAGTGGACAGACCCACACCATCGACAGCACAAACTAGACTTCATGGGTTATTAAAAAAAAATTAGGGGAAAAGAATGAGAATAAAATTTTGCTTGTCTTTGGGGTAGTATTTGTGTTTTTGAAATGAAGTCCCATCTCATGTAGTTCAGGATAGCTCTACATATAGCTAAGAATGAGTCTGAGCTAGCCCCCTTCCTATCTCCATGTCTAAGGTATTAAGGTTACAGGTGTGCCTTATGCCCCACTCTGGGTGTTGTTACCGACAGCACCTCTGTGTATGTTTTAAACTATTATAAACCTTATTTCTAGAATAGGAATTAGATGAACTCTATTTCACAGATTTACTGAGAACAGCGTGACAAGGGAATCTAGAACTTTCCATGCATAGACTCTAGGGTGCCACTGTCCACAGTTGTCACCATCTGCTCTACAAGGCATTCTCCTTCCCCCTCAGGCACAGCTTGAGTTACATAATGTAACTCCATTATGAATACCTCCCTGCCAACCTGGTCCCCAAGGAACGACACCTCTTTTGTACCTTCAAGAGCATCTTACCACTCACAGTTATCAACACCCCCCACATGATCTTTCATGGATTTCTCCCCCATCTTCCCACATACTATGTAAGTTTACCTAGGACAAGGACAAGGTATTTACACTTTGCTTTTTCCTTAGGAAAAATACCCTGCAAACACTTCACTAATTAAATCCATTTTCATATGACCTGTAGGCCATAATTTGACAGCCTTTTATCAGAAATGAGTATCTACCAGCTGGAGGGAGAAAAAAATAACCCAGCAGCATGAAATTAAGCACTTCCAGTGAGACAGTAGGAAGTAACTCCCCAGTCACCACGTGCTTGATCCCAGACCAGCCTCACAGTAGCTGAGTCCTTAGGACAAATAAACAGCAGATAGTGCTGTCTGCTTGTCAGGGTTGCAAATTTACCCAGTCATTGACTGGCCTAAATTGAGACCCATCCCATGAGCAAGAACCAATCCCTGACACTATTAATGATGCCCTGTTAGGCTTGCAAACAGGATCCTAGCATAACTGCCATCTGAGAGGCTTTGTTCAGCAGCTAATGCAAACAGATGCAGAGACCCACAGCCAAACATTAGACGGAGCTTGAGGAATCCTATGAAAGAGTTGAGAGAAGAACTGAGGGACCCAAAGAGGACAGAGACTCTACAGGAAGACCAACAATGTCAACTAACCTGGATCCCTGGGGGCTCCCAGAGACTGAACCACCAACCAAAGAGCAAGCATGGGCTGAACCTATGCTCCCTGCACATATGTAGCAGATGTGCAGCTTGGTCTTCATGCAAGTACCCCAAAGACTGGAACAGGGGCTGTCACTGTTTCTGACTCTGCTGCCTGTCTGTGGATCTCATTTTCCGAACCAGGCTGCCTCGTCTGGTATCAGTGGAAGAGGGTGCACCTAGTCTTGGGAGGGACCAGATATGCTGGGAGTGGAGGGGTGATATCCAAGGGGACCTCTCCCTTCTCAGAGGATAAAGGAAGGAGGATAGGGGAGGAATTGTGTAAATGGGGTCACTGGGAGGAGAGGGAGGTCTGATACTGTAAAGTGAATAAATAAATAAATTAAGGAAAAAAAGAAAAAAGAAATTTTACCCAGGTATAATGTGGGTAATTTCTCAGCTTAGATGCTTGCACACAGTGTCCTGGCTATAGGGTAACTTCATGAGGGTAACTTTCTCTAGATATGGAACGGGCTACCAAGGGGGCAAAAAATTCCAGGCTGTTACTTTGGGTGTTATGGAACCTCATTTGGTCTCTATAGTATGTATCTTCCTCAGCCAAAGCAGCTCACTCACTGGGAACAAGAATCTTTGGGCGCTCTGTCTGCTTTTGAAGGCTCTTTGCTTACCACCCTCGGTCATCCAGCCGTTGTTCCCTGAGTTATAAATACATTTATGTACTTTATAACGTTCCAGCTTCCCAGGAAGCCATCCAACCACATACTGACAATGATCACCAAAAATCTTTGACAACACAGCCCTCCACTTCCTGCCCAGCTATTGGCTGTCAACTCTTTATTATAACTAATCAGAACCTCTGATACAATTCTAGTTTGCCTTTAATTAAGTGAGGAAGGTCAAATATTTACAAAATATAAGGCCAGTGATTGGCCATAGGAATGGCAGTACCAATATCCTACCAGCATTTACACAGAATTAACAATGAGTGTGTGGGAGAATGTGCATGGGCTATGAATGTACATGTCGCTTTATATAAAGAACTTGACTGACATCCTCAGAGTTTTGTATCCCTGGGGTTTTGGAACCAATTCTTTCTAATTAATTAATTACACAGAGTGAGACTTGAGGTGGGCAATGCTCAAGCAATGCAAACTAGAGACTGAGGGCCTGTGAAAGGCAAGAGGCTAAACCAGGGTCTCTATCTCACTATACTCATATAGGTTCAGCAGAGTACTTTGTGTGTATTATATTCAAGTTCTACATTTGAACTTTCTGAAAGGCATTTTATTCCAGTATTTTGATTTATGGTTGGTACAAGGATGTGGAACCTATGGATATTCAGGGCTGCCTAGACTTTTGATAACACTTACATCTAGACTTAAATAAAATTATACCTACAAAAATATAATGAAACATTAATATAGCATATTTTACTGAGGAAAAATGAAACACCAATTAAACACCCATGGCAAATGTATTATCTCACTTCAAAGGCAGAAAAAAAGAGAAGTGGTTGTCAAGGGATGATTTTGGAAGAACAGGAGATAAACATTTACATCTTAATTTTCAGGTGAAAAGATATTCACTTCTCATGGTTTTCATGCCCCTATCCTGTAGGAGCAGGTAGAAGAATGACTCTCTTGATGGGCAGTATCTTCCTGTTCAGAAGTAACACACGCTCTAAAAGGCAGAGTTCTACACAGTCAGAAAGCTAGTGGGAAGATACATAAGAAAGAAAAGTTCATGATACATACATGAATAAAGATAAGAAACAGGTATACAGAAAGCTAAACAGCAACCATTCAAGTCTAAATGAACAAGTTAACTGTCTAAAATGGTGTGAGGGGCCTGAAATAATTTCTTAAAACAGTCAACAGAACTGAAGAGGTTTGTTCTACAAACCTCTCTTCAAATATCTGCAGTTACTATGTTACTAGTGGTTGGGGCGTCTGGGCCAGGTGATTCCAGATTCTCAGACTCTAATTCAAAGACTTGAAATAAAAGCTCAAGCAGATTGCAAAGGCAGCAAGAAATTTTATTCAAAGCCAACTCCACAGAACAGGTCAGAACACACCAGAGGTGCTATAGGCCACACGAAACTCTAGGGCCCTGATTACTATTTGGGCTTCCTTTGACAGAAGTCAAGAGAAGAAACATGGTTACCAAAGGGCATAGTGCCACGGATTCTCTATTTTGGCTGATAGAGTAGGTCATATAAAGGTCATATAAATAATTCTACTGTATATGTCCTTTCCCATTAAGTATCTAATTTTAATCAAATGCATACTCAATTATGCATAGGCATAAAATGGTAAATAGGGGATTATCTCTAAAAATTCACCTGAATTTTGCTTTATTTATTTAGTTTAGGATATATTGGGAATACATCTAAAGAGAAACTGAGTTTTAACAGTCAAGTGGGGAAGAAACTCCATTGTTCAGAGAGGGCTGTGTGTCTTAGCACAGATGAGGGTCTCTGTCTGCTAAGTGTATTATTAGAAGAGGGATGTGTGCAGAGCCTAAACTGCATACTATCCCAGGTTACTAAACTATCCCTATGCTTGCCTGCTTCAACATCTAGAAAGAATAAGCAGAATTCTTACATATTCTTGAGAGCACAAGGTCAGAAGTGACAAAAAAGATAATTTTGGTCCATGTGTGTGTGTCTGGGAGGACCAGATACAATTAAACCAACTCAATATGGGATACAGCATCCATGAAATGTTGACCTAGCAGTCCATCCATGGACAGCAATGAGACAAATAAGGGATTGTACCCTCATCAAGGAAGAGAGTCTAGCTGGAAGAAGAAAGTTGGACTCTTGGGTTTTCTTCTCATTTGAGTTTTTACTATCTTTTGAAATTTTATATATTAACACTTTTATTCCATATTTTAGACTATCAGTAGATAACAATAGCAGGCAAATAACATGGAAAATACATTATTTTGAAGCATCTCAAATAAAAAAGTACAGGATGAATTGGTCCTTAGTAGGCTAAGTCCTTGAAGACCACAAAAATTAAGTGACAGAGGAAGGGCAATCCCAGCACTTGACAGGCAGAGGCAGGTGGATCTCTGTGAATTAGAGGCAAGCCTGGTCTACATAGTAAACTACATGCTAGCCCAGGCTACATAGTAAGACCCTGTCTTAAAACAAAAATTAATGAATACGAGAATTCAATGAAAAAATAAAAGATTGCCACTAATTAAACCATTCAGAGACAAGTTAATAATATACTTATCTCAATGATACAATCAGAATGATTATCCTAAAAGGAACAAAATGGAGTAGGACAAGTCAGTCACCCAAACTGCCAAATGATCACGTTATCACCAAATTTTAAACAAAATTAATTAACCTGAAAAAGCAGAAAACTGATTAAAGGTAAGTATTTTGATTATTAAAAATCCATTTGTTTTAGTTTAAAGATTTCAGACAGATTTTGATTCAGGATCTTTCACTTACTAAAACCAGAATGCCAAATGGTTGATGTAAAGGAAACAAAATCATTTTAAATGTGAACTTAGAATGAGCCTCTGGCATCACAAACGATGTACTTCTCTCTAAGCAGGCAGATCGAGGGTGGGAGGAAACCAAATTCTCACACTGATGGCCAGACCTCCTGTAATTTTGAGGCATTTTTTCCAAAAAGTTTATGAATTTTTTTAGATGGGAGTGTCACAATTCTGCCTAGGCTGTCAAATCTGTAACTCTTGTGACTCAGCTTCACAAACAGCTGGATTAGAGATGTGAATCACCACACTCCACCTGAAGAATTTTCAGACTGTCTAAAACTTCATTTAAAACTACAATTTAAAAATAGTATTTAGAAGTTTTATAACAGGTATAATTTTAGCTGATTTTAAAAATGTCCCTGCTTGTTTAAGTTAGGTACTAAGTAAGCTGAAATACTGAAGTTCTTTACTTCTGAGGCTGTCCTGGAAATGGTACATCATACTATTTTACTTTATTGACATACAATGTATGAACATAAACTCACACAAAGTGCAACTGGATGAGGTCTGCTTTGTGTATGTAAGTGTAATACTGGCACCACACTCAAGATAATGAAGACATGCATCCCCTCCCAAAGTTCTCATGCTCCTTTGAAGTTTCTTCCTTCTCTTCTCCCTTGCCCGTCTCACACTAATCACCATTCTTCTTCCTGTTGCTGACATTCTCCAGAACTGGAATCACATAGTAAACCCTCTATATTGTCTGGCTTCTTTCACTACAATTATTTTCAGATTTATCCAACTTTTTGCATGTATTAATATAATGTACACTTTTACCACTAGGCAGCTCTTCATTTGCATGGATACAGCATAATTTGTTTAACCGCTGTTGACAGGTACTTGTACAACTTGGGATCACTTGCTGCAGGAGGTTTTGTAAGCATGTCTGTTCTCCCTCATAAACACTGAGTGCTAGAATGGATGTCATATATTAGCTATTTTGCTCTTTAAGGAAACTGGCCCTTTTCTAACACTGTACTACTTCCACTGAACTGTATGTTCCCCTCTCACACTCCCTTGCATTTCCTACATATTCTTTTGTTTTGTTTTGATTTTGGTTTCTCAAGACAGGGTATTCTCTGAATCCTTGGCTGTTCTGGAACTCACTCTGTAGACCAGGCTGGCCTTGACCTAAGAGCTCCACCTGCCTCTGCCTCCCAAATGCTGGGATTAAAGGTGTGTGCTACCACTGCCCAGTTTCCTCCATATTCTTCTTACATCTGGCATGCTCACTGCCTTTACTCATAGCCAGCTGAGTGAGTATATAGTAGCATTTCCTGTGGCTACGATCCGTTTTCCCTAAAGACCAGTGACATACTTATCTTCTCACACATTTATTGCTATTCACGGATGATCTTTGCTGAATGTCTGTTCATCATTTCTGCCTATTGTACAGTGGGATTGGTCGTTTCCTTAAGTTTTTATATACTTCTTGTATCAGAACTTTATTAGATATATGATTTAAAATTTTTATTACAGTGACTTGTCACTTTCACTTTCTTAATGTTTTAAAGGACAGAAATATTTAACCTCGAAACAGTCTAGTTTATAAACACTTTCTTTTATTGACTGTTCTACTTAAAAAGTTTTAGCTGATGTAAGGCCACAGGGAATTTTAGAAAATTGATTTCGAGGAGGGGATGCAAGTGTCATGACACACAGGTGAGAGAGAACCTTATGGCTTTCTCCTCCACCTTTATGGGGTCTAAGGGATTGAGCTCAGGTCATTAGGCTTCAACAGCAAGTATCCTTATCTGCTGAGGCATCTCCCAGTCCTACAGATTTTAAAAATCATTTTATAGTTATAACTTTTATATTTAGGTCTACTGTTTCTATTTTCCTGTACACTACTAAGCATTTATTGAAGTTCCTATTTTTCCCTCCAGAGCAGCCAGTGGTTCTAGCATCATTTACTGAAAAGCCCCTCTCAAGTGACAGGTAACTGACACTTTGTCAAAGTCTGCTGCCTGTGCACATAGTGTTATTTCTTGGTTCTCTATTCTCTTTAGTTTATCTTCTTTTCTTATCCTTCCTC
Source organism: Mastomys natalensis (assembly GCA_021653895.1). NCBI lineage: Eukaryota > Metazoa > Chordata > Mammalia > Rodentia > Muridae > Mastomys > Mastomys natalensis. Next base: position 15,115 of record JAJTUV010001294.1, read on the forward strand.
TCTCTTTCCTTTTTTTTTTTTTTTTTTAACTTTTTAGAGAACAGGTCTTGATACATGTATAGCAGGGGCTGTTCTAGCATTCGCTATGTTGACCAGGTGGGCTAGCCTAAACTTATAGCAGTTCTCTTGCTTATACCTTCCATGTACTGGACTGCAGTATGGACACACAGTATGTCTGTCCTGATACCAAAACAGAAGTGTGCAATCATTACAGCTTAGAATAAGTCATGAAATCAATTTTGTTCTTCTTCAAAGATAATCTGGCTAGTCTAGGTCCTCTTCATCTTTACCTAAATTTTAGGTCAGATTGCTAATTTAGGTCAGATTGTTTCTACTAAAACAACAAACAAACAAACAAACAAAGCCAGTAGGAACTGTAATTGCACTGAATCTATAGATCAATTTGAAGAAAAATAACTATGATATAAATCATATAAAATAATAAACATTTTATTGTGTGTATTTTCCACATAACAATACTTTTGCAAATCTCTGGACTTCAATCTCTCCACTCAGGCACTCCAGTCAGCAAACTAGCTGTCCAGGTCTCCCTAGACCATCAGTTCCATTTCTTCAATGTATCATGAGTGTCTTTCCCTTTGTTGCATCCTGGGAGATCTTAAGGTAGTTATCTGGGACAATCTTAGGGCATACCTTGTTTATTTTCTGTATCTTTGAAACCTCTGCCCTCCATCGTCAGATGTCCAATGTCCTGAAAACTGCTGTTTCACATATTTTTTTCCACTGTTAAAATTGTTTCAGGCAAGAAGGCAAATTGATCCCTGTTACTTCATGTTCATTGAAGTGGACTCAATAATATTTATTTCCGTCAAATCTGTTCTCAATGTTAGAAAATTCAAGTAAAAATAGGACAAAACCATAACACTGCAACTGTGATACTTGTTATGAATGAACAGAAGAGAATAATACTCTGGAAACCTACAGGAGGTTGTTTTTATGGCACTTGTTTCAGTCTTACCTAGATATCTCAGCCTGGGAATTTTTTTCTCCATCAACAGTGAAAGGAGATGCTCCAGTTAGTAGCTCATACATTAGAACACCTAAGCTCCACCAGTCAACTGCCTATAAGACAATAACAATTTCATTTTGTAGAATTAGTAACTAAAATATATATTACAAAAAAGGACCAAAATAAAGGTATATACTTAAAATTATTTTACAAAAAAAAAAAAAAAAAAAAAAACCAGTTTTCATAGGTTCCTGTGCAAGGAGTACTAAGTTACTAAATGTAAGAGATATTCAGAGGACAAATGCCTACATATTCCCAGAACAGCAAGTACTTTAACAATATCCTAAATTAGTCAGTTTTACCACTGTTAATTTAAAACAAGTTAACTTAAAGATACTTTTCAAAAACTTTAGGTAGGCGAAGCATTGGACTTAAGATGTGGGGGGGGAGCATCACCCACATGTATAAAGTATCCATGCCCAAAGAACCAGACGGATCGGAGTGCCTTAAACCCAAAGGCAAGAGTATAAGAATCTCACACAAGGCTGTTATTTTTAAACCTCCCCCCAAGTCAATTTTCTTACAGAACATATCTAAGTATCCCCAACTATCGGGAGATTTAAAATAACAGAAAATAAAATGTACTCTAAACTAGAAAAACATTTACAAATTATCTGAACAATAACTATTCACGAGATTATTTTTTGGATCATTCTAACATGGATCTTAACCATGTAGAAATTCTAGGTATAATACAAAGTTTTCTTACTTAAAAATTGGTTCTATTAAGCTCTTAACTGCTAAACCATCTATCCAGTTCCAATTCCATTAAGCTTTAGTAGATAATTTTCAAAATCTAAGTTATTAATTCATATTGAACTGCATGGCAGCTTTAAATTATACCATGAAGCAAATTAAACCAGCATTTAAACTCCCAAATTCCTAGATGCAGTTGCAATGCCAGTTGAGTCAGTGCTCTCAGAATGTCCTGCACTGGGCATGAAACCATGCTGATTGGCTAATACACACCTGAGATCAGATTCTAACTTGGAGAATGTGCTTGGTACACATAGGGCTGGTCATAAAAACAAGAGCAAGCATTCACCGTAGACAATGAAACTATATGTAGTGTGTTTAAAGGGGACGAAGGAGAGAGGAACAATAAGGACAAACCAGCCAGATTCATTTGGGAATGTTATTAATAAATCAAAAGTGATAGGAAAGTGTTAGCCTTTAATACAGAATGGGAAGATGACCTAGATTTTGTATTATCTTCACGGGCACATACACAAGGAAGAAGATAAGGAAAATAAATTGAGCTCTTTTGAGGGTTAGGAAAACCAACTGTATTTTGAGTGTAGAATTTCCCTTTCAAGGTTGTGAAAAATGCTATTTCTGTTAAAGAGTAATCAACAAAGGTATCAATATCTTTATGAAGTTAAAGGCCAACTGGGAATAAAATGAGTGGTTTTCTTCTTCAATGGCCTCTCAACATCTCGTTAGGACTTATTAACTAAAGGTGGCAAAAACAACCACCATCTCTTTCCGTATTTTTCCTGAAGAACTTAGCCATGACAATAAAGTTCTGTTCAAAATCTCTTCCCATGATGCAGAGAGGAGCCACATACATAGCTTAGGTATTCAGTCACATTTCTATATTATACTTGGTTCAAACAAGCTTCATACAACAGAAAAAATTTTTTGAATGGAGTCACATTTGGTGCTTTGTTTAATCTCATCAATAGAAATAAATTTATTTATTTATTTATTTATTTATAAGTGTTTGAAGAATAACTTCAAGGTCCCAACTTTAACAAGAATGTCACTCTACAAAACAAAAGACTTCATCAGTGAAACCTTAAATCTAAAATATCTTAAATTTTGTGTTTTTTCAATACAAAATGTTAAAACTCATAGTGTGTTCAAGCACACAGAATAGAGAAACAAGGCTCTATTAAGAGTCTATACAGGAAGTTATTAATGAGGATTCACTCTTATTGCACAATTTCTGGAAATACACAAAGAAGGATCAAAAGTAGAACATACCTTGTCATGTCCTGAATCACCCCCTCTGACAATATCTGGTGCCATGTATTCAATAGTTCCACAAAAAGAATATGCTCTTTCAGTCTTGAACAAACAAACAAAAAGGGGATGTGATTTCAAGCTAGCATGCCGAGCAATATGTGTCAGACGTTGAGTTACAGCAATAGTAGCAGTGGTACAATCTGCCTGACAGACCTCTGCAGCAGGACAGACTTCTGCCTACTCAGGAGGGCACCGGTAAACATCTTGCCTGAGACACTGAGGGCTGGCATCCATCAATCCTCCCCACATTAATCCATTTATTAATGCTTCTTTGTTGTTCTTGGTGCATGCGTATCTCGATTACAAATTTCTTTAATCATTCTCTTTTAGGAATGGAAATAGTTCCAGTAGAATAACGTGAATTAACATTTTAGTAAATGAGTGCAAAACTTGGAAAACTTGGGGGAAGGTCAAGGACCAATAAGGAAGTGTGGGAACCAAAATAGGAAAAAAAGGGGAAAACACTTCTTCCCCCATCACTTTACACAGGTCAGGTACTGCTAATGGCATGTTTAAATGAGGAACAAAATAGACTTGGGAACACAACATCTCTTAACATCAGCTGTTCATTTTTAAAAATAAAACTTTAAAAATTCAGAAAGGCTAATTTATTATATCAACCTCAAAATCAGCTTTAACAACTTAAGAAGATCTTAAAATGACCAACAGATCATCCCAATATAATAAAAGAGAAAGCGTAAATTAATTACACTAAGAAAAACCTTCTTCCATACATACATATTTCACATTTATATATCTACATATATAAAACTTACGAGCATTTTGGTGGCAGAAAAATATTTTATAAATGCCAAGTGTGGTGGTATATGCACATCTTTAATCTCAGTACTCGGGAGGCAGAGGCAGGTGGACCTCTTGAGTTTGGGCCAGCCAGAACTATAAACTGAGACCCCCATTTCAAAAAAAAAAATCATAAGTATGTTTTTACAAAAGTTTTTTAGGGAAAGACCTCTGATTTATACTTTACTCCTCCATCAGTTTCGGAGGAGTAAGCACTCCTTTGTATTCCCAGGGGTAACTGTGGAGAATGACTACTACTGAAGCTGCGATACAGACCTCGGATTTATTGGTTCAAGGTTAAAAAAAAACAAAAAACCACAGAAACAATGGTTTTAAGCACTATGAAGTAAAACTGTGAATCATAACACACATATACATAAGAATAAAGTTAATATGATGATTGACTTTATTCCCTTTATGTTCTACGGACACTGAAATATTACATTCCCTAGGAACTAAAATAAGTAATCCAGGTATGGGACAATAGGGATTTTTATTGTGAGCTTGCAGAACTATGCTTTTAAATAGCCAATATAAGTCATGAAACACATAACATATCTCTCTGCTTCATCAGTTCATGACCAAATGTTATTACAGAAGCAAATTTCTAACAAACCTAACAAAAATTCTAACATTTCTAACAGATATTAATATAAAAAGTTAATAAGAAAAAATCCATAAAAAGTAAAGTTTGTTTTAGGAATTGGAATATGCTCTGTCATAGAAAAACAAGCCTGCAGAGATTAATAGTAAAGTTTACCTATCAAAAACATAAATGTACGGCCTGAAGAGCTGAGCCAAAGCTTCACAGCACTTGCTGCTCTTTCAGAATACTTGGCTTTGGTGCCCAGCACCCTCATGATATCTCACAACCATCTGTAACTCTTGTTTCAAGGGAACTGACTCTTCCGGCTTCTGTGGGCACTAGACACACATGTGGGATATATGCTATTCCCAAACATACACAAATTGAAAGGCACAAAAAGAAAAGAAACTAATCATTGCTACTTATAAATAGTGGCTCTATCATGTGCGTGTGTGTGTGGTGGGCTGGTGATCTTTGCTCCTTCCATATATGCAGGTCTAGTGGTACTGTCCTTATTCAGATCATGTTTGGGCTACTGTAATTTTTGATGCCATCCCTCAGTGGGATCCTGAGCTCATCCACTAGGTTAGGATGTCTGGCCAGTGAGCTCCATGGATCTTTTTGTCTATACCTGCCCAGCACTGGGATTACAAGTATATGCCTGCATACTCAGCTTTTAATGTGGGTGCTGGGGACTGAACTCAGGTCCTCACTTTACCACTGCAGCTATCTTTCAGCTTCAATGTATTCTTTTAATATGGCTATCTACATAAGACAACCAGATGAGTCTATAATTTACAGAAGTATGCAGTTATGCACACAATTAACAATGTTCCTGTGTTTCAGGCTGATCCCTTTAGCTCATGGCCAGCCAGCCTTGATGAACTGAGGTTCAGTGACAGGTTCTGTATAAAAAAGTAGAGTAATAGAGGAAGACATCTGACACATCTGGGCTCTATGTATACATGTGAACATGTACCCGCATACACATGTGCACAGCCACAAACAGGTATATATGTGTACACACACACACACACACACATCTTATAATAGGATACACCATTCATGTACATTTAAAAAATGTAAGATAATAATATGCATGTACAAAATTGAAAATTATAGAATTCATGTACCTAAACCAGACTACTCTTCCAAATTCCAGACTGAGAACAGCAAGGAGACCCCTGCTTTTCTGTCTCATGGATCATGCAACTTCAGCTTACTGAACTTGTTCACCCATCCCAAGTCCTGTAATGCCACCTTTTCAGTTGCTCTAGCAGCTACCCTAGATTCTTCAGGCTCCCTCATATCCCATATCTAATTCATAAACATTTCCATTAGTTCAATTGTCAAAATACACTCCAGATCTACCTATCTCTCAAACTCCTCCCCATCATCGGTGGCTCAATGGTGTATTCTATTATAAGATTGTGTGTGTGTGTGTGTGTACATGTATACTTGTCTGTGGCTGTGCACATGTGCATACAAGTACATGTTCACATGTGTACATAGAGCCCAGATGTGTCAGGGTCTGACCATCTTTTGCTGATACTATAAGAGCTTCCTCAACTCAACCATTTCCTGTCCCCCTCCCTGAGTTACCACCCATGCGAAGCTGAATTACAGGCCATGCTACTTAGACTCTCTAGTGGCTACTGGTCTATATGGAGAAGCTGCAGTACTTACAAGGCCCTTTCTGATCTGAATAATCTTATTCTGCATGGTTACATGTCCTTAGCCCACTACTCTAACCATCACGTGTTCTACACAACCTACAAGATACTCACATGGGCACTATCACTTCTCACATGTCCCCTTCTTAGCAAAGCATCTCCAGGACAACCTAGTGTGCCCTGATCCTTCCATTTCTTTCCTATTGAATCTGATTCTCTGCCACCTATTAGAGATATACTATCTAGGTGTTTGACTTAGACTTACACATGTGTTACTGTCTGTGGCCTCTTTAGAGGGAAACTTTTGTGTCTCTGGCTCACTATTACATCTCCACACCTTGACTAAATACTGGCAGACAACAATTCACTAAGTCCTGAATATGCAGGAAAAAATGGAAAATGTACATAACTGAAAATGTGACTGCTGAGTTCATACGGGGTTGTATGTACACACACATACACACAGAAGGTAAAAAGAAATGCACTGCTATTATTCTGCTAAATGGACAAAGCAACAAAATGACTCATAATGACTTGCTAGTATACCCATCAATGAATGTCTCCCTCAGCCTTCATCAAGCAGACACCCACGACTTGTCAACATGCAGGGACTAGGAGAGTTTGGAGTGCTGGACCTAAGTGGGATGTCTCTATCACACCCCTCTCTCCAGGCTCAAGGATCTATGTGGGGGGAAAAGCTGGAAGAATGTCAAAAAGCCAAGAGTATAGCGGTGCCTGCCTTTAATCTCAGCACTCAGTAGGCAGAGGCAGGAGGATCTCTTATGAATTTAGGGTAACCTGGTCTACATAGCAAGTTCTAGTCCAGCAGAGGTTACCTTGTCCCAATCCTGACACACACACCCCAAAAGGATTGTAAGAGCCAGAGGGAGTAGGAGCGGATCATTTCAAGGTCACTGTAATTTCTTTTCATATACAACAGGGTAGACATACATTTGAACTTACAGTGGTTGTGGCAGTATGCATAAGATCTGCCAAAGTTCAAGCCAAACATAGCCCTAGCATGGAAGAGGGAGATGGGCACAAGGTCCTTCTCCTATCAAGGAGCTATTGCACTTAACTGCTGCTGGGAGAAGAAAAGTCCATTTCTTTAACAGTGTGACAGCTGATATACTAACCACACCTCAGAGCAAGCCCCATGCCCAATAGTATTTTACAAAGAAATTTACAGAATGTAAACATAATTATATATTTTCAATCTTATTATCTCAGAGTATATTCTGTTAAATTCCCCAGGGGTTTAAAAGTCCCTGACACTCAACATAGTTTTAAACACTTTTCATTTGTTTCTCAGAAAATAAATGAGACAATCCTATACTGACAGATGCACCTCATCCATTCCGGCTGTGGCCAGTGGCCCTCTAGTGGACACATCAATGGGAATGCTTTCCTTGATCTCCAAGGCCTACTCTCAGGGAAACCAGTGTCCAATAGCGTCCATTAGAATAAAAAACAAAATAATAAAGAAAATAGTTAAGATAAAACTGGCAGCTAAATAATTTTCAAGTAAACAAAAATATTTAACATTATTTGAACAAATGAAGTATTCAGTACTTAGAAGTTTCCAGGGAAATAATGTCAGTTCAAAAGTTGTCTCTGCTTTGTGTTGTGTTATTTACATTGACTCAAAGAGGGAGAAAAAGAAACAATATCCTGAGTAAGGTTAACCAGAACCAGTCATTTTTGTCATAAGAAAAAGTAAAAGGGAACTGTGAAGTTATCTTGTCCTTGCTCTTTGGAGAGGACAAAGGGTCTGATCTGATGTCTGGGGGGCAGAGCAGGGAGGCTATGAAGAAACTTCACAAATGGCTAGAGTTAAATATGTTAACATTGAAATATTTTATAGTATGTCTTTTCTATTTCTATTATGTTTATGTATTTGTGTGTGTGAGGGGCGGGGTCAGAGGACAATTATATAGAAGTTCTCTCTTCTACCCAGTACACCCCATAAATCAAACTCAGGTAGTCAGCTTGGCAGCAAGCACCTATGCTCCCTAAGCCAACCTGGGCCCAATTGTAACTGTTTTAAAGTGAAGAACAGACTGAGGCCACAGGTTAATACTCTGGACTCTAGTGCTCTTCCAATTCCTCCACTCACCTAAAACATAATTATTATCCAGCATCACTTATTTTGGCAGATGAATGACAGGAGTAACTAAGAGAGACCTAGTAGGCTTTCCAGGAGCATATGTAAATGAAAACCCATCATGAATACATGTCACTGCAAATCAATCAAGACAGGAAACAGATGTAGGCAATCACAAACTGCCATAGCTACTGTATAATTCTTAATGCAAAAATGCTTGTGTGGATCCCACCTCCTACCCAGTATGGTGGTTTGAAAGAGAATGCCTCCCCTAGGCTCTGGTATTTTAATATTTGGTCCTGGTTGGTGATGCTGTTTGAGGATGTTTATAAGGAACGGCCTGCTGGAGGAAGTATGTCACTGGAGGCGAGCTTTGAGATTTTAAAACCTTGCCCTACTTCCAGTTTGCTTTTTCTGCCTCATGCTTTCAGTTTCAGGACATGACCTCTCAGCTACCCGTCCCAGCTGCCACCTCCGTCTGCCACCATGTATCCTAGCCATGATGGACTCATTCTTCAGGAACTATAAGCCAAAATTAAAGTCTTTTTTTTTTAAAAAAAAAAAGTTGCTTTCAGTCATAATGTTTAATTACAGCAAGAGAAAAGTAACTAACATGCCTAGACATCTCGAGATATATACATTAAGCAAAGCCTGAAAATGGCATTACTAACTAGGCATTTATTAGAGAAAGAGTAAGATTTCTACAAATAAGAAAATAAATAATAACAAGATTCTTTGTATATTTTAACTTTTCTCATAATAATCTGAAATCTGAATAGTATACCTTACAGACAGAAATTGCTATATGTAATGTTTTACATTCCAAAATATACTTCCTGAGAAAGCTATTAATATATTGGTATGACAATCCAGTAAGTAACTAAGGTAACTATTGTGTTGCAGATGGAGAAATTAGGATTCGGAGGATTAATGGCTAAAAGCCTAAAAGATCTCATCCACAACAAAATACTTTTACACATTCAAATAACTCATCAGTGAATCACTGCACTGAAATTGATCAAAGGTTCAAAGGTTTGCTTTTTTTTTTTTTGTTAAAGTCATGCTCTTCTGGCCTTTTCCTTTTAAGCATAGACACCATGACAGTGGGCTATAACTTAGATATCTCACTTTCATGTGTTGGGAATTTATTTCTTTCTCTTTCTTTCTTTCTTTTTAAATATTTTCTTTATTTACATTTCAATTGTTTTCCCCTTTCCAGGTCTCCCCTTCAGAAACCCCCATCTCACTCCCCTCTCCATACCTCTATGAGGGTGCTCCCCCACCCGCCCACCCCTTCACCCACTTAACCACTCCTTGCCTTGGCATTCCCCTACACTGGGGCATTGAACATCCTCAGGCCCAAGGGCCTCTCCTCCCACTGATGTCCAACAAGGCCATCCTCTGCCACATATGTGGCCGGAGCCATGGGTCCCTCCATGTGTACTCTTTGGTTGGTGGTCCAGTCCCCTGGAGCTCTGGGGGGGAGGGGGTCTGGCCAGTTGACACTGTTCCCCCTCCCCCATGGGGCTGCAAACCCCCTCAGCTCCTTCAGCCATCTACTATCCTTGTTAGGGCTGGGTTTGTGGAAAGATATTGTTTTTATTTATTTTTCTTAACTAAAACTTATAATTTTGTTTACCTGAGGATTCTTGTTTGTTATAAGAAATTCTAAACACTAACTGTTAAAATGTGACAAGTATGTTTAAGCCATATTTATATAGAGAAAACAACACACGAACATACATTTTCAACATTTTACTGTTTATGAATACAAAAGATAATTTTGTCGAAGTTATTAATTATCTTCATATTATTATAACTGTCTTATTCCATATTAGAATCAAATTTACAGTACATAGATTGTCTGCTTAGATCAACAAACATGTCTTTTAAAAAAGGATTTATCAGTTTTATTTCATATTTATGGGTGTTTTACCTGTTTGTTTGTTTACACTATGTGTGTTCTTTGCTGCCTATGGAAGCCAGAAGAGGGCACCAGATCCCCTGGACTGGAGTTATGGATAGTTGTGAGCTACCATATGGGTGTTGCCAATAAAACCCAGGTCCTCTAGAAGAGGACCAAATGCTCTTAACTGCTGAGCCATCTCTCCATCCCCCAGCAAACATTTTTAATGATCAAAGCAACACTTATGACATAGCCTAGTCTATAGACACTTATGTTTGCTTTTACTTCCAGAACCTTAAGGGATTAACCAAATTTTGAGAAAAAGAAAATATAAATAAAAACAATTAAAAAAGAAAATACCAATAAAACTTATCAAACTATACAAAGTAGGTGTTATCACAAAAAATGTTTAAAATTACTAAAATAAAATTGGTTCTATATATAATTCAGAATTAGCAAAATCTATCTAGAAATAATCATGCATATTTATAAGAAATACCTCTAAAATATATGTTCATGATTTGTTAGGGTCACCATTCTGTTTCTAGGGTCCCTTATAATACTTGCATATAAGAGGTACTTGGTATCACTTAAAAATAAAAGAAACAGATTTTGCTATCAAAACAGTATTATGTATTAAGACCACATTAAACATATATAAAAGTAAGTTGCTAAAAGGTAAACGTAAGTACATTTCCCAGATCGAGGTGAGGCCAAATTTACATATATTCTGAACCAAACAGATCTGTAATAAATGGTCTGTTCAATTCTAGTAATGTAGAGTTTGAGGTGCCTAGGAAGATTCAAAGGAACACAATACTACAGACATATTTAGGGCTTGAACCCAGAAGAGAGATCAGAGTTAGCAGTACCTATGGATGACATATAAGGAGAGAGGATAGCTAACAAGATCTGAGACTAAGCTATGGAGAAGCCTCAGGTAGTGGGAAAAGAGTTTGCAAAGTAACAGTGAGCCAGAGGCTGGTGGTACTGCAGCTCCAAGGTCAAGAGTCACTTATTGTTCAAGGCTATTGGACAAATAACCAAGGTAAGGAAGGAAAAGTACTAAGTGAGACTGGCTAGACAGCATCAGTCAACTGGTGAGGAGAAGACTTGGGGATGCTGGCGTGTAAGTGGAGGCAGTCTTCAGACAGACAATGGACAGACAACAAGAGCAAAAGAGCTAGAGAGAAGATGAGACACTCAAGGATTTTTTTTTTTTTCATCTTTTAAGTCAGTCCATTTGTCTATCATCTCCCAATTTTTAAGTTTTTAAAACAGAAGCTACTAGGCATATACGAATGATGAGTGAGACCAAAGTGTGAAAGGAGGAGTGGAAGATGAGATGAAGCATATACAGCTAAGTCTGGCTGAAGGGGGGGGGAAAGGATCTACTTGCTCCTACAAAGATTTCAGTATAAGTGACTTAGGCTGATACATGGAACCAAAAAGGAACCTAAAAAGAAATGCTAACCCAACACAACAGTCTCAAGGAAGAATCGTTACAAGGGAAGGGGCTAGGTCAGGACACAATCAACAAGTGCCAGTACAGTGGGAAACAAAAGCCTTTAGATCAGTTAGAAGACTCCAGAAAAGAAAACTCCTATCTGATCTCTGAGAATATAACCTGAGGTCTAGCCTGACAGTACGACCTTTATGGCCACGAGAAAGAAGAGCCAGCAGTAGCTCCAGGAACCCAACCGTAATTTTCTGTCAAATACAGTTGGTTGCAGTCAGTGAGGTGGTGAACTTGTCAGTTGCTTACTTCTCTGGTTGAGCTTGAACTCTTAACATTTTTGCATCTAAACAACAAATGCTGACATTCTCTTAGGGGATAGCGCTTGGCCTGGCCAGCAGAAAACAAGGACCCTTCACTCATAAGAGGAGAAGCAGTTGCTTCAGTCACACTGGACATTTGCTGATCTGTGACTATTCTATCCAAGATCTACCTAATTCTGGCAGCTTTGGGTTTTGTTTTTTTGGTTTACTTTTGTTTTGAGTCCCAACATTTCACTATTCTGTAGGAACTTGGTCTGTTTTCTCCTATTACTAAATAACCAGGCACATGTACCTATAAATATTCACCAAGTGATTCTTTTCAGCTTTGTATTTAGCCTAATTATCTAGCACATAGAAGGGTCCTCAACAAACAGAGTGAACGAACAAATGGATGCATGCATCTATGGAGAGAGAAGAAAGTAATTATTAGGTATCTCTGTCAGGGGATAGCCCACACACTACATGCAAGGACACTTGGGCAGTGTGGTGAGATACTTTAAATACGCCACTTCAAAAGAAACCACTGCATTGAAATATATATTATAAAAATAATCATAGAGTCGAGACACCATTACAGATATGCTTCTGTGCACAGTCTGGGCTTATTGGGTTGCAGACTCCTCTGCAGAGGTGTGGCTGAGAAGTTTTACTCTCAAAACCCCCAAATGACAGCATCTGTCAGTTTTCTAAAACAGGGCTTACTTTTTATTTATATGTATGAGTGTTCTTCCTGAACACATGTATCAAAGTGTGTCTGAGGTCAGAAAAGCATATCAGATTCCTTGGAACTGGAGTTACAAAGAAGGTTGTGAGCTGCCATGTAGGCACTGGGAACTGTATTCAGGTCCTCTGCAAGAACATAAAGTGCTCTTAATACTGAATCCATCTCTCCAGCCTCGACCTGTTAATTGTTTTGCTCTTGTTTTTTCAGTGGGAATCCTCTATATCCCTGTCTAAGACACTACTGTGCTCAGCTGAGGTGTTGGGAATAGGCCATGGGCCCTGCACAGTACAGGGTGTCACGGTTTGTTTGCCCCAGTAATTTCCATATGGTATTCTTACTCTCAACTGTGTGTTGAATACAGTCCATCTGACCTTCACCATCTTCCTCATAGGTACCTAAATTAACAGAGGTGGCATAGGACCTGGGATATAGGGACTCATATCTTTCTTACACGACACCCAAACAATCCTTCTGGACCCTTAATCGTCTCACTTCTACTTGAGAAACAACTAGTGGTACAATTCATGAGCAGTTCTGGGGAGTCAGAGGTACAAAGCAGTCTGCTGCTGAGCCTCTTCCTTTACTGGTCTAGGATTCAACTGAAACTGCCATCTAATTGACCAAAATGTATTGCCATTATCTGCCTTTCCTTTTAAGAGTGTATGCATACTTTTTTACTTTAGTAGGGTTTAGAGAAGAGGAAACAATAAACATGCAATCCTCTTCATTTTAGTAACGTTGACACTAAAATTTTTATAAAAGAGTAAAATTTTAAAATTAAAAAAAAAATAGACTTGGGAGTAGAGCTGGAAAGATAGCTCAGCAGTTAAGACCACTTGTTGCTCTTGTAGAGGACCCAGGTTCGGTTCCCAACACCCACATGGCCACTCAAAACTATCTAAAACTCCAGTTCCAGGAATCCAATAGCCTCATCTGGTCTCCATGGGCACTGTATACATGTGGTGTACAGACATACATGAGAAAAAACACTATACAGACACACACATGCACAAAAATCAAATGGAAGTAAATTCCTCAAAGGCCATCTAAATCTATTTTATAACTATGATTTTATATCCGAGAAAAATTACAGCTACAACCAGTGTCATGAAGGTAAAGATCTCCCCCATTTCTTTCTCATTTTACTATCTAGCTTAGAAGTGATCAATAAATACATACTGGATGAGTAAACAAAGTTAATATATCTATGATAAAAATTTAGGACTTTTAGTCTTTATTAATATAAAGTTATCTGGGAGGAAAAGCCTCAATTGGGAAAATGTTTCCACCAAATTGCCTGTAGGAAGTTAGTATGACAGTCTCTTGATTAAAGATTCATGTGGGACACTGTGGGGGGTGGTATTGAGGGTGGAAAAGGTGAGGTATGGGGTACACCATCATAGAGGCAAGAGGAGGGGGAAGGGATAGGGAGTTCCTGGGAGGGAGGGGGGAAAAGGGGATAAGGGGAAAACATCTGAAATGTAAATAAAATTTCCAATAAAAAAAAAACAGAAAAAGAAAAAAAAAAAAGATTCATGTGGAAGGGCCCAGTCCACGGGGTGGGGCACTCTGCACACTCTGGGCGGGTGGTCCTGAGTTGTACATGGAAGCCAGCTGAAGAAGCAGAGGAGCCAGTCAGCAAGAGGCACTCCTCCATGGCTTCTGCTTTAACTGTTCCCTCTAAGCTCCTGTCCTGAGTCCCCCAGTAAAAAGTATGGCTGAGAGTTGTACGGTAAAATAAACTCGTTCTTCTCCAAGTAATGTGTGGTCATAATGTTTTATCACAGCAACAAAAACCCTAACCAAGACACTTAGGACTAATTTTGGAAAATTCCAAACAGCAGTCAGATCTGCAGACAGATTATCTCTTACCTAGAATGCTTGAGACCAGAAGTGCTTTAGATTTCAATTTTTTAAAACCTGGATTCTAGCATATTATCACATATAAAAATGATATCTTGAAGGGTGTTGTATTTTGTCAAATGCTTTTTCATCATCTAATGAGATGATCATGTGGTTTTTTTTCTTTGAGTTTGTTTATATAGTGGATGGACTTTTATACTACTGAACCAATCTTGCATCCATGGATAAAGCCACTTGATCGGGGTGAATGATGGTTTTGATGTGTTCTTGGATTTGGCTTGCTAGAATTTTATTGAGTATTATTGCATCAGTATTCATAAGCAAAACTGATCTGAAGTTCTCTTTCTTTGTTGAGTCTTTGTGTGGTTTAGGTATCAGAGTAATTGTGGCTTCATAGAATGAGTTAGGTAGTGTTCTTTCTGTTTCTATTTTATGGAATAGTTTGAGGTATGGTAGAATTCTGTACTATAGTCATCTGGCCCTAGGCTTTTTTTGGTTGGGAGTCTTTTAATGACTTCCTATATTTCCTTAGGGGAAAAAGGCCTGTTTTGATAGTTTACCTCCTCTTGATTTAACTTTGGTTCATGTTATCTATCTAGAAAACCATCCGTTTCATCTAGGCAGAATGTGGAAAAGGAGGAACACTCCTCCATTACTGATGGGATTGCAAACTGGTATAACCACTCTGGAAATCAATCTGGAGGTTCCTCAGAAAATTGGAAATAGATCTACCTGAAGACCCAACTATACCACTCTTGGGCATATACCAAAACTATGCCCCACCATACCACAGGGGCAACGTGCACCACTATGTTCAGAGCGGCCTTATCTGTGATATCCAGAAGCTGGAAACAACTCAAATGTCCCACAACAGAGGAATGAATACAGAGAATGTGGTTCGTTTACACAACAGAATGCTATTCAGCTATTAAGGACTAAAGGACAGCAGGCACGTGGACGGAACTCGACAGTTCTAAGGAACCTGAGTGAGGTTACTTAGATCCAGAAGGACATGCATGGTGTGTACTCACTAATAAGTAGATTTTAGCCAATAAAAGTACAGAATACCTAGGTATACAATCCACAGAACTCAAGAAGCTTAACAAGCAGAAGGGCCCAAGGGGGATGCTTTCAGTCAACCACACTTTGGAGAGGAAAAAGAAACAACCAAATCTATGTGAGGTCAGGAAGGAGGGAGGGACATGAGTGGAAGACGGGAAGGGGAAGGGAAAGAGGGGAACATGATTAGGTTATGGGGGGGGGCAGGAGGGAAGCCCTGAGGGCTAGCAGAATGAATGGAAATAAGCAACCTGGGGGTGGGGGAAGTGGGGCAATCTTCTAAAAGTATCAGAGACTTGAGAGGTGAGAAACTCTCAGGACTCAAAGGGACAGACCTTAGATGAAATGCCTAACAGTGGAAAGATGGGGTTACCATCCCACAGTCAAAAACTCTGACCCAGGATTGTTCCTATCTAAAAGAACTGCAGGAACAAAACCAGAGAAGAGACTTGAGGGAAAGGTGGTCCAGTGACCGGCCCAAATTGGGATCCATCTCAAGGGGGAGGTTCTAAGGCCTGACACTATTCCTGATGCTATGCTGTGCTTACAGAAAGGAACTTAGCATGGCTATCCTCCTAGAGGCTTAACAAGCAGCTGACTGAGACAAAAGCCAACACTCAAACCCAACCATTGGATTGGAGTCAGGGACCCTGTGGTTGAAACAGAAAAGGTTGGAAGAAGCTGAGGAGGAGGGCTACCCATAGGAAGACCAGCAGTCTCAACTAATCCCCGAGATCTCTCAGACACTGAGCACCAACCAGGCAGCATACACTAGTTGGTTGAGCCCCCACCCCAACACCTATACAGCAGAAGACTGCCTGGTTTGGTCTCACTAGAAGAAGACACCCCTAACCCTTGAGAGACTTGAGGCCCCAGAGAGTGGGGAAGCCTGGCCGATGGCGGTGGGTAGCGGGGAGGGTGTGGCATCCTCGTGGAGACAGGGAGAGGAGGAACAGGATGAGGAACTGTGGGAGGGTGGACTGGGAGAAAGGCAAAGATTGGACTGTAAAAAAATAAAAGTAATAAAAAATTAAAAAATAAATTTTAAAAATGTAGGGGTACATCCAGATCCATCCACCATCCGCCATGACAATAAAGCCTTTTGGAACCAAGGACTTCCTCGTGCCACTGGGGCCTGCCGAGCCTGCCTCCACCGAAGCCTCCAGCCACTGGAACCTGGGACCTTCCTCCGGTATGTGAGACAGGCTGCCTGGAGGCCTCCAGGCAGCCTCCACCTTGCAGGTCCCGGCCCACTGCCACGTGGGCCTGGGGCCTGCTGCTGTGGACCCAGTTTTTCCCACATCTTCCATCACCAAGGATTAAATGGCAGCAGCCTTGGCCAGAACTTTACAAGTATCTCCAGGGAATCGGATGACCATATGCAAACATTTCAAGCCAGACCAACAGGCTCGCATTCCTTCTCCAAAACGCAAATGATATCCCAAGAGAGAGAACTAATGGCTTTGTTAAAAGCACTGTTATTATCCTAGAGAAAGAAAAAAATAATGAAACTATTTCTTCCTATTACAGTATTTCCTACTCAAGGCGACACTTTCCGAGTTGCTGGCCTTAGAAATGGACTTGCCTTATATAATGGTCTCTGTGGTCTTAGTGTCCTGATGTTAGGCAATATGTTTTGTTTAAAAACTATTCTTGTCATGAAAGAGAAATGGCAAAAAAATCCCAGTAGAAGCTCACCAAAACAGCTCAATGGATCCTCGTGGGATCTTATTGACGGTGTACACTCTACCAAGAGCTATGCTTTATAAAGGGGAACTGTGCTGTGACCTCCAGCCCCATGCTGCGCCATGGTAGAAGCCGTAGGACTTGGCTTTGAAGACCCCTAAGAACTATAGCTGCTCAAGAATAACAGAGCAGCCACCCAAATATTGTCTTTGCTTCTTTTTGGTTTTAACACTTTTGTATTTTGCCAATGTATTAAATTACTACCTTTCCTTAAATGCACTGATGTAATTTTTCAATTGAGTAAATTAATATTTAAAAAAAATTTAAAAAGTATATGCAATAAGAAAAATGATATCTTGATAAGACATAATTCTAATTGGGGGATTTATTTAGGTTTTATATACAGTTGTATGTGTGAGCGTGCACACATATAAGAGATAGAGACAGACAGACAGACAGACAGAACTTGAATATAATTCTATGAGATACTTTAAATGATTTTCTGCAGGAAGTGAAGTTGATGCACACTGACCCATCAGAAGGTTAGAGTTATCACTCATTCATATGCCCATGTGGACAACTGGTGATTGCTTGATATAACTTCATTACTGGTTCTAAGTTTATATATAACCACTAAACAATCACTCTTTTATATTTATTACAAGTATGTATTTTACACTAAATATGTGTCATTCCCTTAATGCAGAAAAAAATCATGTAGCCCAATGGCTTGTCCAGAACCCCTGGGCTGGCTGCTAGGAGGTTTAAAGGTCACTAGACCCTGTATTTTAAGTTTTGGTGAGAAGATACATCAAAGGTAGTTGATCCACCCCCATGCCTCTGTTCACTGCGCTAGCACGCCATTCAAGCAAGCATTTGAATACTTCTCTGTGATCTAGGGCTACCCTAAAATACCCATTGGTGCTGGTACAAGAAAAAAAAAGTGAATTAAAAAAAAAGAGGTCTCTAGTGATTCAGCTTTCTTGCTAGTACAGTAAAGGACTGGTACGAAATTCACCTTTAAAAACAGCACAAGGACAGCCTTCTCCTACTATATATAAGCTTGCAATCTGTGCAACATGCCACCCCCCAGATTTACTCTATTTGTGGCCATTTTAATTCCTTTGGCAGTTGTATCATCTGTGGCCACTGACTTCCTGGGCAACAATGCCAAAGGGTGACCTTTCATCAGCATTAAAGACTTGTTCAAGCGTCAACTTTCTTTCAGTGTTGACCCTGGCAAATGTGTGATGGAGTTTTCTGCTGCTTTACAATAAGAAGCTATGTTGCAATAATAATCTGTCTGTCTTTTCCTATACCTACCATCCATTTGTCCATCATACTAGGATCAATTACAGGTCTTTGCACACACTAGACAAGCACTCTACCACAGAGCTGCATCTTTAATCCCTTTTACTTTTTACTTTGAAACTAAGCCCAACAGTAAGTTGCCTGGGCTGCTCTTGTGGTCACTTTGTTGTCTAGCCAGGCCTTGAACCTGACATCCTCCTGCCTCAGCCTCCCAAGGAGATGGGATTAGAAGTCTAAGCCACCAGGCCTAGCTATAACTATTAATCTTTTCTAACGTAATATTTTTATTGATGCTTTGAAGATTTTAAACCATACATCCCTATCACATTTACTTCCCAGTCCTTCCCTATCTCCCTATGACCCACTCCCAGCAAAAAAAAAAAAAAAAAAAAAAAAGGCCAACTTGCGTTATGTACATACTCACAGGAGTGAGTATACTCAAACTCTCAGTGGCCTGTCCCTTAAACAGAGATGAGTCTGGAAGCCATCTATTGTAGAGAATGACACTTCAGCATCCTATCAGTTTTTAAGAGTTTTCTTCAATGGTTCCTATTTAGTCTGTTACTAAGGGAGAAGGTAGTGGTTATGACTCTTTTAAAATTTAAAACTGTATCTTTTCCTTAGTTTCTGCTAAAAGCCCTTTGAATATTTATAGTTACTTTAGACTTAGTTCACCACAATACAATACTGCTAGCCTACAATCATCACATCATGAAGTGTCTTGAGTTCACTGTGACAATAATGGAGCTACTCTTTCATTATTTTTTAAATCTTGTGTGTGTCTCTGTGTGTGTATGTGTGTGTGTGTCTGTGAGTGTGTGTAAGTCACAGGACAATGTGAGGGAGTTGACTCCCTCCTTCTACTCTGTGAGTCCTGGGGATCAAATCAGGCTTGGTAGCTGGTACCTCTACTTTATAAGGACCTGGCCGGAACATTTCCCTATTTTTCATTAACTTCTATTCATTGCTTTAAATGTTAACAGGTCTTCCTTCTGTTTCCTCAAGTTTGATACAGTGGTCATTCCCACACAATATTCTTCAATGAGCCATTCACATTAGCACTTTGTGCAGCTTCTGCAGTAGCCTGACTTTCTGCTCCAGAAATAAACATAAATGCTTCCTCTTTTTCTTATCATTGTACTACATGAGGATCTGCAGCCCCTTCTGAGACCCCAATGGATCTTTACACCACACCACAAAGAATATGTCAACATTAAAATAAACTGAGTAATTAATGTACACAGGCTTTGGCTGCGAGTGTCAGGAGGATCCTCCAGAACCTGTTCTTGTGTATGAGGCTGCGTATGTCTGACCTTACTATCCTCTGTGGGTCAGGGGCCTGCACTAGGGAACCTGGCATTCATGCAAAAGATGTACCACGACTGACAGAGACTCTTGTCCCTGAGGGACACTGAATAAACTATGTTGTGCGCCTGTGCTTTGACTGTGACACATCACAGCACGAAGGTATGATGTCTTTCATTTGTGACATTAAGTTGGCACTCAAGCAGTTTCAGATTTGAATAAGCCTGCACAAAAACCTTGTAAATCAAGTAACCATAGAGTACTACTGTCCTATTAAATGTTTACTGGTAATGAATCTTTCATCCTTGTTTACAAACTTCAAATTAAAATATCATACTCACTTCATCAGCCACAAACTCCTTACTCAGACCAAAATCTGTCAGCACCACATGGCCATTAGAATCAAGTAGAATATTTTCAAGCTTAATGTCACGGTATATAATCCCCAACTGTAAAAAGAAAACAAAACAAAATGCATTTTAAGATACTCTCCAAATGAATTAAGACAGCATTTATCTACCTTTAAGGAGGTTCCTCTTCAGGATTCTGTGGTTCTTAGCAAGTCTGTGAGCAAATGCTCCATCTTGGGGTTCAGGTGCTGGCTTTCCCCAAGCTCTCCAAATGTATCTTAGTCCTCTCTGTGATGAGGGTCTATCCCTGGGACCAGCTTCTTCAGCATCTCTTTGTTGACTATTGGTTTTTTCTGTCTCTCTTCTCCTTATTTCACACTCATTCCAAATCATCTTCGTGGGCATTCTTGGACAATTCTTGTCTGCAGCTCTACAATGGCTTTAGCAAACTTCCTTAAAGAGCCATACCCTATGCTGATCATTTCTTTGTTTCCAAACAGTGTACTTACCTGTACATATATTTCTTAGGGATTTACTATTTATCCTATTATATTTGCACTGTCTGCTTTTTCAGATTTTATACACTTATCTGGTATCCTGTATAATGCAATGTATTAGACAGGCAATTAATAAAGGCTTTTTGACAATAAGCTCTTAAACATAAAGGTTAAAGAGTACAGGTTAATTTTGATGTTTAGTTATAAATCAGTAAAACAAATTGTAAATAACATTTATACAGTCAGTCATGCACTGCTTTATGACAAGGGAATGTTCTGGAAAATATGCTGTTAGGTGATTTTGACTGTGAAAGCATCATGGAGAGTACTTATACAAACCTTGATAGTGTAGTGAAAAAATCCTATTCCTCCTTGAGGCCACAGAGAATAAAACAAGTGGACAAATCAAGCAAGAAGGACCACGGAGTAAACATGAGATGTATAAAGCTGCTGCCAGTGTACACAGCAGACTGTCTTACAGTGAACCCTCTAGGATATGGTTAAACATATACTAAATACTAAGTCAGAAGCATGGTCAGCTATTGACCATTATCGGGTTCTACTCTGCTGTACGTAATGACATACATGTGCTGCATTATTATATTAATGGGACCACAGCAGGTTTATTTACACCAGCCTCACATAAACAGGGATGGAATCAAATATAGCATTTGACAGCTACAAAACCACTAATTGACAGGAAATTTTAAGTTCCATTACAATCCTATGGGATCCCAGTCAAATGCCTGGCCCATCACTGAGTGAAAATGTTAAACAGTTCAAGACTGTAAGCCTCTTTGTTTCTCATGTAAGCAGCATAGTAAAACGTTTCAATTGTAAAATGTAACTAAGATGTGTGACTGATCCACTTTGATTTTCTACTTCATGTTGTCAGTTCATCTGCATGGATTAAATGTTTTGATACTTTGAAATATTACTTTCCTCAGTATTAAATACAGGAAAACACAGATTTCTAATAATCTCTCAAAACTGAAATAAAAATTATACCTCCCTCATCAAAACTCAAAAACAACCCCCCTCAAGCAAAAACAAGAACAAAACTCAGCAGGAAATTTTCCTATGAGAGCTAAAGTGGTTTCTGGGAAAAACGGAAGGCAAACGCAAGCACGCACTGAACAGACACTGGACTCATTGCATACATCTAACCAGCAGCACAACACAGCGCAGCCTTTGGAAAGGATCTGTAGAAACAACTTATTAGTCTACCTGACTTCATCACTTCCAAATAAATGAGTACTTTCTCTCTTCCCATAAGGCTTAGTACTCTTGCGTCTTTGCGTTTGAGTGTCTTTTTAGGGTAAGACAGCCTAAAACTTGTTTGCTATGCTGCTTTTGTTGCTATCTATCACGTTTATTCCCAGTTCCATTATGTTATGACACCCATGTTTTTATTATTATTTAGTAATAGTGAGTGGTATGGGATCTTCCTTTAGTAAATAAAATGAATCAATTAAAGTATATAATTTATAGACTGTTTTCCAGCTTGCCTGTTTGGCTTTGTGATTTGCTTATGGTGAGTTTTATTCTCATTTTTATATTATAAAACATTATACCTAATTATAAGCTACAAAAGTCTTTATAGCTTACTCTGAATAGTAATATTTCTGATATAAAAATGTTTAAACTAAATCATATCACCCTAAAATAAGCACAGGCATGAAGCTTGTCACCACAGTGAAACTTCTATCAAAAGAAGCACAGAACGGTCATTTATTGTCCCTGCTGTCCTTCATCCCCACTGCCAGGTCTTTTTTCTCTTTGCTTCTTACACAATTTTATTTACTCTTCATCTGAGACAGGATCTGACTCCATAAAACCAGGATGACCTCAAACTCACAATCCTCATCCCTGAAGCTCCCAGGTGCTGGAATTTTCTAAAGATTAGGATTCTGTCTCCCTCTACTTGTCTAGTCTTGTTTCTGTTCTGAGTTGGATCAGCCATTGCTGGACTCCTGCTTTTTTTTTTTTTTTTTTTTTTTTAAAGTACCTTTCAGAATCTTTTCTCAGTCTCTCCCATCTATTCTCTCAATCTTTGACTCAATTTTGATCAAAACTCCCTGTACCTTCAAGATGTTTTCTCCTTTCTTACCTCTGTTTTCTATGCTACAAATTTATACTTCCATCTCTTCATCTTAACTAAGGGAGGGATGACAGACATGACAAAGAGTGGCTTTAGGGTATATCTGAGTTGTTGAAATTTAGTGTCTCAAATCATATTGTTCCTTTATGAACTTGTACACCTTTGATATAAATTACTTTAGCATTTTCCATGTCTGAAGAAAACCATACACACTGAGGCAACACAGAAACCACCTACTTCTCCAATTAACTTAAGACAAAATTTCATGGACCAAAGGTTAAGAGTATCATGAAGTTTAAACTAATTGTACAGAGTTCCAAGAGGATAAAGATACTGTAAAAGTTTCAGTATCTGAGCTCATGTCACATGGAGGCAATGAGGAGAAGCAGAGCAGGGCAGGTGCAGGGTAAGTTAACATGGTGCCAGGGAATCCCTCCGAATCAGCAGCAAAACTAGGGCGTGCCTTCTGAGTACAGACAGATGGCACGGAGCCATGGAGCAAGTCAAAATTAAGGAAATACACTGTACAGCTTGGGCTTCATTTTAAAAACCAAAGACTTTTTTCCCTGATGAAAGTACTGGGATTTTTTTCATAAAGACACATGATAAGACAAAAAGCTCAAGTTCTTTTGTTTGTTTTGTTATTTTTTTATGTTTCAAAACACAACAGACAAGAATTTATTTATTTTCTGTTTATTTATTGAGTTGAGGTCTCACTTTGTAACTCAGCTTGGCTTCAAATCATGATCCCCCCAACCCCCAGCCTCCCACGTGCTTAGAAAGGAACTATGGAACTGAGGAAACAGTGACTAACATTCCCAAGCCCAGACCACATGTGAGAACATCCACTGTTTAGCTCCATCAACACCTCTGTGAACAGACTACTCAAAAGGAAACTCCAAAGACGAAGCAAGCGCCTTACCTTGTGCAGGTGTTCCAGGGCAAGCACGATCTCTCCAACATAGATCTGCACCTCGTGCTCTGTGAAACGCTCTCTTTGAGAAAGATGAGTAAAAAGTTCTCCACCATTTATATAATCTAAAAATGAAATATATTTTTTCTTTCTTTGACTTGCATTCATAAATGAAAGGAAATAACTCCTTTTAATCACTCTGGGCTAACCATTAATTTATTTTTGCATAACTCTCAGTATATGACAGTTTCATAGAAAGTATTATTAGTTTCATATTGTCACACAATTTCCTAAAACAATGATCATCCTAACCTAACCAAATTAATGTACAAGGAGTACTGCCATTAAAACTATGACATAAAATCCACAGAGTTAAGACTACTTTTCCAAGTCCTTTGCCACCAGTGTGCAACTTGTTGTAAAGCGTCAAATATCAGCTATATGACAACTAAACCCTCCCCTGAAAAACCCCACACAGATCCCCAAAAGAACACAAGCAAAATTCTATCTTGCTCCATGCAATGGCTGCCAATCACTAGTGTTAAGACCTGTAGATAGATTCCCTATTTCCCATAATTGTCTACGCACATTTGAAAGAATGCATTCTTAGACAGCAGGTAACAGTCTCACAGCTCCATATGGCATGGACTAAAAAGAAATATGGGGCAAAGAAGCACAGCATGGGTGCCTCAGTCTTCAAACCCCAGAGATTCCATTTATCTTCAATCTGCCCTATTTATCACCAGGGAAATGGTGGAAAAGGAGGCAAAATGGCTAAGGTTAAGAAGGAAGGTTGCCTCACTGAAGGAAAAGAAAGAAACACTGATATTACTTGAAAAACTGAAGTGATAAATTTTAGGTAACAACAGATTATTATTATAAAGTGTTTAAAATCATGCAAGAAAATAATCTTTCTTAAAGGAAAAACTGATCTCTAATTTCATCAGACACTAACCACAAAGAACATTCCCTTTCTAAAGGTTCTGTACTTTACTAAGCTGTCCTTTAATGTAGATGAACACAAAGTTAATTATAAAGGAATAGAACATTCCTACAAATGAACAATGGATTTTTCTATTTTAAGTAGTTATTTACTTAAGCCTAAATTTCCATCATCATGACACAGAAATATATACCTACATATGGAAGGGTAAATTCTCACAGTCTCAAATGTACAATTCAGTTACTTTATCTTCTGTGCTCAAGTTCAACAGAGCCAACCTCTTCCGCATGGCATCACCATATTATTAAAGACTCTGTTACCATGTACTTATCTTCCTGTGTTCCCAGTCTTGGCTGTACTCCTTTCTCTGTTACACTGCAGTTTTAAGCATCAAGACCAATACAGTCACCACACTATGTCACGACAAATGCCTGCATGCAGCACTCAATAGATACCTTTTTAATTTAAGAAAAATTATTTTTACTGCTGTTTTGTATGTTTATCTTTGTTTTGCTGTTATTTTTAGTCAGCATACAAAACAGTGGGTTTTATTCTGTCATCTTTCTATATATCATGAACTTTGTTCATATTCCTTAGCCCATTATGTTCTCTTAGCATACAATTACCAACCTCCAATGATGGTTTCCCTCTGAAAACAATTATTAAAACCAAAGGTTAGTCCAGTGTAAAGCAAAACAAAACACCTCTAACATACTCCTGTCTCAGAGGCAATGTGACACATTCAGAGGAATGAGAGATTTGTAACCGAGAGACCCAAAATAGACAGTGTTCTACTGTTGCCCTGTTTTGAGCAAATGAAGTCCCTCCAATCCCCAAATTTCTATCTATTTAACAGAGCCAATAGCTATTTGTGAATTTCTGTTGCTTGGGATATAGGAAGTGTTTTTCCATTGCTGCGGAGACTCAAGGAAAAAAATCTAGAAATCCAAAAAGACAAGCTTAATAAATCAATTTACCTATTTTCTTACTTCTGGGATAGATTGTTTGGACATTCATAAAAACTATTATTTTTTACATGTATATGTTACATATGTTACAGGCAACTCTATCCACTCATTCAGGTTTTAACAGTGGTAAAGTGGAAACCAAGGCAGCCCAAGGAATTTTATAGCAGAAGCTATGGTAAATGCTTCAGTCAGAAGCAGACAAGTAGAAGATGGCAAGACTCTATAGAGGCTGAGCAGTTACCTCCCCTTGTCTTGGTTCTGTTGGGCATGTAGCACATCTCATTATAGTCTCAGCTGTCATTTCCTGAACATGTAGTGTTCTTTAGCGTGTTTAAAGGACCCACTGCACATCTCTACATGTTTTGCTGTGAAGCACACATGAAAGTTAACTTTCACTGACTGCTTTGTTTTTGAGATACTTAACACACCATGAATTTACTCACTTCAAGGTGGGTACAAAATTCAATGATTTGTTTCTATTCAGAGTTGTATAGCTTCTAATCAATTTAATCGCCCCCCCCAAACCCCAGAAATTCTAGTTTATCTACCTTTTGTTACTTGAGTTTCTGATGCCATGTGTAAGAAATTATTACAAGATTCAATGCCACAAATATTTGCCATTGTTTTTGTCTAAGACTTTTACAGCAATTATAGTCTCTTAAAATTCTTACCTTTAGTCTTTGATCCATTTAGAGTTCACTTTTGTTTATGCTATTCGGTATGGCCCAATTTCATACTTTATCATATAGCTATCCAGAAAAAATTGAACTCAAATTTCATCAGAGACTAACCATAAAGAACATTCTCTTTCCTAAGGCTTCTGTATTATACTAAGATGTTTTTAATATAGATGAACACAAAGTTAATTATAAAGGAATACAACATTCCTACAAATGAACAATGGATTTTTCTATTTTTAAGTAGTTATTTACTTAAGCCTGAATTTCCATCATCGTGGCACAGAAATATATACCTACATATGGAAGGGTAAATTCTCACATAGTCTCCAATGTTCAGTTCAGTCACTTTATCTTCTGTGCTCAAGTTCAACAGAGCCAACCTCTTCCGCATGGCATCACCATATTATTAAAGACTGTTACCATGTACTTATCTTCCTGTGTTGAACAGGAACCATTAGTTGAACAACTGTTCTTCCTTGTTACCCTTGCTGAAAATCCAGTTGACTGTAAATGTAAGGATTTCTGCACTCTAGGACCACAATCAATCACAAGTCTATCCTTACACTGGAGTCATATTTTTACAATTAGAGTAGTGTTGCTGGCTTTTTGCTGCTGCTGCTGTTATTGTTTGTGTGGTTTTGTTCTAGTTTGCTTATTTTGGTTTGGTTTGGCTTTTTGTTTGGGGTAAAGTCTCACTTTTGTCCAGGCCGCCTTCAACCCCTAGACTCAAACACTTCTTCCTCTTTCAAGCAACAAGTACACAGGCATGGACTTGGCTTACAATATATTTTGAAGTCATAAAGTGAATTTTCTATTTTGGTTCTTTTTAAAAAACAAAAAAACTATAGTTCTCCTCAGCTCCCTATGTTTCCACCTGAATGCTGGGATCATCTTATTAATTCTATAAAAAATGACCTGAAGTTTTGAGAAGAGAGGAATACTAAGTCTGATATTCAATTTAGGAATATTGTCGCCCCTAACGTTCCATAAAGATGTCATGTTTTCTCACTCACATAGATCACTTTCATCCTTGGAACGACCTGTGAAGTTGTACACTTCTTTATTACCAAATGCTTTATTGTATTTATTTTAAACTAAATGGAACTGTAAGAATATCAAAACTTAGGTGCTGGAGAGAGATGGCTCAGCGGTTAAGGGCACTTAACTGGCTGCTCTTCCAGGGGTCCTGAGTTCAATTTCTAGCAACTACGCAGTGACTCACAACCATCTGTAATGAGATCTGATGCCCTCTTCTGGTGTGTCTGAAGACAGTCACAGTGTACTCGCATACATAAATACATAAATATATATATAATTATATAATATATATTATATAAAGACATATATATTTTTAAAAAAGAAAAAAGGAAGAATATCAAAACTTAGTTGTATGCTGCTCTGTTTTATGCAACTTTGCTTAACTTCTTTATTGATCCTAATGGATTTCATGGATTCCTCAGGGCTCTATCCAATTATTTCAAGTCATTTCAAGTTTTTCTTCCTACTTTGCAATCGATAGGCCTTTTGTGACCTTTCGCAGCCTACTGTTGAATGAAGGGTAAACATGAATGTGCATCCCACATTTGATTTCAGAAGGGAAGCATTTGGTCTTTCATTACTACATACTATGTTCCCTGTGCTTTGCTGTTTTCATATACGCTTTCATCCCATTGAAAAGAAGTGATTCTTTGCCTGTTTTAGTCAATGTTTTCCATCATAAATGAATACTGAGTTTCAGCCAATGCTTTTTCTGTGTTTACTAAGAAGATCATACAGTTCTTTTTCTATTGACATGGTAAGTTGAGTCTAGGCTTTTAAGACAGTCTTATTTACTAGAACTAATCCTGATTAGTCATGCTATATAATCCTTCTTACTTATTCCTGAATTGTTTGGTAGAATTTTGTTCAGTAACTTTGTACTTTATTCATAAGAGATGCTCATGTTTTCTTGTGATGTTTTTGTCTGGTTTATACACTAAGAGAATAGTGACCTCAGAGGTCAAGTTGGAAAGTGTTTTCTATTTTGGACAATTTTATGAAAAATTGGTATTAAGTCTTCTTTAAACGTTTAGTTACATTCAGCCATGAAGACACTGGACCTTGAATTCTCTTCTAGCATGCCTCCACGTCCTTGAGCTCTTCACCAACAGTAATAATAGAAAGTGTCTCTTCTTGAGGCAATTCGAGTACTCTGCATCATTCTGGGGGTTCTTTTCTTCCTTCCTAATTTGTTTGCTTGCTTGCTTTTTTAGCACAAGGTATCATTAAATTGCCTGGGCTAACCTCAACCTTACCATCCTACTGCCTCAGCTTCCTATTGGGATTATAGCCACTATCCTCGGCTGGGTATTTTAGTTACCATAACACCCAGTAAACTATGTTTTTACTTATTTGAATTCCCTTGTCTCTGTTGAATTTTCTTCTGGTATTTATTATTTACCTCTCTTCTCTTTGCTTTGAGTTAGTTTGCTCTTCCTTCTGCAACCGCTAAATGTAGAGAGTGTAGTTACTGACTATGGAACTTCTCTTAAGCTTGGGCGATTACAGTAGACATGTGCCCTTAAGCACGACCTTAGCAGTGCCTCAAAGGTTTAAGACTTTGTTCATATTCTCTCATTAAATTATTTTCTGGTTGTTCTTCTTTGACACATTTTCTTTTTCAATTTGGGGATGTATTATTGAGTTTGCATCTGTAAGGGCTACACATTTCTATTTGTTATTGATTATTTCTACTTTTATTACCCTGTACTCAGAGGACACATTTGTTTTCTTTTTTTTTTTTCTTTTTTGGTTTTTCGAGACAGGGTTTCTCTTTGTAGCCCTGGCTGTCCTGGAACTCACTCTGTAGACCAGGCTGGCCTTGAACTCAGAAATCCGCCGCCTCTGCCTCCCAAGTGCTGGGATTAAAGGTGTGCGCCACCACCGCCCAGCTGAGAACACATTTCTTAATGTTTTACACTACTTAAATTTATTGAGGTTTTTATGGTGTGGAATATGGCCTACTTTAATGTTCCATATGTATTTTGTTATTGTTCCAAAATATTCTGTATTTTGTTGTTACTGGTGCTGCTTAAGAGAATTCTGTACAAGCCTGTCATAAGTGTAGGTAAAGTGTTGATTTTTATTTCCTTTTTGATATTTTCCTGGGTATGCTTACAATTATTGAAGTAAGATAGTATTATTGCACTGTCCATTTCTCCTTCCATTTCTTTCAGTTTTTGCTTTATGTATTTGGTATGTATGTTTATTTTATCATTACATCTTACTGATGGGTTTGGCCCTTTAGACACTGGAAATGCCCCATCCAATATCTATAATATTTTGTTTTGTTTTTATGATCATTTTGTCTGAGATGTGTTTAACTATCTGTCAGGTCCCAAAGAAACCCAGAACAAATGGCTGAGCTGGCCTCTAGGCTCTCTCAGCAAGTATCTGTTTCAGAGTTATCCTGGCTGACATACCCCACCCACTATCCAGCACCTCTCTGGGTCAGGGTCCTTGCTTCCCTTTTCCTAGCTTCTTATTCCATAGAACCCTAACATTTCAGCCATGAACTTTTCTTGGTTTGGTTCGTCCCCATCCTCCTCTTAGTCCTTGGCTACTCTCTGGGTCTTCCTTTGTCTGTCTTCTCTTCCTCTCTTGCTACCCACTGCACTACAGCCAGGTTTAGTCTATTTTCTCTCTCTGTTCTAGGACTCTTCCAGATGCCTCTGGCTCTCCCTCATGTCTACAATAAAATCCTTCTCCTCACCCATACCTTGGAGGGGTCATGTCCTCATTTCATTTGTCTGGTGTCAAAACTCAAGAGAGAAATACATGAGGCCCTGTCCAAGGAGACATCCCTCCTAATGAAACCAAGCTGCTGACAGCCTAAACTTTTCTGCCTATTGCCTACCCAAGTATACCTTTATAGGAACATATAAACCCTGATCAAATGTATTTTATTCATCAAACACATGTTATTACTTATTTAAAATTTTCTCATTTCCTTTGGACCTGACATTATCCATCTTTGTGGTTGCTGTCTGATGATTTTTCATTTTCCCATCTCTCTCCCATTTAGAATATTCATATATTTAAAATCTGTAGTATATCTCCTTTTAACATCCTACAGTTCAATTTTTTATCTTTTTTACACAAGCCTGACAACTTCTGCTTTTTAGTTAGAATATTTAGCTATTTGTATTTAATGTTGCTATTGATTACAGCTGGATTTGTGTTTGTCATTTTACATATGCTATTTTTGTTCCTCTGTTGTTTTTAATTTCTGTATTTTTCATTGGATATATTATATATCTAATATATATTATTTATATATAATTTACATGTATATATATACATACACACATATAAATTTTAAAAGGATTTTTATTTTCTAATGTCTTCTGCTAGCTTTCTATATACTGACATAGTAATGTATAAAACATTACTCCTAATCAGCTTATCCTCACTTCTCCTTTTTGTGCTATTAATGTCACATACAGTAAAACTATTCACAGTTGGCACTCTGGATCTTATGGATTCCACATCTATGAGTTCAATGAGCTGTAGACTGAAAATATTTTGGAGGAAGTTGTGTCTGAACTGAACTTGCAGACTTTTGTTTTTGTTATTATTCAATAAACAACACAGTATAGCAACTACCAGTACTGTGTAAGCTATTGTGAACAATCTAGAAGAGATTTAGTACATTCAGTAGAACACGTACAATTTATATACAATCCTATAAACCACTTTGTAAAGTAGACAAGCATTTGCTGGCTCTTGTTTGCAAGTAGAGGCTATGTCCCCAAACCTCTGTCCCCAAGGATACTGAGGGCAACTATATTTTCCATATCCAAAATGTTGCTTTATTACCTACATTTTTCTCTGCAAGTACATATTTATAGTTTGTTCTATCAGTCTTCTTAGTTTTCATTTTTTTTAATCAATTTCTGATTTTTAGTTCACCCTGGCAGGATGTGTTTGTCTTGAGCCAGTCTTACATGGTTGCCCAGACTGTCTTCAAACTCGTGCCTCAGACTTCTAAATGCTGCAATTCCAAGTATAAGCCACATACCCAGCTTAGCTTGTTTTTATTGTTTTGGCTTTTTCCTTATTTAATAGCTTGGCCTGGCAATTTAGTCAAATCTCTTTGATCTGCCATCTAAGACCTCCAATGTAGCTCCTCAGAGAACAGAGCCCTGGGAATCTGAACAAATTTCCCTCGCTGGCTAGGTTCTCTGCCTCTACTAGCATTACAAACAGCTGCTAGGCTTCACTAACTGCTACTTGATTGCTCAATTGCTTCCAATAATTCTCTGGGGCACTAATTGTTCCACAGCCTGGTCCAATAAATTCAGGTTCTTAAATGAGTAGTCTGAGGACAATGTTTGAGCTCTATTCTTACCCTAGGAGGACTTTTTAAGTTGTCTACATCCCAAGATTCTACTAATTGCCATAATGTAGTTACCATACTTCCAATAATCATCACCGACACATACTTTGTCTCAAATAGTCAGTTTTGTTAGTGAGTGCTCAAGATTTCTCTGTTCGTATGAACTACCTCTTCCTCTGGCAAAACCCCAAACCAAACCCTCCTTAGGACAGCGGTCAGATTCTCCTCAAGTGCCATCCCTGCTTAGCGTCCCTCTAGCAGCATGGAAACCCCACCCTACAGACAAAGCAGAACTGGGGTGACCAGAGCTCTGCATTTAGCCTGCTGAGCCAGCACAGAGTTTGCACCCTAGCAGTATGAGGTGCTAGAGAAAAGAAATTCCACTTCTCAGATATTTATCCTTGTCTCTTTACAGAAATTTTGATTATGTTGATCAGCTCTCTAAGTTTCTCCATATGTTAAAAGCTCAGCCTTGCCCTAAAAGTCTCCATTTTACAAGTCTCATTTGACTCCATTTTAAGTGAAAACAGGCAGCACGATGACTCTGCGCCTTGTCGGGCACCTAAACAAGGAAATGGCTCAGTTGGTCGAGTGCCTGTGCAAGCATGAGGAACCTGATTTTAGATCTCAGCACTCAGGTAAAAAGACAGGCAAAGCAGGGTGTGCCTCTAACTCCAGCAATGGGAGTAGGGTTGGATTGGGGAGACAGTCAACAGATCCCTGACACTCATTGGTTGGCCAGCCTAGGCAAAAAAATAAGGTAGAAAAACAATTGAGGAAAACAGTCAAGGTTGACCTCTGGCTTCCACATGTACATACACATGTACACCAACGCTAACGTGTGCACATACACAGCCACACACAGATTTTTTTTGGTTTTTGAGACAGGCCCTGGCTGTCCTGGAACTCACTCTGTAGACCAGCCGGCCTCGAACTCAGAAATCCGCCTGCCTCTGCCTCCCAAGTGCTGGGATTAAAGGCATGCGCCACCACCGCCTGGCCCACACACAGATTTTAAAGGTACTATCTACCCAGCATTATCTTCAAAGCACAAAATTAATTTATTCCTAAAAGTAGAACAAGATCCTATAAACTTATCAAAGTAAAACTGGACTATATGAGCACATGGGCATATTAAAAATCACACCAGGAAAACTAGGCCTGAGAACTTACTAAACACAGCGACTTTGGAAGAGGGGTTACAATGCTCGAATCTGAACCTTATAAAGGAGCTATCAAAAGCCCTCACCAACCTGTCATCTGACTATTCACTGAACACATTCAGGGACTGAATTCCCAAGTTTCCCTGGGGCTTCAGATGGGCTCTGTCTGGGCTGAGCCTACTCAAAGCCTAGTCTAGATCTGGTTCTGTGCTTTATCTCTAGAGCCTCCAGGATCTTACACTTTGTCTGGGCAGCTCCACTTTACCCTGAGACTCCTTATGGCTCGATCTTGAAGCTAAACTGCCAGCAAAGCTCCTGGTGGGGTCTAAGTATCTTACATACCTGTATATGTCTGTACGTATATATCTGCTTCTCAATTTCTCAGGACGTTCTCTTCCACTCTGCTGCAACTGCTTTAACCTTAACCACATAGACAGCTTACAGATTAATCAATTTACTATGATAGGTAATATGTGGCCTAAAGGTTAACTTAAGAGTATAATAAAAGAAACCATTTTTGCCTCAACTAGCTATCAAGGGAAACTATGGATAATACGTAAAGTGCAGCCAACAAAACCAACATAGCATGTGAATTTACAGTTCAATATATTATGACAATGTGGAAAGACATAAATATGCCCACCTATGTTTCTGATATAGCATGCTCAGGATAGCCATTTTTCTAGTTTGTTTTATATTTGCATGGAATTGTAAAGTCTGTTTCTCTACAAATACAAAAGGCTTGTTTGAAGTTTTGATCTGGACAACTTTTCATGCATAGTTCAGTACAGTGAAAACAGCATTTTAACAACATTGAGTTGTTAAACATGGTATAGTTCTAAGCATCAAAAAACTTAAAAAAGGCACTCTAATCTCTTGAATAAATTTATTAGCCAACTATATCATATTTTTAAAATACACTCTAAATTTTTCACTTTATACTTGTTTACACTTGTATAGAACAACTGGACCTCGTTGCTTCCTTTAAATCAACTGTTAATGCACAGATGACTTGTAAGTGCAGCATGGAGAACTCTTTTTACAAAACAGCTAAGTTACCAACCAACCAACCAACCAACCAGATGCCTTGTCATTAATACACACTTTCATACAAGATAATCACTTACAAATCAGGAAGTTTATATAAGTTTATCATTATAATCTAATCCACAATCCTAAATATTTTACTGAAGGGTTCCACGAATATCTTCTATAGTGAACAGGTTCAACTTGGAATGTATTTCCTCAAATATGCAACAAGTCCTCATTCCTTCCTTGGCTTCCCTAACCCTGGCACTTGAGGTTCCAGGTGTGTCATCTTGTAGGCCATGCCACACCATGAGCTGGCCTCACATCGGTCCATCACCGTACTTAGATGTGCATCTTTGGGAGCCTACTCATCTTGTGGCATCTTCTTGGTTGGTGCATTATTTCAACTCATCTACTATGATGATTTTACTTTGATCATTTGAGTAAGGTGGTTTTCTTTGGGTTGTCTACTATAGAAGAAAGAGAGCACACATTTCTTCTTTATAATTAACACTTACTTTTGGAAAGGTAG
Organism: Mastomys natalensis; assembly: GCA_021653895.1. Classification (NCBI taxonomy): domain Eukaryota; kingdom Metazoa; phylum Chordata; class Mammalia; order Rodentia; family Muridae; genus Mastomys; species Mastomys natalensis. The sequence continues at coordinate 49,523 of JAJTUV010001294.1, forward strand.
TTTGAAAGTATATAGGTACCCTAGCCCTCATTTTTTTTTTTCTATTTTTTTTTGTTTTTTTCTTTCTTTTTTAATTTTATTTGTTTGCTTATTCACTTTATAACCCTCCCAGTACCCCCTCCACAATCATTCCCCATCTCTTCTTCTGAGTACCCACTCCTCCTGTATCCCCCACCTGCCACTTAAGTCTCTGAGAGGCAACCCAGCTCATTAAACATTCATCTTTAGTCACATTTGAATAAATCATGTTCTTATTTTATTCAAAAGGTTAGCAATACACCAAGTTACCAGTTCTAGCCAGAAACATAGGACAAGACTAGATCCAGAAGAATATGGGGGAAGTCATTACAGAAACATCAGTTTAAGCCAGATGTGAGACACAACACTGACCAAGAGCAAATCAAGCCAGTGGTTCCCTGAACAAAGAAAAGAGTAGTTGAATTTAGGACAAGTTCCTGACAAAGGTCTCTATCCAGGCACTTCATGCAAATAGGGACTATCCAGTCAGAATGGTTAATATCTAAGCTTAGTTGGGGATAGTTTGAGTTACCTTTAACATATAAGGCCAGTTTTCAGGAGCTGGCCCTTATTTGTAGCTGTGATAGTTGGGTAACATAAAGAGCCAAAGTTAACCTGTAAGTCCCAATTGCCCAAGGACAAATAACTTCTTAGAATGGTGGGAGCTGTAATTCTTGGAAATAATAAGCCACATGATTCCCTTTAAAAAGTTTGTTTGACACATCTGCACCAGATGTGCTTGACCACATGTAGGCGGGAAGTAAATAGGCAGGAAACATCAGGAAGGATATTTGCTCCTGATTAAACCTGATCCAAACTGCAATGAATTGTGGGTTTTGCCTTTTTAAGCCTCTGCAAAATTTGACTCGTGGCCATTCCCTGGGAACCCAAGGATGGACCTGGCCAGTATTTAATTAAAGCATGCTTCAAATTTGGCTCAAAATTGTGGAACTATTTTTTTTCTTATGAATCTCAGGATTAACAGTAAGTTTGTAACTATTCTATTTTAAATTCTGGGGACATTATTTGAGTCCTGTGTTTCAATATATAAAACTGTTGATTTTGTTGTGAAAACACAAAGTAAATATGAGACCATGAGGCTCTTTTCCAAAATCAATCATTCTGTCCTTTTTGGTGCAGCCCTTGTATGCCTCAATGCCTTCCTTCCTTCCTTCCTTCCTTCCTTCTTTCCTTCCTTCCTTCTCTTTCCTTCCTTTCTTTCTTTTTTCTTCTCCCTTTCTCTCCTTTTCTTCCTTCTTTCACTCATTCCTCCTCCTTTCCTTCCTTTTTCATCCTATTCCCTTCCTCTTCCTCTTTTCCTTCCCCCATCTCTCTTTTATGTATTTCATTATATTCTACTCATTGTAGGGTTCACTATGTAGTCAACAGGCAGTGACTCATGGAACGCCGCCTTGCTCCTGATGTAGATAAAAGGATGAGTCATGCTGATCTTTCCTTTCTCCCCTAATGTATGTATAGGAGTCTTGATGTGATGTGGTTGCTGGAACATAGCATGCAATGAGTGCAGTGCCTATGGAACGCAAAATTTTGGAAACAATCCATACTGTGAGATAGTAACATATTCGCTGCAAGATACCCCCAATTACTGACAAGTTGAGCTTTCTGGAATTCATCCAACATAGAGTATACTCATCCTCTGCCCCCAATCCAGGACCACACTCTGCTTCAGGAATGCTAGTAGTTGGGTGACTCCTCCAGTACTCACCTATTCCCTTGTTTGCAGAATTCTCCTCTCCCATAACCAACAGCCCCTCTATTGGCCCCAAAGCACCATTTCTAACTCCTTAGCCCCGTAATACGGTCACCTCTCAACTACATTTGGCCCTCTGGGATGGCCTTTGAAGGGAAATACTTATTTAAAAACATACTTCTTTGATATTAGATCATAAAAAGGCTACAGCCTTTATCAACTGTAATCCACATCCATTTTTAAAGCTTTCTTATTACTGTGTATATGTCCAGTGTGCACATGTCATAGCACACATATGAAAGTCAGAGGACAACTCCTGGACCTGGATGCTATATTGGCCCAAGCACTCACACAAGGTCACGTTTTTGTGAGCATTTGGTCAATCCACCCTTATATGACCAAGTTTGGCATAGCTATTCTACAATTTAACTGTAATAGCAATTGGGCTGGTGGGCTTCAGAGCTTCAGAACTGTAATAGGGAACATTTTGTATGCAGTGAGTTGACTAACAAGGATGTACTGAAACTGAGGCTCTAGGGTCGCATCACACTTCAGATCAAATAACTCTTGGGTAAAAGTTGAGCATGTCCACCTGACAGTGAAACAACAAAGCAGGTAGAAAGGGCTCTGTTGAGAGAGCTATACCAAGGTGAACTGTAAAATTTAATTCTCTCAGAGGAGAGCACTGAGCCAAGTATAATGGTAAATGTTTGTCCTTCAGCGCTCAGTAGGTTGAGACAAGAGTATTTTGAGTTCAAGGCCTGCCTACAAAACTTATGCAAGGTAAGTTTGAGGTAGAAAGATAGAAAGTCTCAAAACAACAACAAACAGAAACAACACCAGCACCAAGTACTGCAAGCCAACTGCAGCCACACCACTTGCTTCAAAATGGTCAGTGATACTACAAGTAGTCAAATCCTCACTGACCTCAGCAGCCAGGGTTCTCAGCCCTGTAGCTCAAGGAAGCCTTCTTCAGCACTGGCTAGACTGATGTACTTTCTGAGCTGGGCATAAATCACATTTCACGTTAAAGAGGCAATCAAGACTTGACCTGAGTAAGTGCATCTAAGTGAGAACTGCTGCCAGAGTTCATCTGCCTGCTGGACTCCTAGCCAAACCGGCTCGCCTGCCCTAAGTCACTGTCCTGGTAAAATTATAGATCCATCTGATTTTTTTAGAAAAATTTTCATAAGTCTGTATTGACTTGTAGCACAATCTGTAAGCCTGAGTTGTTTTTGTTTGTTTGTTTTATTTAAACCAATGCTGGTTTTAGTTTCTTTTTATATGAACACTGTAGGAATAGCATGTGATTTCTTAGTTTTTGCCTCTTTATTAGTTTATACTACAATCAACAACAAAATAAAATCACAACAAACATGGACTGAGTGATCCTGTCATTCTTTCTATTGATGCCTGCACAGAAATAGTACCTTAATTTCTTAGAATCAGGGACAGAGAAAAAGCTCCTGAAAGGAACTCAGTTCAGTATCTGAGGCTGGCCTAAACACCTAACTTACTGTTTCTGAGACTAGCCTAAGAATAGCAACTATAGACACTGGACACTTATTTTATAATGTTTAGGAAAGAAATATCTGATCACCACAACATTATAAAATATACTATTAAAGTAATATTATAATCTTAGAGAAAATACAGTAATTGTCAGAGGTAAGTTAAGCTACTCAGAGTTATCCTCTGTTCCCATACCATATGCTGCCTAGGAAATTCCCTTCCCCCTTCTCTGCCCTGCTGCTGCTTCTCTTCTTAGAATGTTGGCCTTACTGATTGTTCTCACCAAAACTACCTGACATCAACTATTCTACTTTGCAATACTTACATGATTTAGGGTCATATAATCCTCATATTTTGGCCATATAACTTCATTATCTTATGTAACTTTAATTTTTTTGAACCCTATTTTTAATGATGGTATTTAATGTTTTGTTTAACCTCCCTCCTAGCCCACTACCTACCAGAGGTAGTCGTAAAGAAAGGATTCGGGTAAGTGGACCTGTTTAGAAATAGTTCTTTGGAGCAAATCCCGTCTGTGTTGTCAGGAAATCAGCAGTTCATTCACAGGGATATACTATAAATTCAGTTTGGTAGAGTCAGGATAGCAAACACGCATCAGCAGCGGTAGCATGACCTAGCAGACACAGCCAGGTCTCAGCCAAGTCAGCAAAAATCAGTAGGAGGGACCATGGCCAACACCAGGACACAAGAAATTCTCTGCTGTGCCTCTCTCAGCAAGCAAAGATCAGCTAAGACTTAAGACCATCAAGTGTTGCACAGCTAGCTCTACTGGCAAGCCTCAGCAAGCCTCTCTCACAGTCCACTGAGTACTATTTATGCTCCCTCCAGACATCATGTGTACTCCATGGGTCTTGCCTCAACACCTGTCTTGCCTCAGCACATGAGTCTGTTTCAGCTGACATCACTCTGCCTATCAGCCCTAGTCCGCGGAAGCAGCAAGAAGGCACAGCACATCACCAAAAGGTTTTTGGTATGTTTCTCTCTATGGAGTCCTGACAAACCCAGCTCAACTATGCAATGTAAAGCAGACTAATACATGTGTGTTGTTAGCAAACAATCCTTCATCACGTACCCTTTCACGTGCTTGCTTTAGCAGAACACTCTTCACCTGTGTCTGCTTCAGAAAAACGTTCTTTCACATGTTTGGCCCAGCAAAACACCATCCAACACAACTGACTTTCCAAAGAACCCTCAAGTTTCCACTTCAGGCTTTTGTGCTTGTCCCAGTTAAATTTTTGAAAGCTCATCTGTAGTCAAAGAACCCCAAAGTAGACATTCTATGGGGATTATATGTAGGATTTTAAAAAATATATAGTAAACACTCAGTGTAAATCCTTTTTATGGAGTCTTGGCTGGTCTGGTGCTCACTGTATAGCTCAGGGTACCCTTGAATTCCTAACAAACCATCCTAAACTCAGCTACTCAAGTGCTATGATTATAGGTGTGTGTGCCATCATTCTCTGCTTAATTTTTTCCCCTAAGGCTGTGCTAAAGTACAATAATCAGTGGTAGATTTTTAGGGTAGAAAATTAAAGGCAGCAATTTGTGTCTTAGACTAGTAAAAACAGAACTGTATGTTCTTGGAGAAAGAAACAAATAGGACTTGGCTTTGCCTGCAAGAATGTTTGCAGACTTGCAAACTTCTTTACTGGTCCTGAAGTATTATCATTTAATCCATTTATCTGTTCAGACAGATAGATGGGAAATGGGTAATAGAGAAGAGCTATCTTCAAAGCTCTTATCAGGGTCTAGAACCTCAGATTGTTTACAACCAAGAACCGCTGAATGTCGAGTTTTGAGAAATATTGTATAGTCTATTATACAAATATAATAGATACTACAACATACACATCTTTCTCGATACATTATTAATAGCTTTGGACAAAGTACAAACAGGAAGCTACAAACATGGGAAGCATGGTTTTAGAAAGCTTGCATCCTGTTTTCAGGTGCACAGTATGAGGCCTGCAGGGTGCTCTCAAACTGTTTCTGCCTTTAGTCTAAGAAAATGAGAAAACAGTTACTCCACACAGTGCCCCTAAAGCCTGCTGAAGCTTCTCTAGGATACAGTGTCCCAACTATGGCCTTAGACAAACAGAATGAAACAAGCAAACAAGAACAAAACAAGCTCGGCTTGCATCAACTTCAAACTTACCAAAACTGTCTAACAGTACAAAGAAACCTCATAAATCCATTATGAAAATCCAACACTCCTACATTTGCTTATTTGCTGTAGAATTCTCTTCTCTGAACCAGTTGAAAACACTGTTCTTTATTCCTAAAACTTTCCAGAGACACTGTCTCATATAACCACATCATGAAAATATCATTAGTTTATCTAGACTTCCTGCTCAAATTGTCATTTACCTAGTATTAGTAATGACTTTATTCCACTCTAAAATCCAGCTCAAGATCATACAACACATTAGAAATGACATAACATATATGTGGCCCTTCCACCTTTCTTTTCTTATTCTTGATATCTTTGAAGAGGATATATCCTGGCTGTGGGCCAATCTTCAATGTGGGTTTTATACGATCTTTTGTCAAGATCATATGACAGTAATAAACTCCTAAAACAAATACCAAAGGATGATGCTATCTTCTTGGACCACATGGGAAATATAGATTAGTTTTCTCAATACTACAGTTAATTTTGATTATTAATTTAGAGTCATTGAAGTGTTGATTGTCAAGTTTCTCCACTGCAAAGTTATGTTTTCCGTGTAATCAACTGGCAAACTATGAAGAAAAGAACTGAGAATATGCAAAAATATCCTGCTTCTCACTAAACTAACACCTACTCATTTCAGTGTGGAGTGATGATTTTATAACTCCCTTTCCCTCTCTGTCAGTATTACTCCACAAGGGAGTGCTTTTGCTTCTGCCCCCATTACACTTTCTTCTTTATACCGCAACAAGATGTTCTAGTTCCATCTTGTACTTTTCTCAACTTTATTTTGATAGTTACACTGATGGATCACTATCTGCCAGGGATGCACTAAGCACTTTACAAACATCAAATCCTTTACGTCAAACAACTCCAGAAAAAGTGGGATGGCTGAGGGCAGGGGATCAAGAATTGCACCTGGCACTTTCTGTTAGGAAATGCTGAAACTGTTTTCAAACAGAAAAATTTTAAACAGTAAATACATGTTTACAAAGGAGTAGGTAAATAATTTAGCTTAGTTACAGTGCAGGTAGCAGAGCAGAATAATAGAAAATTGAGTAGTCTCGAGAGGAGACAGAATGGTCAGATTAGTCTGAAAACCTGACTATGGAGTTAAGAGTATGTCATGGTTAATCTTGATTGCCAATTTGACTGAGTTGAGATTGCGCTAAAGCACCCTCTGGGCATATCTATGCAGCACTGAGATAGCACTAAAGCACCCTCTGGGCAAGTCTATGCACCAGGCACTTCCAAAGAGCACTAGATTCTGAGGAATCTAATTATTACAGTCTAACAATCAATTGATGAATTCAAAATCCAAATAAATTGTTGAAAGATGGTGCAGGGTGGGGCCTGATTAGAGGAAATGTGTTGCTGTGGTCAGGTCTTTGTCAGGTATATCTTAGCTGTGGCCCCTTCCTGTTACTGTTCTCTGTTTCCTGGATAGTATAAGTGAAGTGTATATTTTTTTAAACATGCCCTTCCATCATGATGTTAAGTCTTGCTACAAGCCAAGACACAATGGAGTTAACAAACTGTGGTAAAATTATGAGCCAAAATAAATCTTCCCTCTTTTTGAATTCAGTTATTTGTCACAGAGACAAAATATCTATTTAACATGCATTATACTGCTTCAAGTAAATGAAAGCGAGTGAGCTCCTATAAGCAACGGAGTGACCCAAGTGTGATGGCATGGTAAGAAGACCTATTAAGTAGGAAGAAGGGTAAACTGGGAAAGATAAATAAAAGTAACAAAAATAGACATTGCAGTTTTTGCAACAATCTGTTACTAAAATAAATGTGCTTCTCCTGATGCACTAAAATAACAGGAGCTGGACACACAGATACCACATTGTTTCTTTAAAGATTAGTGTAAATTGCCTGTTTGACATAATCTACTTGGAGATGAGCCCCCAGATATGCCTGTGGGGAATTATATTGATTATGCTGATATGGGAAGACACACCCACTGTGGGTAGCACATTTCTTCCATTCAGCTCAAATCACTTCATCTGTATCACAAAGGTGATACACCAATCCCTAAGGCCTGCTTGAAAAGACTTATGAGTTGCTAACTAAAAAATACCCCAAGTGGTGCCTGGTGGCAAGTAAATACTAAAGTAATTAAAAAGTGACTGTAAAAAGAGTTGTCACATTCCTATCAAACCCCCACTCCTTTGTGATTCTGGAAGAAGAAATCTAAAATTTTGTGTCTTACAGACAACCTGCATTTGAATTGGCATTCTCATTCTTACACTATTTTGAGTAAGAAATGTTCTCAAGATATACTTTATCTAGCTGGCAGGTATTATTTGGTAATCAGATACCTAGAACTACATTGCTGAGTCACAAGACATTTATATATTACTTTAGTAAATACTGCCAGTTTTTTATTAAGTTCTTTCTCAAAAGAAGAAAGAAAAGCATAAGCTGAGGCTGCTCAGAAGGATCAGTGGCTAAGAGAACACAGTGTTCTTGCCGAGGACCCAGTTCAGTTCCCAGCGCCCACACTGGACATCAGAGGTTCCCTCCAGCTCCAGAGGTTCTGAATCCCTCTCTCAACATTTTGGACATTGCATCCACATGCACACAATCACACATATACTCACATAATTAAAATAAAATATTTTCCTTAAAGCTAGGAGTCATTTATGTCCAACAGTGTGTCCAACAAAACACAACAAAACAAACAAAACAAAACCCCTAACTCTTGTCTTAATTTCTTTTCCTATTGCTATGACAAAATACTTTGATAAATGCAACTTTAAAGATAAACGGTATATTCTGGTTCATAATTCAAATACAGTCTGTAGTGGAGAAGTCAAGTGTCAAAACTTGAAGAACCTGATCACATCACACCCAATCAGGAAGCAGAGGACAAATGCATGCTGCTGCTCAGCTCACTCTACATTTATAGAGCAGCTTAGGGTTCCATGCATGCAAGGGTGCCACCCACAGTGGGTGTGTCTTCCCAGATCAGCATAATCAATATAATCTCCCACAGGCATATCTGGGCGCTCATTTCCCAAGTAGATTATGTCAAACAGGCAATTTACACTAACCATCACAGTCAACATCCTTATTCACCGTCAATCTAGGAAGCAAGATACAGATAATATTAAGTAAATTTGAGTTTGTAGGAATTGGATCTGATTTACTTTCAGTGAAGTCAGCTAAGCCATTGCAGATGAACAGAAAAACAGTGATGAAGCTTTAGGTCTAAGAGATTCTGTGAAGGCTCCTAGAAGGTAAATCTTTTAAGATTCTTATCCAGAGATAAACTGCAGTTAACAATCAATCTGGCATGATTGTTACAATACTGGCAAGAATGCCATGGGGGCAACACACCCCTTCTGGTTGGATTTAAGGCCTGCCCCACAGGACAGAACTCTTGTCCAGGACTGTAAGTCCAGCCATGAACCCAATGTATGGATGCCATAGACCCAAGGGGAGAACTTACTATTTTGCTAAACAGACACAGTAAGAACTGCCTTCTTTTTTTTTTTTCTTTTTTTTTTTTTAAATTTTATTTTTTTGCTTATTCACTTTATAACCCATCCCAGTCACCCCCTCCCACAATCCTTCCCCATCTCTTCTTTTCTGAGTACCCCCTCCTCCTGTATCCCCTACTCTGCCACTTTAAGTCTCTGAGAGGCTAGGCTTCCTGCCCATTGAGGCAGATGAGGCACCCAGCTAGAAGACCATACTCCATATACAGCTGCATGTTTTGGTGATAGCCCCCACTCCAGATGTTTGAGACCTGCCTTCTATAGACTTATCTCTGTACTCACGGACTAGTGCGGCCCTCAGCAGAGGATTCACAACTGGTTAAGGTAGAGACAATAAGTGACTATGGAGTACTCAGCTGTTAAAAGGATATGCATAGCACATATATACATACCCTCAATATTAAAGGAACATCATGGAAGAAGAGGCAAAAGAATTTAAGAGCTATATTGGGGAAACCTGATGTAAACCATCTTCTAAATAGGACATGCCTTCTATATACACTCACTGCAGCTGTAGTTCCCTGTACAAGATAGGATCATCAAACTTTCATCACAGAAGGGAAAGAGCTTATGAGGTCTCACTCCTCCCTGAGGGATTACAAAGTTAACAGTGGCTGGAGGAAGGAGTGTCACTCTTTGGTGGTATAAAGCTGCCTAGTAAGTAAGCTAGCCATGCTCATGCAAAGTCCTGTTTAAGCACAGTGGGTAACATGCATAAGAAGACATGAATGTAGGAAGGAGGCTTATGGGAAGAAGAAATGATTCAGTGAAGAAGCTGGGGAATAATAAGGTAATGGGGGAGTGAGAGTAGCTAAAATTCAGCATATATGCCTTTCAAACTGTCAACATCAACTACAAAACCCTTTAAAACAAGTAAGTAACCACAGTCTATAGGGTTATTCTGAAGAACAGATAATATAAATCAAACTTTTCAAGGAGTTATTAAACAGAACATCCACTGCAAATAAAATTTCTTGCTATGAATAAAAAACATAATATTTTCATTAGATTAAAATGATACTTGATTTCAACCAAAATTACCGTCTTCTAAGCGTAGACTATTTAACCACTTGGTGTATTTCAAAACAAAAAGGTTAGATTCTGTTGTATTCTTTTTTTTTTTTGATTCTGTGTATCTTAAAACTTTTTCTCTGGCACTTTTTTTTTTTAATATGTAACACTTCATGAATTGCCTGTCCTGCTTGCACAGGGGCCATGCTAATCTTTGTATTCTCCCAACTTTAAGGTGTGTGCTGCTGAAGCAAGTACTCTCCTGGCACTCTTAATATCCCTGACAAGAAGCCCTTGTATTGGAGCAAAGTGGGTAACCCCCTCTTTTCAAAGGGAGCAGACATCTTTCTTTGGTAGAGCACATTTACAGGTTTTTATGACCTTTGAACACACTACCTAATTTAAACCCAGAAAATTCCCCCCACATTTTCAAGTTCATTTGTTTTTATTACATGTGGAGCGAAATGGGACAAGACGTAAAGTACTGCTGGAACTACAGAAACAGTTCCAGTGCAGTTTCCACTGAGGATGCAGTGGAAGAGCCACAGGTGGAGCCCGAGAGCTGCTTCAGGGCTGGCTTGCTCGCAGTTTCTACAAGCCTACTTGTGGGAGGGCAAGCAGCAGAGCTGACAGGCAAACTACATCCTCCTGCTTTCAAAGAAAGCCTCTCTTCTGCTTTCAGTCTCCAATCATACATGCTATTCTTTCTGTTTCTAGTTTTGTATGCTCATTCTTCACACGATGACACCTTACAGCTCATCAAAACCACCACAGGAAGCCTTTTCTTGTGAATCAGTTGTATTTACCTAAAAGAAGGAATGTCTGGCAGCAGGTCCTGTCTGTTCTGTGACACCAGCTACTACAATGCACAATGAACCATTGTTACCATCTCATCAAACATCATCACCTTGCAATTTCTGAGATGAAACTAGGACTCAAACATGAACTTCAATGTCTTAAACATCTAACTCCTATTGAAAGGATGACACATCAGGACAGAACTGTCGAAAAGACTGAGGCAGCATTTGTTTAAAATGTTTTAAATACACTTGTAATTTGCTTCTTTTTGTCTGATGAATCCCACTGATTAACTTGACTGATTATTAAAGTCAAAGATCAGCCAGTGTTTTGAAAAAAATCACCATTTTCAGAGACTACTAAAAGAAAAAACTGTTTTGCACAGTTATTTTCCAGAGTTTCAACTTCTGTTGAAATAATATGAAGGTCAAAAACAAGAAAATAGATGAAAATGTTTTATATTTCTTGTATCTGAACATAGGTAGAAAGAAATGTATTAAAAAGTTAAGCTATCCATATTATAAAATTTGGAAAAGTTGCAAGAAATACAAAAGGGGAAACTCCATTAAATATATATGATGTCATATAGCTAAGATAAACCAAAGGAACCTAAGAAGCTATTAATGCTATAGAACAACATTTTAAACAAAAATGTGACTTAACTGGACTGGAGACATGACTCAGTCAGTAAATGGCTTGCTCTGTAAGCTTGAAGACTTGAGTTTAATCTCCAGAACCCATGAAAAAAGTCAGATATGGAGGCACGCAACCGTAATCCTAGAGCTGGGGAATTCAAAACAAGAGAATCCTTATGGACCCTATTAAATCCCCAAGCTAGCCTAATTGATGAGATCCAGGTGCAGAGAAAGACCCTGTCTCAAAAAATAAGGTGGAGATAGATTGTGGATCAACAATCTCTGACTTCCACATGTGCATGTGTGTATACACACACACATACATACAACAACATACACACACACACACACACACACACACACACACACACACACCTTTCAACAGATGGGTTTAGAGCAAAGGACAGCAATAATAGCTCAGAGGGCAAATCTAGTCCACTACCAATTTATAATTAAGATCTTGCTGGAACTGTACTATATTTGTTTACTACAATCTATGGTCAAAGACTTGAAAGCCTGCAAAGCTTAAAATAGTTACCATCTGGCCCTATACTGGTCAGAAAAAGTACTGCCTACTGATTTAGAGAATGGAAGATAGAATATAAACAAATGAGAGATAATTATAATTAAAGCTTATTGTGGGAAGCAATCATACATGCTCAGTTCTGTTAGGAAATGCTAGTGTAATCCATAACTGGCTACTAAAACAAATGACACAGATAGCATCTGGCAAGATTACTACTATCGTCATAATTATCTTATTTGGAGAAGCCTGTGCCAACCAAGCAAATTTTATCCTCCTGGAATAAGCCCTGTCAAACATTCTGCAGTGAGCCAGATGATACCCTAGACTTGAATCTCTAAAACATCCTTAAAAACATTATGGGTGGCTATAAATCTTGAGTTAAACATCAGGAAAATAAAAGAAAGAAACATCACAGAAACTAAACAACATGTCCTGGGGCAGGCTGAAAAGGAACAAGGTGGTAAGATTCCAAGATATAAAATTAATGCAGAAAAGTGAAGTCCATCAGCTGTAAGACACAGTAGGTCATTTCACAACAGCAACAGATGATGGTACAGTCATTTAATCTAGACACAGGTAGAAAGATAATGTTAAAACATTCTTGACAATCTCAGATGCAGATTCCTACAGACAAAAACACCATCCTCTTGAACAGGACAAACTAGTATCATCAAAATTTCGGTTTGCTCAAAGTTAAAATTTTAATTTAAAGACATCCCAGTAAAACCACTAGCAAGTTTTTTCTCCCCCTAGAACAAGACACTTTGATTATAAGGCTCATGTTGAAAAATAACAGAAAGAGTTCTTATAAAGTTCTGAATATCATCAATAAAAAACAAGGGTTGTTGAACTGGCATTACTGACTACTAGAATATACTGTAATGCCTTGATAAAGGTATCACACATATAGGTGCTTGGGCATTATCTAATAAGACAAACAGACCAGAAAGTCAAGAAATAGAGTCAAGTCAGGGTACACAGTGAACTTCCCCTCTCAATAATGCAGAAAAACTGAGTGGCTATCTAAAAAGCTAGATCCTTATTTCTTGTCATACTCAACAAACAAAAATTCCACTTGGATCAAAGTTCTCCAAATAAAAACTAGACCCATGTAAATACTAAAGAAAAAAAAGAAATCAACAGATTCCTTTTAATCTTAAGAGAACAGAGGGTCTTCAATTATGATTAAAAACTGAGGCCATAAGATAATTTTAAAAACAAATTATATATATAAAATTCAATTTGCTTGATAAAAGCATTGTAAACAAAATTAAGAATGAAAAATGTGCTAATACTTGTCACAAATGGCTAATCTTTCTAAGAGATCCTAGAAATTAAGAAGAAAAAAATGAGAGAAGAGTACAAATAAGTAATTCTCAGAACCATAAAATGGCTCTTCAAGAATATATGAAGATGCCACCAGCCCCAGGACAAGCAAGTAAAAAGAAAGTTGACCCTACAATGACACACTGTTCCTTGTTTAAGAGATGCACAGATATCCAGAAATTTGGTGACATACTCTGTATAGAAATGAATACTCTCATACAATGGAATGGTATTTGACACAATCACAGATGGTTAGAATACAGATTCTTCCCATATGGCTTTTCTATAAAAGCTGAAAACAGTGTATGTGTAAGTTAAACCCAGAAGCATCAACATAAGACTGCAAACAACAACTAACAGATCCAGCATTAGGAAACTGCATGTGTACACAATGGAGCAGCACAATAGAGCGGATGGAGTACTATGCAGAAATTTAAAAGAGCAAGGAAAATCTTTATGAATTGATATAAAATTTACATAACTTTTTTGCTGTACAAATCATCTGTTTTAGTATGTTGAAATCATATACTGTCAAAGTACCACACAGAACATATTCACTTTTAAGAGAAAAATTAAGATTATAACGAAGGAATCATGCAGTCATCCATTAATCCGATTGTAGCATTCTGAATTAGGAGCAACCAGATAACAGATTTCTCCTAATGTTTTATAATATAAAATATACAGCATTTCCTACTGTATAGTCCAACTCCAACTGTCTATCTATCCAACTTTAATCTATCTAGCCTTTATATCTAACTTCCCACATTCAACAGAAGTAAGAATAAGCTTAAAGACATAGGCAAGGAAGTTTTCCTGGATTGGTCAAACCATTTTTAATTTGTTACATCTGAACACATATTTGTTTGGTAGATGACCACAAACTCTTCGAAGTTCCCCTTCAGCAAGATATAAATCTAGGCTGATCATGTGTTCACAGAAAGACTGCCTGGGTTCCTGGATGTGCTGTGCAGTCTCCACCAGTTTTCATGTGCTGCTCTCAACCTGCCAGGATAAAGAAGCTGAAGTGGTGTCCTAAAGGATGGAAAGAAGCCCCCGGGGAGAAACAAGGTGGCCAGCCAACAATAACACCAAGTCTCAGGTATGAAACTGTATCTACCATGGATCTTCTGACTCAGCTAGCTTTTCTACTACATACCATGTAAATGAGTGCAGCCAAAGCAGTAGAGAAATGCCCTTCCCAGCTCCCTAGAATTATAAGAATTCTGAACACTCTAATCTAAAAAATTCTAAATCATTGTTTAGATAATCCATTCAAGGTGTTTATTTGACAGCTGCAGATAAATTCAACAACTGAGTATTGAACAAAAAAAAATATGTTGGGAAATGTTTTCGTCCCTGTTCTATTGCTATGAGAGACATCATATCTAAAGTAACTCTTGTTTTAAAAAAGCATTTAATTGGGGACTAGCTTATAGTTTCAGAGATTAATCCATTATTATCATGGTGGGGAGTAGAGCATATGCAGGCCAGAGCAATAACAGAATGCTACATCCTGATCCAGGAACGGAGACAGAAGACAGACAGACTGATGGACGACTGACTCAGGGTCTGGCTTGGGCTTTTGAAACCTCCAAGTCCACCCCCCGTGACACACTTCCTCCAACAAGGGCACACCTACTTGAACAAGACCACATCAATTAATCTCTCCTAAATACTGCAACTCCCTGATGATTAAGCACTCAAATGTATGAGTCTATGGAGGCCATTCTTATTCAAACCACCACAGAAAAGGCAGACATCATTAAAAACTAAATAAATAAAATGCACAAGCTACTCATTTTGATCAAACATACATATATTTTAAAGATTATTAGGCTGTTCTATGTCTTAACAAAAGGATATATATGGTTTCTTTACTTATGAAAGTGCTCTGTCTTGATAAAACCACTTAAACTGAAATACTAACTTGGAAATGCATTAAATGTACCTAACGTACTGAACAGCCTAGCTTAACAACACAATGCACCAGAGCTTTAGATGTTTGTCCCCTGTGACTGCACTGTGGCTCAATGACGCTGCCCACTTCAAAGAGAAGACAGTGTCAAACATTGCTAGCCTGGTTGGGGGTGAGGAGAGGATCAAAGCTCAGAATCTGAGGAACAATTACTACTGAATACATCCTACTCTTTCACCATCCTAAAACTGAAGAACAAGAAGGCAAACCTTTCAGTCAAGAACTGTGCAGGGTAAGGTAGCAAAGCTTCTTCTATACAGTGTGTATGTGCGTGAGATACTGGTTCAGAACAGCAGTTTTAAAATGTGGCAGTCTCTATTTGTTTTAAACATCTATGGCATTTTCTTAAAAGACAAAGATATCAGCTGGGACCTTAAAGAGTTAGAAGTGTAAAGTCTTGCTATAACCTCACAGAAACACTGGATAAAGTCAGCTATCAATAAAATAAAAAACTATTAGGGATTTTAATGGTCTGACTGAGGATATCCAAAATTCATATTCTGAAGCCCTAACCCAAGTAAACTGAGAATGCATATATTTAGAGTTTAAATGATATCATTAGCTCAGTATTTTTACAGGAACAGGACTTATATAAAAAAAGGGGGGGGGCGGGCATCAGGGCCACACATAGAAGAATGACCATATAAAAGAGGCAAAAAGAGGAACATCATCTATAAGCCTCAGAGGATATCAACCCTGCCAATACCTGAATCCTGTCGTGACTAGAACATTGAGAAAATAAATCCGTGTGGGTAAGTCACCTAGCGCGTGATGTTGTTAGAGCAGCTTAGAGATCAACACAGGGACTAAGCGCAGCACCTTATTTGGAAATTCCTGGTATTAGATACAGCGAACAATAATTGAACCAAAGTGTATAATAAATTCTTGTTTTGAATTTCTGGAAAGTTCATTTTTAAACTCAAATAAAAAAATGGCTTTCAACGTGGACAAAGAACAATTGTGCCAAGTTAATCTACGTGGACAGAATGGCATGTTTTCTAGTGTACTAAAACTTACTGTGGAATGAAAATGTTGCCTTGGCCACATTCACTCTTGGGCTGCTATAAGAAACATGGTTTTCCTTATTTTATTTGTATTTATTTAAGGGACACTGCCTGAGATTAAAAATAATACAGAGTAAGTAATAAAAGAGAGAGAGAGAGAGAGAGATGATTCAGGGTTACTGAATTTAATCAAATTCTCATCTTTTTATTTTAAAAATAAAGGAAACTAAAGCAGTTACAATAAA
Source organism: Mastomys natalensis (assembly GCA_021653895.1). Taxonomy (NCBI): domain Eukaryota; kingdom Metazoa; phylum Chordata; class Mammalia; order Rodentia; family Muridae; genus Mastomys; species Mastomys natalensis. The sequence goes on from JAJTUV010001294.1 coordinate 65,987, forward strand.
TAATTAAAAAAAAAAACAAAAGAAGAGGGGATCCAGGCAGAAGAAGGGAAAGAGTATGATATCAGAGATAAAGAGAAGGCAGGCTACAATACAATAATACAGGATACCAGCTTTTGGTTCACGCAGCTTATCAAAGTAGCATACAGACCACCGACTAGACAGGACCAGAAAAGAAATACTCATGACACAAAATAATAAAAACACTAAACGCACAGAACAAAAAAAGAATATTAATGTTGCAAGGGTAAGAGGCTAAGTCATATATAAGGGCAAGCCTATTAGAATAACCCTGACTTTTCAATTTTCAACATAAACTCTGAAAGCCAGGAAGGGGTAAATGAATGTTCTAAAACTTCTGAAAAACCACAGATACAAGCTTACACCAGGATACTGAGCAATTACAATCCACAAAGAAAGAAAACCTTTTTACTATAAAAACAAATGTAAGCAATTTCTGCTCACCAACCAGCTCTACAGAACACACTAGAAAGAAAATTTCAGTTTGAAAAGGTTAGCACAACCAAGAGGACACAAGGAATAAATACTCCCAGGAGAGTAAATGGGGCCAGGGAGGGAAGAAACACCACCACCACAACAACAAAAAAAACAGGAATCAATAAATACTGCTCATTAATAACTATATTAATGACCTCAATTTTTCTATAAAAAAGACAGACTAACATATTTGATTAGAAAAATGGACCCATCTTTCTGCTGCATCCAACAAACACACCTTAACATCAAAGACAGACTACATCAGGATAAAAGTTTTGAAAAAATATTCTAAGCAAATGGACTCAAGAAGCAAGCAGTATAGCCATTTTGATGTCTGATAATTTACACTTCAAAACAAATCAGCAGGGATAGGGACAGACAGATACTACATATTCATTAACAGAAAAATCCACCAGGAGGATACTGCAGTTAAAAATATTGATGCATCAAACCACTAGAGTACCCAAGTTCATAAAGGAAACACCACTACAGCTAAGATCACATATTGACACTCACACAGTGATGGCAGGTGACTTCACCCCCTGTGTCTTGACAATAGGCAGGTAAAACTGAATTGAAAAATGTAAGTTAAGTAGCATCATAAATTAAATGGAACTAACATTTTGCCCAGATACTAAAGAATATACTTTGTTCTTAGCAACTCAGAACGTTCTTCAAAATTGATCATATATTAGCATATAAACCAAGTCTCAACTGATATAAAAAAACTGAAATAATACTGTACATCCTTTCTGGCCACCATAGATTAAGGCTGGATATCAACAATAGTAACAGCAGAAAGTATACAAATTCATGAAAACTGAACAAGTCATTACTAAATGAAAATTAGATCAAAACAAAAACTAAGAGGAAAATTTAAAACTTTTTAGAATTGAATAAAAATGCGAACACAACATACCTAAATGGGATACAATGAGGGCGTTTTAAGAGGCAAGCTCATAGCTCTAAGTGCCTATAAAAAACTTAAAAGATTTCATATTAGTAACTTAATGCACCAAACTTGAAAGCTCTAGAGCAATAAGAAAGAAATAACATCCAAGGAAGAAATAATGGAGAAATAATCAAACTCAATCTGAAATCAATAAAATGGAAACAAAACATAAATGGTTATGAAATAGAATGGTTCTTGAGAAAATCAACAAGATTCACAAACAAGTAAGTCAAAAGTAAGCAAAAGACTAGTGAAAAAATGAAGATGAAAAAAATGGAGATGAGGAAAGGGGACAACGGTCATGAGAAAGTCAGAGAACATTGAACACCACTTTAAAACCTGAACTCCACGCGTACGGCTCGGCACCGACAGCATTAGCAACGTACGGCTTTTCTTCACAGCAGTTTTTTCAGGCTTCCTAACACAGCTTGCTTCTCTACTGCTCCTCCTACGCCCACATCCTATATGCATTGCCTTAATCCTATCACGCAGCTGCCATTGCCGTCCACTGTCGATTGGCTGATCCATGAGTCAGGTGGGCATGATCGTGCTTAAACCACGGAGCACTAAGCCTTTCTCTTTAATGAGCCACAGCCACGTGCCTACTTCATGCTGGGCTAAATGCCTACATGCCCATTTAAATCGTGTTAGAACGCTCTACACTCACAATCAGGAAACTTTTTTTAAAAATTAAAAGTGTAACTGCTTAATGTACATGAACAACCATGGATAAGTCAGGATGAAGTAAGCCAACTTAAATAGATCCATAACCACTAGTAAAATAGAAGCAATGATTTACAATTTCCCAATCAGAAACAGGCTAGAGCTAGGTGAATTCAGCACAGAATTCGACCAGACCTTCAAAGAAGAATGGTAATATTCCTCAAATTACTCTGCAAAGATAGAAACTAACCAAAAATCAAAGATCAAAAAAAAAAAAAAAATCATTGACAAATACACCATAGATGCAAAAATTCTCAATAAAATACTTGCAAACCCAAATCAAGAACAAGATTATCCACCATGATCAAGTTGGTTTCATACCAGAGATGCAAGGGTCATTCAACATACATAAATTAATAAATGTAATCCACCACATAAACAAACTGGAAGACAAAACACAACAAAAAAAACAAAAAACAAAAACAAAAACCATGATCATCTCTTAGATGCAGAAAAGGCCTCTGACAAAACTCAACATCCCTTATGATAAATGTACCAGATAAAGGGTCATAGCTCAACATAATAAACGCAATGTCAAGCAAGCCCACAGCCAACATATCCTAAATAGAGAAAACTCAAAGTACTGAAGTCTTATCTTACAGTAATAAAACAACAGTAGGTGGTCAAGGGGAACACAAACAGGCAAGGAAGACGTCAAAGTATCTTATTGTAGATGATATGAATGTATGCATGAAGGATGCTGAAGACTTTATCAGCAAACTTCTACAGCTCATAAACACTTTGAGTAAAGGAGCAGGACAGAAAAATAACACACAAAAATCACCTGCTTTCCTATACAAAAATGATAAACAGACTGAGAAAGAAATCAGAGAAACATATCTTTCACAATAACCTCAAAAAAAAAAAATCTTAGGATAACTCTAAGCAAATAAGCAAAAGACTTGTATAGTAAAAACTTGAAGATATTGAAAAAAGAAACTGAGAAAGATATCAAAAGATGGAAAGATCTCCCGCTCATGAATAGGATTAATAGTGTGAAAATGGCCATCCTATCAATAGCAATCTAAGATTCAATGCAATCTCCATCAAAATTCCAACACAATTCTCAACAAGTAGAAAGCAATATTCAATTTCATATGTAAATATACACATATTACATACACACACAATCACACATACACACACACAACAAACAAACAGGATAGCAAAATTGATTCCAAATAATAAAAGAACTACATGAGGTATCACCACCCCAGACTTCAAGTTGCACTGCAGAGCTACAGTAATAAAAAGAGCATACTATTGGCATTAAAAACAAATACACTGATCAGTGGATCGTACTGTAGACCCAGATGTAATTCCAGACATTTGGATTTTTTTTTTTTAACAAAGAAATCAAAAAATATACACTGGAAAAAAAGACAGCATCATCAATAAATGGTGCTAGTCAAACTGGATATCTGTATGTAGAAGAGTACAAATAAATCCATATTTATCATCCTGCACAAAACTCAACTTCAAAGGGATCAAGGGCATCAACAGAAAACTAGATACTCTGAATCTAATAAAAGAGAAAGTGGGGAACAGGCTTGAAGTTACTGACCAGGAGAAGACTTTCTGAGCAGGACACCAATGACAGAGGCATTGAGACCAACAATTAATAAATGAGACCTCATGATGCTAAAAATCTTCTATACGGCAGAGAAAACTATCATACCAGAAAAAGCAGAAGGCTACACAGTGGGAAAAATATTTAGCAACTACACATCTGATAGAGGTTTAGTATCAAGAACTAAAAAAAAGAAAAAAAATCAATTGAAAAATGGGGTACAGAATTGAACAGAGCTCTCAAAAGATGAAAACACAAATGTCTGAGAAACATAAACATTTAAAGAATGGTCAACATACCTCAGGAATCGGGAAACTAAAACTAAAACTCTGTGATTCCTTCTTACCCTAATCAGAATGGCTACAATCAATTTAAAAAAGATAGCAATGCTGGTGCAGACGCCAGGAGGGGAATCCTTACTCACAGCTGCCGGGAAGAAACTGGTGCAGCCATTATAAAATCAATGTGGAGGCACCTTAGCAAGGTGAGAAGATCACCTGATCAGGCTAACCCACTCTTGGGCACATACCCAAAGGTATGTGATAAAAGGGAAAATAGAATAGGAGCATTAAATGGGGAAGGAGATGGGAGGGAAGGATGTAGGAGGGTCTATCAGGGAGGAACAACTAACCCTAAAGGTCTTCTGAAAAACCAAATCAGTGGATAGAAAAAAATGGATCAAAATATAGTGTATGAAAAAAATGCAATAAAACAAATAAAAATAGTCACTTAATACAGTAGATAAATACAGGAGGCAGAACGCAGGGCCAGCTGACACTGGAACGATGGGAAAACATGAGGTTGCTAGGCACTTTGGCAGGACACGAGAGATTGTATCTCATACTCATAGAAGACTTAGGATTCTTAGTTGATGACAAACACTGCACAGTTAGCCTAATGTGTAAGAAAAATCCAAATTTTAGATAATAAGAGCATATAATAAAATTGCCACATGCACATTTTAAAACTCTTATTACTAATCAACAAATGGAGACAGCTTTGTTTCACCAAAAGAGAACAGACTTTACACTGAGTCAGACCTGAGTCCCAATCTTAATTTTCAAGCTTATACAAAATATGCAAGTTCAGTACACGCAGCTTCCAGTACCTCAACACACTGAAGAGGGGATTGTGAAGGACCAAGGGATCTTGCTGTGAGGGTCAGATACGGTGAAGGTTAGGATCATTCCTAGCATTAACAGAGGTACACTCTTGATACTTAAACAGACACTGCTTCCAGAGCAACACATGAAATTCTAGCTTATCTAATTCTCACACCAATTCCAGGAGGAAGTTACGATACATATTTGCAGACCGTAACATAGAATCCTTAACTGTGTCAGACTGCAACACTCAGAGTGTTGTCACTTACTTCTAGTAGGACTAGAAAATGGTACTGTTTTTCTATGGCAATATATGCTGGGGCTTTCCCAAAGATCATAAACAACAGGGCAAGTAGGAAAAGAAAGGATTCAGAAAGTACCTATGGGAAATGAGAGGATTTAGGAATTAAGCAGGGTACTCCCTTTATGTACAGGCTTCCACCAGGAATGAAAAGTGTCCCTAGAAATAAAGTTCTTTGTGTTTTGTTTTCCCACTATCAGCTTCCATAACTGTCCCCTGTCAACCTCGTCCTGTGCACTCTTGAGAACTAAGTACAATTCAGGGCCCATGTGGCCTTACACTGGTTCTTTACACTGGTTGAACACACACAGAATAATCATGGAGTGTGGAATATGGGTGTACAAAGTTCTTCATGCTGGGCTAGGGTACAGTCTTACTTCCATAGCAAGATGTTAAAGGAAACACCACCACAAAGAGAATGAGAGGCAAAACAATTTCATTAAGTTTGAATGATGCTGCCTCGAGACCTTTAAAAAGAAAATGTTCTCATAGAAAGTGACAACAATGGACACTTACCTAAGATGAGATGAAGCTTGGTCTCTGTCTGGAAAGCATAGTGCAGTGTCACCAAAAATGGTGACTGTCTAATGTGCTCCAGAACCTGTCGTTCTGTCCTTGTATGCTCCGTAGTTTTAGCCTTCTGAACTATTGTTGCCTTTTTTAAAACTTTCATGGCATACAGCTTTCCAGCATCATGGCCGCTTATTTTACGAACTAGAAATACTTTCCCATAAGCTGAAAAAGAAAAGAAAAAACATTCCCATAAGCTGAAGAAAAGGAAAAAAATTAAAATGCTACATTGGCAGAATAGTATTTTATGGAAATAAAACTAATGCCCCCAGTCAACACACACAAATACTCATTCAAGGGGAAAGCACCCTTGGTGCTATTTCAAATAGTTCTTTGATAATTTCTTTAGCCTTTTACCAAACCTATTTCTAGCTCTAGCCCTCAGTATTTACATATCTAGCCACTGCTGATGAAGTTCTGCTTTCACTCCAAATGTTATTCTCTCCTCAATATTTTTAGGTCTGAGAAACTAACTGTTATTTTATTATAGTCAGCTGACCAGCCCAAATCAGGAACAAGTAGGACATTGTAGACATCAGATAAAACACTGAGGTATATAGGTATATATTTGCCACTGGATCAGTCTGTCTCTCTCTCTCTCTCTCTCTCTCTCTCTCTCTCTCTCTCTCTCTCTCTGTGTGTGTGTGTGTGTGTGTGTGTGTGTTTGTTTTTTTCCTGAAAGGGTCTCAGTATGTTCCCCAGCCTGGCCTTGACATTATATCCTTCTACTTAAGCCTCCTAATGTCTGAGATTCCAGGTGAATATCATTATTTCCAGTCTCCAAGAGTTTTTTTTTTTTCTTTTCCTTTTTCATATTCATGTGTGGTACACATGTATGCATGTTTGCCTGCATGTGAACATGCTTGTTCACATGTATATGGAGGTTAAAAGTTGATGTTAGGAATCACTGTTGAAAAAAAAAAAAAAAGCCAGGCAGTGGTGGCACACACCTTTAATCCTTTAATCCCAGCACTTGGGAGGCAGAGGCAGGCAGATTTCTGAGTTCGAGGCCAGCCTGGTCTACAGAGTGAGTTCCAGGATAGCCAGGGCTACACAGAGAAACCCTGTCTCGAAAAACCAAAACCAAAACCAAAAACAAAAACAAAACAACAACAAAAAAGGAATCATGGTTGATTGTTCTTCCACCTTATTCATTGAGACAGACTCAGTCAAATCTAGAACTCACCAATATGACTAGTTTTGTTAACCAGTTTGCTCTGGGAATCCTCTGTCTACCTCCCAATCTTGCTGGAATTACAGGTATGTCAAAAAGCCAATCAATTATTTTTGTGAGTTCTGGAGATTCAAACTCTGGCCCTCACACTTGCATGGTAAGCACTTTAACCACTGGGCAATCTCCCAGTCATCCAAGACAGTTCTTAATACGAATCTAATAATTCAGATAAACAAAGTACTTCAAGTATTCCTCTATATCTATTCTTTTAGAACCAAAGCAATATAAAGATATTATACAAAACAAAGGAGGACTTTACACTTAACAAATATTAAAATACCCAGAACTGAAGGCAATACAGACAGAAACCCCTTTAAATCTCTAGGCAGAAACGATTTATGGCTTCCTGGGTCAAATTCATCATGTGTTCATAAATAAAGACTGTGGGAGGCACAATCCTGTACATGGTACTGCTCCTCCAGGTTGAAGAATTAGTCCTGTGGGCAGAGTAGCTTCCCTGAATGTATTTCCTCAAGGAAGATAGGGAGGGTGAGGAGGAAAGGATGAGGAAGGCTTTGAACTCAAATCTATCTTGGAATGCTTGTGTTCAATTCCATTTCAGGAGCTGAGAGCTTTAACGAGGCCACTCTGAGCGGAACCCAAGTTTTGATCCAGATCACTGCTACTATAATCTTGCTAACAACTCCCTGTATTTAGCCCATAATTCTATTATCATCTACCTACTAGAGTAAGAAAACTTATGGGGAAGGCTCTCCACTCTGATTCAGTTAAGAACTAGATCAGTACCAACACTTGATATGCCATGGATTAATGCTAAACTAGACTAACCATGAGGGAGAGATTCCAACCCTTGAGAGGGAACAGCCCATGCCAGGCCCTCAGCTAAGCACACCTTTCTATATACTGACCCGCTTGGTCTTCAGCACAGCCAGTGAGGTGATACTCTCAGGTATCCTATTTCAGAGATAAGGAAGTAAGCTCATAGTAATTAATGAAACTGGCCAAAAGACTTGATCTAGAGGAAAGATAAACAAATAAACCAAGTATGTGGAGAAGAGCTAGTCCCATTCTAGTGTATGGCCTAGGTTGGCAAGAGGCCTCTATCTGCAGGGTACGGGGACTCCATCCTACGGCGTCCCCCTTGCTCCTTACTTCTCTTTCTCCCTCTTAGCAGTTCCCAGGATAATTATGGTGCCAGTTACAAGAGAGAAAAATAAATTAATTAAAGCAGCAGTAGCCAATACCGCCCTGATTCAAATGCAAGTAGTATGATTTCCAGAATCATTCTATCGATAAATGAATAAAAAAATCAAATTCTTCCTGAATGCTAGGAACCTGATTTTCCAGATTATAATAAAACCAGTGCTACAAAACGTTTAGCATATTCTGAAGAAAAGTTTGTGTTGTACTTAAGTATGTGTGATAATTATAGGTTGAGATCTCAGAAAGGCTGAAGTCAATCAGAAAATAAAATTACAACTTTCAAGATCTAATAAATCAACCTAAAGAATGAAGCTAGAACAGCATAGTTTGTACAGCAGCAATAAGATCAAGATAGAAGCTACTCTAATGAAATATACTTTGTCTTCCAACAGAAGGTGCTATACAATCTGGGGAGGAAGAAAAGTCCTATCCGGGCGATCCTGGTACTTCCCTGTACCTCACATACATACACAGGCCCTACCACCAACTTATATTCTCCCAGATGTCAATCTCTAGAATGTTACAGTGCCAGAAACTATGTAATCTAGCATCTGAAAAGTAAGAATCCTTTCTGTGTCACTGAAACACCTTCCTAGCACACCAGATTTGTTTGCAACAAAACAAAAGAATGTGGATCCTGTGGGAGATGCAGGCTATAAGCACCCAAAACCGAGTACTTGTCAGAGCCTTTAGACACATTAACTCTTTCAGTTCTTAGACTATCTTCCTAAGAGGTCCTGATGAGCATCTCAACTTACGAAGAGGAACCTCAAGTACAGATCAATTACTCAGGCATTCATGATTACACTTGTCCATTCAGCTCAACTTCTAAGTGTGCACTCTTAGATCTGCTTCTGTTGATTCCCTTAAAATGAGTGATCTCATCTGTAACTAATAAGATCTCAACATAAAACTGGATACACTAAATCTAGTAGAAGAGAAAGTGGGGAACTACCTTCAACATACTGGCACAGGAGACAAATTCCTAAACAGAACACCAATAGCTCAGGTACTAAGATCAATAAATGAGACCTCATGAAACTGAAAAGCTTCTGTAAGGCAAAGGATACCATCAATAGGACAAAACAGAGCCTATAGGATGGGAAAAGATCTTCACCAAACCTACATCTAACAGAGAGCTAGTATCTAATATATATCAAAAAACTCAAGAAATTAGCTACCAACAAACCAAATAACCTTATTTAAAAATCGGGTACAGAACAGAGAATTCTCAAAAGAGGGATCTCTCTAATGACCGAGAAGCACTTAAAGATTATTCAATGTCCTTAGTCATCAGGGAAATGCAAATCAAAATAACTCTGAGATTCCATCTTATACCTATCAGAATGTCCAAGATCAATACCTCAAGTGTGATGGTTTGTATATGCTTGGCCCAGGGAGTAGCACTATTAGAAGGGGTGGCCTTGTTGGACTAGGTGTAGCCTTGTTGGAGTAGATGTGTCACTGTGAGCATGGGCTTTAAGACCCTAATCCTAGCTGCCTGGAGGACAGCATTCTGCTAGCAGCCCTCAGATAAAGATGTAGAAGTTCAGCTCCTCCTGCACCATGCCTGCCTAGATGCTGCCATGTTCCTGCCTTGATGATAATGGACTGAACCTCTGAACCTGTAAGTCAGCCCCAATGAAATGCCTTATAAGAGTTGCCTTGGTCATGCTGTCTATTCACAGCAATTAAAACCCTAATTAAGACATCAAATGACAGCACAAGTTGGTGAAGATGTGGAGCAAGGGGAACACTCCTTCATAGCTATTCAGAGTACAACCACTTTGGAAATCATTTGGCAGTTTCTCAGAAAACTAGGAAAAGTTCTACCTCAGGACCCAGCTAGACTACTCTTGGGCATATAACCAAAAGATGTTCCACTATACCATACAGGGACACTTGGTCAACTATGTTCATAGTAGCTTTATTCATAATAGCCACAAATTGGAAACAACCTAGATGTCCCTCAACTGAAGAATGGAAAAAGAAACTGTGATACATCTACACAATGCAATACTATTCAGCTATTAAAAACAAAGATATCCTGAAATTTTCAGGCAAATGGATGCAAATAGAAAATGTCATCCTGAACAACACAGACCCAGATAGACACACATGATTATGTACTTACTTATAAGTAGATATTAGCTGTAAAGTAAAAGATAACCATGCTACAATCTACAGACCCAAAGAAGCTGAATAACAAGGAAAGCCCAAGGGAGGATGTTTGAGTCTCATTCAGAAAGGGAAATATAATAGACACTGGAGGTGGATGAAGGGAGAGAACTGGGCAGGATAGGGGTGGGGTGGGAAGGAGGGTGAGGATCAGGTATGGGGGCCAGGGGTTACAGAGGAAGGCTGGAAAAGAGAATGAAAATCATGGGGGGACATCCCTGGGGGCAAGCTATAGATCTGGGACAGGGGAGGCTCCAGGGAGTCTCTGGGGGTAGACTCCTACCAGCTGGGGATATGGAGACTGAATAGGCCACCTCCTATAGCCAGGTAGGACTTCCAGTAGAGGGAGGGGGCACCAACCCACCCACAAAACCTTTGAACCAAAAATATGTTCTGTCTACAAGACATGCAGGAATAAAATGTATCAGAGAGTGAGGGAATGGCCAACTTGATACCCACCCAATGGGAGAAAGCCAACTTCTGACACTATTAATGATATTTGGCTATGCTTGCAGACAGAAGCCTAGCATAACTATCTTCTGAGAGGCTTCATCCAGCAGCTGATGGAAGCAAATGCAGAGACCCACAGCCAAACATTAGGCAGAGCTTGGGAAGTCTTGTGTTTAAGTGTTGGGTTGTAGTGTGAGTGGGACCTATTGCTGGGTTGATATGTGGGTCCTGTGTCTGTCTCACCATCGGGGCTAGGGCCTCTTGTGAGGACAGAGGCGCAGAAAGTTGATTGTGCAGGTGTGTGAAGCTGCATGATCCTGCTCATGGAGCTGGAGCTAGCTCATCTGGTTCTCAGGCTCTTGGGCCTCCAGGCACCACTGGGGATCTGCAGAAGGGCCAAAAACGTGGGGGTATATGGGCTGGATTTGCCTGCAGCCGAAGGGGAGAGGGGAGAGAAGCTCCCGCTGCGTCCTGCAGGGATGGGAGTTTTACTTGACTTGGGTGGTTGGGAACGCAGAGAAGTCTTCTGCAGGGAGATTAGATGGAGGTGGCTCTATAGGTGAAAACCTCCACTGATCCCCACAGCAGGTCCCAAAGAAGAGAAACAGTCCATCATCTTAAGATGTTTATTGTCATGGTGGAAAGTAGATGAGAAACTGCACCCCAGTTTCCTCAGAGCAGGCCTGAGGCTAAATACCTCTTGCAGGGAGGAGGGTCTGGGAAGGAATATTTAATTGGCTACACCCTTCTGGCCTTTAGGTATCTAATTAATATGGAGATCTATCTGGAGGCCTGAAATCACACCCTCTACCTGTGGAGAGGCTAGCTGGTATTGTCCTATGTGACTCAAGGACAGAAATCCATGGAGGGCTGTGGCCTCGTGTCTGTCGGGAGCCTGGAGTCTGGGAACATGGCAAACAGCTACTGTCCCTTGCAGGGAACCCTGTGGAATCACCTGCTGGGTCACCGGGGTTTCAAACCTAGCTCAACCAGAAATCAGGCTGCCTTTCACAGTCCCACATGTAAGAATGAGGGGAAGGATTGAGGAAGCTGGAGGAGGCAAGGACACCACCACAAGACCAACAGAAGCAACTGACCTGGGCCCATGGGGTCTCACAGAAACTGAACCAGCCAAAGAGTATGCCTGGGCTAGACCTAGGCCTCCTACACATTTGTAGCAGATGTGAAGTTTGGTCTTCATGCGGGTCCCTCAACAATTGGAGCAAGGGCTATCTCTGACTCTGTTGTCTGCCTGTGGATCCCCTTCCCCTAGCTGGGCTGCCTTGTCTGGCCTTAGTGGGAAAAGATGCACTTAGTCCTGCTTCGACTTGATGTGCCAGGGCAGGCTGGTACTCATGGGGTACCCTCCCACTCCTCTGAGGAGAAGAGAAAGGGGGAATGGGAGAAGGAACACATAAAGGTGGGACTGAAAGGAAGGGACAGAGGGGGTCTTGGATTGGAATGTAAAGTGAATAAGTTAAAAAAAAAAGAGGAAAACAACAGCAATAAAAATATTCTTGTAGTCCACCTATAAATGTATAAAAACTCCCAGTATTATAATTTGAATATAAAATATCCTACATAGACTCATGTGTTGAATACTTAGTTGCTATCTGATGGCTCTACTTTAGGAGGTCGTAAGGACTATCTGGAAGAAGTCTGCAGTTTATTATTTCCTGGTTCCCTGTTCTTTGCTTCCTTTTTGCTATGAGGTGATTGGTCTCTGTCATGTGTTTCCTTAACCATGATGTTCTTACTCCCTCCAAAGGCCCAAAAATCAGTGAAGGAAAGGACTAAGGAATCAAAAAATCCCAAAAACCTCAAAAACTGTAAGCCAAGCAAACAGCTGCTCCCTTTACATTGTTCTGGGAAGTATTTTAATCATAGCTATAGAAGTACAATTGAAGGCATGTAAACTTTTAATTTTTATGTACATGCATTATTTTGAGTAAGCATTGCAGGTCATAAAAGGTTAAGGGCTATTGTTCAGAAAGCCTCTGGCTTATGTCCTTCCTTCAGTCGCTCAACCTGGGCATGCTACTCTCACTGGATTTTAAGGTGACAACCACCCTGAGACCCGTTTCCTGTCACTCAATTTTTCAAATGCTCTTTAAAACTATACATTGTACAAACCTCTTATTATTTAAGCTCATGTCAATCTACTGCTTTTTTAAACAGCAGAATTTCTAAGTGACTCGCACTTAGAATTCCCAAGACTGCCATTCTCTCTAAATGCACCACATAATCAACACCTGTGCCTACTCTATTCCCCGCTTCCCACCTGTCACAGACACTTGCTGCCCTACAGGGGACGCTTTTTGTATATGCTGTTCTGTAGTTGCACTATCATTAAATATTACATAAACCACAGAAAGTGAATATAAGAAAAATAGGCTGATTGTTCTGAACAGATAGTTAAAAGTAAGACACTTAAAAAAGGAACTTCTAAAATGTTAGTTGTGAGTTAAACAACTGAAAGGCCAGGACAAAACTAAATCCAAGATGCCTCCGTAGTCGGATTACTTCAAACACATCTAAGCTCTCATTATACTTGAAAGAACCTGAAGCTATTACTTTTAGATGAATCAGTACAAGCATGATTTTTTTTAGCAAATTAAACCATTATGAGCCAGTTCTCAAAATCCTATGCCCACAGCTGAACGTTGGCAACAAATGTGTATGGGTAAATTTTAAGTGAAGTGTTTCAACAAATGCAGACAACTATCCTTCTTTAAAGATTCCAGCCTTTTTGAGTAACCACAAGTCTCAGCCGTGTCAAACAAGAGCCTGTCTACTAACTAAAGGATCACACTATTGTTGAAATGTAATCCTCTCCTCATTCTGGATTATTAGAATCTTTTAAACAGGGCCAAGCAAATCAATCTTTCAAGTTAGGTTTCCCAGCTTGCCTCATCCATAACCTGATGAACAAACACATCTTTTGTGCTGCTGTCTAACTTTAAAAAACACCCTTTGCATTCAAACACTCCATTCCACGCTGTTTTTGATATTGACAGCACCTTTAGCATGCCCTAGAAGTTTTGAGTTAGCTATAGCTAGCTCATGCCTCTCTCCCATCCTCCCCACCCTGACACTGCCTTACTTCTGAGGACATTGGTTCAATCCTTTTCTGACTTTCCAGACAAGCACATCTCTTCTTATTTTACACTCTCATAACCCAAGGCATTCCTTTCATTAAAATGATCACAGATGTATTTTTACATTTAATTCTATTATTACTTCATTGACTTCCCATTACTGGATGAAATAACAAAATCCCAGATGAGATATGACTTTATTTACTTTCTCATTAGCAAATGGCTCTGGAACTCACACATCATAGAAATGTAATGCTAAGTTCATGAAAAAAAAATGAACACCAGAAAAAGAGCTGTCCAGAGTGTTATCAAAGTGTCTGTTAATGACTGACTTAAAGTTAAAACTGAGTCTTTAATAGAAGAATCTTGTGATTTAGATCTGTAGCACAGAGCAATAGCTGGCCACTTCACTTTCTTATGGGAAGGACAATGGACTGTCGTGAAGTAATCTTTAATTCTGGTGTTAAATCTGAGTTCCTGCAACATTCTATGATGAAAGTGAGTTCAGGAAACTTCTCTGCTATGATTTTAGAACCAGAAAATATAATGCAATGGCATCAAATGTAGCCTCTGCTTATCATCTGCCACAAGTGTGTAATCACAAGGCCTGGCCACACATCCTTCTCACACGCTATTCAACTTGGAAAAAGAGATGCTTCTCCACACATGACAGGGCCTGGCATTACAGCTCCATCTCTAAGACTCACCCACCTGCCCGTGCCCACCTGCTTCCCTGCTGTCTTGTTGCTCCTAGGCTGCTGTGATAAAATACCCTGACACCACAGCGGGAGAAAAAGGTTCATTCTGGCTCACATGTCAAAGCAGTCTGTCATGGTGGGGAAGTGAAGGCAGCAGGAGCTTGAAGCAGCTGACCACCCCGCACGAATACCCATCTCTCAGCTGTGTCTAGATTATCAGGTAGAAAATTAGTGCTGAACATCACACCTGCTTTTAACCTCAGCCCTTCAACATAGCAGAAATGAAGCCAAAAAAAGAAATACATTCCTTGAACTGAAATTTTCAGGTGTGTGCCTGATACCCATGGAGGCCAGAAGAGGGCATCAGATTCCTTGGAAATGAAGTTACAGATGGTTGTGAGCCATCATGCAAGTGCTAAGAATTAAACCTAGATCCCAGAAAAGCAGTCAGTGCTGTTAACTGCTGAACTATCTATCCAGCACCTTCAACACTTAAAAAAAAAAAAAAAACTATATGTAATGTTTCTAAGAGTCACTTTCTTTTGCCAAAGATGCCATTCTCGTTATTTAATGTTTATGACATAGAAGCCATTTGATAACTTCAGTTCTTGTTAAAAGTCTGTCCACTAGTGTTTGTATAAACATTGGCTGTGTATTGGTAGTGGACGATGGTATCAATGTCATAGGTCTTCAAAGCATTAAGAAATGAATGTAAGATCAAGCATACTAAAAGCAAGTCATCGAACATCCATTTCCTCTTCTTATACATATACATACATATGCATATGTATCTGAATGTAAGTAAATCTGAGCCCAAGGGAGGAAGGAGGGAGAGAGGAGCAGTGCAGAAATGAAGAACAGAGTCCGGTGTCAGACTACATTGACTTGAAGCCTAGATTTGTACTTTACTAAATGTGATGTTAGAAAAATATTAAATATATCTGTCTCTCAGCTTTCATTTGTGTTAGAAACAACCCCCATATTATGTAGTCTAGGAATTAAGTAAGTTATATAGAAGAGGACCTGGCAGATAAAAAACAGTGTTAATATGTGTATCTTTGTGCATATATATATATATATCCAAAATAATACCAAGTTTCAACACAAAAATGTACCTACTTCTTGCTTTATCAGTTACACCAAAAAAACTTGACAGTTCGTTCCCCCAAGTCCCCGAACAACACAGGGTATTGCCACTCCTGTTGAGTGTCCATCATAACTAGATGCTAAGACCCTCTGCTGAAGATACCACATGCTTTAGTCATAGGACAGAAAGAAATCAAGCTGGAACTATGCTGAAGTGGCTTGCCTGCTGTCCAGCCCTGTTTGTGTCAGACAGTGCTATGCTGGACTGCTGGCCGTGGAGGGTATCATCAACAGTTTAATTCAGCTGTGGGCCTTGCATGCTAACACTAATGACCTGCCAAGAAAGAACAGCACAAGTCAGTTACAGGGAGATCCAAACACTTTCTGACTGGATTTGAGGCCTACTACACACATCTAGAATTATAAATGTGGTCAAAATCCCTATAGCTGGAGAGGTCACAGGTCCTAGTATCAAAGCTCCTGTTATTTATCGCTTTGCTAAATGGACATCAAAGTGACTTCTAAATATTTATGTTTATGACAAAGTTTAGTGCTATTTTTAGCATTGGTCAGAGAAGTGTTTTTTTTTTTTTTTTTTTTTAATGGTGCACGGTAAATACTGTAGGGACCATTAATTGGTCAATGTGCTGAAAATAAGTGACTGCTGAATGCTCAACTATAAATAAACATTGATATTACCCCCTCTAAAACTCAGGACATCATAGAAGAGGGAATAGAAAGAATAGACGGGCCAGACGAGTACTGTGGAATGCAGACTTCCTGGTATCACATGGTCTTCACACTCTTGGAATCACGGCAGATGTGGTTATCTGAACAAGACTGGCACAAGAATGGACCCATCAACATCTTGCCATAAAGAAAGGGAGGAGCTCATGAGGCCCAGTTCCCTCCTAAGGAGGAGCTCATGAGGCCCGTTCCCTCCCTGAGGATCCTAAGGCAGCTAGTGATTACTAGAGGAAGCTGACACATTTTCTTCAGCTAGTGAAGCCACAAATAAGGTGCTATTTTTTGTACTTGGTCCCAAACAAGAGAGAGAGAGAAAGAGAGAGAGGAGAGAGAGAGAGAGGAGAGAGAGAGAGAGAGAGAGAGAGAAATTGGAAAAAAAGAAACCAACATGTTTTACTCTGAGTTTTAATAAGATCCTTTGGGAATTGATTCCACGAATAAGTTTTTCCAAGTTTAGGCTAGAAAAAATTATCTATGTATTTGATTCCCAAAGGACCTTATTAAAAGAAAAGCTTCCAATGAGAAGCAAGAAATCAAAAATGGTATATTCATACACAACGTTCACATATTCTTAATAATCAAGATATCTTAACTGCTATAGTTGATGAGCATTTGCAAAGGATGCAGATGTGAGCTATGAGCCCCAGTCTCCTAGCTTGGTGCAGCAGCAGCCTTGATTTCTAATGAGACACCCTGTTTTCTATCTATATGCCCCATTTTCTATTTCTATCTCACCTCTATCCAAGCAGCCTTCAGCCTGCAAATAACATGGGCATTGAAAGCCTGCTTCCCTTTTGCTGACAGGAGTCTGGTATGGCTGTCCCCTGAGAGGCTCTGCCAGTACCTGACCAATACAGATGTGATACACAGAGCCAACCATTGGATTGAGCCCAGGGACCCCAATGGAAGAGCTAGGGGAAGGACTGAAGGAGCTGAAGGGGATTGCAACCCTATAGGAAGAACAGTATCAACTACTGAATCACCCAGAGCTCTCAAGGACTAAACCACCAACCAAAGAGTACACAAAAAGGGAGTCAGGACTCCAGATACATATGTAGCAGAGGATAGCCTTATCTGATATCAATGGGAGGGGAGGGGTAGGAGGCTTGATGTCCCAGCGTAGGGGATGCTGGAGGGGTGAGGAAGGAGTGGGTGAGTGGGTGGAGGAGCACTCTCATAGAGGCTAGGGGAGGGGGGATGGGAGGATGGAATGGGGAATTTGTGGAGGGGTAATTGGGAAGGGGGATATCATTTGAAATGTAAACAAATAAAATGATTAAAAATAATAATAAAGAAAGCCTGCTTCCTCTTTCCTATCCAGAGCTACCCCTGAGTTCAAGTTAAGTCTAGACTCTGTTAAGACACAAGCTCGCTTAAGCTCATCCCCACCTACCACTCTTCTCCCACTCTTGCTCTCCTGAAGCACTCTCAGAGTAAATCCTATATACTCACACCCCACCCTGGGCTCTCTCTAGCTACGGTGATTTCATATGGCATCAGTAACAAAAACTGTTATTTATACTACGAAGGCATTTTAATACTTTTCATATGGTACAAAACATCATAAACAACCTCTAGGAATTACATACACACTGTAGGCTTACTACACACACACACACACACACACACACACACACACACACACGGCATATCCTGATGGAGTTTCAGAATCTGGGACCATTGGGTTAAGACATATCACAGAGTACATTATATAGGTGGCTCACTGAATTTAGGGTAAGCAACCCAAAGACTGTCTCTACCGCAATCATCATTACTTCCACAGCACAACTGGTAAGATCTGTTGGTGGTTAATTGATATCATCCACATAAGAAAAAACGAATTTTTTAAGGAGGCCCAGGGAAGAGGATGGGCAGAGGTGGTCCTGCTCATTAGACACTACTGTGGATGCAGTCTAGACCTCCACACTTAGCCTCATTTCAAGGTTTCACAAACCTTATTATTACATCAAAGTCTGTTTCACTACATTGTGAGCTTTAAGTATAATGTATCTTTTTAAAAAATCAACTACTTATTCCCAGCACCCCAAACAATTAATGTCAATGAATGAACGAATCTGACAAGTAACAGCAGTGGACTGATGTAGTAGAATAAATTATTTAAACCGGCCTCTGGCGTTGGGTGCCAATTTGTAGAAGGAATTATTTGAACCCCAAATTTGTCACTGTAAGATCTCCTACCCAAATGAGACCAGTAAAGGAAGACACAACTCAATAATTATGATATAAATTGCACGCCTAGATTGGGCAGATTTACCACTACACTACTCTAATCCCCGGCTATGAGATCCCTTATAACTTGCGGTTCATCCAGGCCACGTGCTTATCCTCCTAGCTCCGGCTCCTCCGTTGTCGGCTTCCTTCTGCTTCAACTTCCTCCTGCTTCTACTTCTTCTTCTCCTTCTGCCTCTGCCTTCTTTTATATCAAATTCCTCTCACTCCTCCCCCAAGCCTTTTTCTCCGCCTCCCCTTCTACTGCCCAATCTCTGGCTCTAGCCTTTATTTTACAGGTTTTAATTGGACAGAAGGTTTACAAGACATCACCTGTGTACAGATTCAATCATCCTCTGCAGCCCCTCCCAGAAGGGCGGAACTAGGATCAAAATACAAGGCTGAGGCTATCCACAACAGACTGAAAATTTTTCAGGTAGAAAAGTAGTATGATCTAATTTGTACTTTAGAAAAATAAGTCTCACTTGCTATGGACAATGGATTGGCAAAGGGTAACTTGACCCAAGTGCTGTGGTGGCTGTGGGTCCGTGTTTATGAACTCCTAGAGTTCACAAGTCAATAATAATACTTCCTGGAGCAAGAGAACCTGAGAGCTGAATGTATCAGGCGAACTGAGCATTTTAGCATTCGTATGTATGTATATCTTTCAATGTATCTGCTAGTACACAATACACTGTATTTCAGAACTCCAATTATTGAATAGTTAGGAAAAAAAGATAAAGAACGCATTCTTTTCATTTGACATGTTATTCTTAAGGCAACATTCAAATCCATGTCTTAAAAATGCTAATAAAACTTCAACTTACAAGCATTTCATTTATAAAATATTGTTCACAGTTGAATTTTTATTAGAAATACTATTTTAGTAAAAGTTACTCTGCAAAATGCTAACAACATAAGCAATTATATGAAATAACGAACATTCTCTCCTTACATGGAAGGTCTAAATAATTTTATTTTTCCAACTTAGGATACAATTTCACTATGGATTTCTAACTCCTTAACTAACCTGTGAGAAATGATAGGCACTCTACCACCCTATGTACACACAGCCTAAGGGCCATGTTTCAGACTTCAGGAAAAACTAGACAGAAAAGACAATAGAGAAGAGTCTAATTTCAAGATTGTGAAAGTAATCAGCAGATTAGTGACAGACTAAAGAAATCTTAAAAAAAAAAAAAAAAAAAAACAACCTTCCAAGTAAAGAGTTAAGACTATCACATGAATTTAAATGTAAGATTAAAAAAAAAAGTGAAACAATAGAACTTGGGCTGGTCTTATAGAGCAGGCCTATACACAGATACTCAAGGTCACCTTAGACTAGAGACTTGACTTCAAGGCCAGCCTGTGTAATTTAGTGAGCTCTTACCTCAAGCAGAAAGTTAAACGGGGTTGGTGGTATGCTCAGCGGTGCAGCACCTGCCTACCACGCAAAAGCCCTAGTTCAATCATCAGTAAAAGAACAAAATAGCAGAAACCCTGAAGCTCAAACGTTCAGAAATGCCACATTTAAGTTATTCGATGAACAATTTTTTCTAGTTCAAAATATATATAAATTAATTTTTCAGAAAAGAGTTTTTAAGTTTTACTTCCCAAGAAAAACCTTACATGACACACAAAGACACATGATAAAGTTCTATTATTCTAAGTGGTACTGGATAAAAATTATCTTTTTGAAAAGGTAATAAAACCGAAAGATTAGTGGTGAAATTTTGAACAAAAATTGATTTTATTATATTCATAATGAAGGTGTCCACCTACTCCATTTAGTCATCAAAACTTTGATTTTAAATTCAGAAATGTCTACAATGACATTTTTTAGTTATCCCATTTTTCTTAAGAGCTGCACTGTCACAGAAACAGAGAAAGGCAGCATCTGGGGCTAACAATAGACCCATTAAGGCAGTGAGGGAACATGGAACGAAGATGGTTGGACAAGTTCAACATGACAGGGACACACTTCCTCGCCCTGAGAGCAGTCTTCCAGGCCTGTGAGCAAAACACCCAAAGGCAAGGGGGCCTCTAGTCAAAGACCAGATGTCCTGAAAGAAGCCCAGGGTTTGGTTCTGCAAACACTAGACACTATTCTCACATAGGAAGCGGCTTCTTGTTTCTCTCTTGTACTCCCCTGGCATACTCTGGGAATCAAGGTGTTAGTATCCTGAGAAAAGGAATGGGAAGAAAGAACCTCTTTCTATTCTGAGTTTGTAAAACTTAGAATTATCTTTAAGATCTGGTAACAACTTGTTCTTAAAACTGTACCAAGCAGCTTCCCACTGGGAAACTTTTTACTTACTGACCACTTTAATGGTTATAGGAACATGCAGATTTTCTAGTCTCATTTTTGATGTAAGTTTGGTAATTTGTTTCTTTAAGACAGAGTGTCTCTACTGTCTTGGAACAAGATTTGTACACCAAGCTGGCCTACACTCAGAGATCCAACTGCTTCTGCCTCCAGAATGCTAGGATTAAGGGCATGCACTACCACATCTAGCAGTTTGATAATTTATACACTTAATATTAATACATACTTTATAGCACATACCTCAGAATATGAGTTCTTGTCACCTCTGAAATCATTAAATTTTGTCCAATATTCCAGCTCTCTTAATTACACAAATGAGACATTATGCTCTTACATAAGTAATACTGTTTATATTTTATTTACTCTTAATCCTTTGTATCTCAGAAACTCTTGTGGCATAAGTTTGCTTGTCCCTAATAGCTCATCCTTTACAAAGTTTTTGTGAGGAACTATTGGTGTGAAACATATTCAGTGTTTCTATGTTTAAAATGCTTATTTGGGACTGGGAAGATACTCAGTGTGTAAAGTGTTTGCTGTCACAAGCATGAAGATCTGGATTCAATCCCCAGAACTTACATTAAAAAAAAAAAAAGCATGGTTACACTTGTCACATTTGTACATTTGTGCAGGGATGGCAGATACAGGAGGATTTCTGGGGCGTGCTAGCCAGCCAGCCTTGCTTCGTTAGTGAGTCCCACATCAGTGAGAGAGCCTATCTCAAAACACAATGTGGACTGTAGCTGAGGAACTACAGCCAGGGTTGTGCTATGGCTTCCATATGTACAACACACACATACTCACATGCTCACACACACATGCTCATGTGCATGTGTGTACATACATATGTAAATCTATTTTTGTCCAAATTTCTGGAAAACAGTTTGGCTAGAGACACAACTCTTGATGGACAGCCATTTCACTGTACGATCTGCAAAGATCTTTCTATGGCTGCTTGAGGACAGCAATTATGATTAAGTTAACTATTATGGTCCACACAATCAGGAAGCCGGTAGGGGGCTGACCTAGGTTCTCTGCATCTATGTTATGGCTGAGTAGCTTGCTGTTCTTGTAGGAATACCAACGGTGGGAATGGAAGCTGGCTCTGACTCTTGGCTACTTTTCCTCCTAACTGGGTTGCCTCATCCAGCCTTGATATGGTGTTATTTGTCTGACTATCATAGCTTGTTATGCCATGTTTGGTCCCTGGGTCTGTTCTTTTCTAAGGGGAAGCAGAGGGGAGGTGGATTGGGAGAGTGTGGAGGTGGTAGGAAGAAAATAGAAGGGAGGAAAAACTCTGGTTGGGATGTAATATATGAGAGAATTTTTTTAAAAGAAAAATAATAATCATTCTTTATTTTCAAAAAGTATCCCACTGCTGCTTTTGGGTGATCTCTAAGTCTTTATGTTCAACCAGCTTCCTTCATTTATTTAACAGAAGAACTACTTTTAACTTGTCTGCTGAGGATTTGCTGTGTTTCCTAATTCTCAGAATTCATGTTTGATCAAACTTCAAAATGCTCAGCTGTCATCTCTTTGAACAGGTCTGTCCTCATTCTGTTATCTCTTCTGTGACTCTTGGATAGACAATTGTTACGTCTTCTTTGCTTTAACCTCACTTTCTATATATGTTCATTTCCTCTGTTATATATTCTACATCTTTTTCTCAAACATATCTTCCAGTTTTTTAATTCTCCTTACCTTTATCTCACCTTCAAGTTAAAAATCTACAGTTTTTATAATTTGGATAATTATTTTTCAACTTATAATAGTAGTACTGGTTAAATAAATAGTATTCTGCTGGTCTATACCTTAAGTAGACCTTTAGAAAAATTATTTTAAATTTGTGTGGTGTATGTGGTGTGTGTGTACGCACGCGTGCACAAGCACGCATGTGTACAAGTGCACATAAGAGTTCAGAAGAGGGTATAAATCTGGAACTGGGAGTACAGACAGTTGGGGGATACCTAAACTTAGGTACATGAAAGAACAGTAAGCACTCTTAACTGCTACGCATCTGTCTAGCCCCCTGGTCTTTCGGGGGGCGGGGGTAGGGGATGAAAATCTGCATAGTAGTTTTCTTAGCATGTCTTGTTCATTGACTAATTCTTTCTTACTTTCTCTTTCTGAGATAGCTAACCTGACTCTGAAATCGTAATCTTCCTCTCCCCATTTCCCAACTGCCAGGATTATAGGCATGTACCAAACCCAGACAGCATGTTCTGTGTTTTTATAAAGATTTATGTATATGAGTATTTTGCCTGCAAGTACATATGTATGTGTACCACGTGTGCCTTGTCCCCAAGGAAATCAGAAGAGGGCATCTCTGGAACTGCAGTTATGGATGGTGGTAAGCCACCATAAGGAATGCTGGGAATTAAGCCGGGGTCTTCTGTAAGAGTAGCAAGAAGTGCTGAGCCATCTCTCCAGCCCTACATCTGTTCTTAATAGTAAGATCAAAAACCTCTGAGATGTTGATCAAAAGATATAGCTTCAAGTCATCTGAAAGAATAACTTTTGTTCTTGTTGATTTTTTGTTTGTTTGTTGTCTGTCTTTTGAGACAGGGTCCTATCTATGTACCTCTGGCTGTCTGGGAATTAATTATGTAGACCAGGCTAGCCTTGAACTCAGAGATCTGCCTGACTACTCTGCTTCCCAAGTGTTGGAATTAAAAGTGTATACCATCATACATACCCTGTGTAAAAAATAAACTTTGGTACTATACTATTGTGTAGCACAGCAACCACAGTTAAAGATAATAATGTACTGTCTATTTCAATATTGTTAATAGATGTTTTTCACATCTTTATTAACAAAAAGTCAGTGAAGTGATAAACATGACAGACAATTAGCTTCAGCAAATCTCTGTACAATGTATAAATAAATGAAAACATTATATTCTACACCATAAATATACATATTTTCCAACTGAAAAGTTACTAAAATAACCATAAGCATTTATATCATATTTCAAATCTAAAGTGAATAATCTGTATCTATATTTCTTTGTTATTTCCATTCTCTCAAACCTACTGCCTTGTTCCTTGATGTCTGCAATGTTTATAGAACTGTCTTTACCTGTATAACTTTCTCTAGAACTTCTTTTAGTATCTATGTAAAGGCTTGAAAGATAGTTCAGTTTGTAAAGTGCCTGCAAGCAGGAAGCCTAAGTTCAATACCCAAATGACATGTAAAATCCGGGTGCAGCAGCAGCATTGGTCTGCATACTCAGTGCTGTGGGGGGCAGAGATAGGCTCACTGGGGAGAGGGCCTAGTTGAATTGCTGAATTCTAGGCTTAGCAAGAGGTTGATTTAGAAAGAAAGGAACAGAGAGGAAAGAAAAGATGAGAATGACTGAGAAGATATCTGATTGCAACTAATGGCCTCCACACACAGGCACACACCTGTGCACATACCCACACAAATAAACACACATTCCACCACACAGAAAGGATGTGGGAAGAGTTTACTCCTCCTAAGAGGATTAATACTAGTATAAGCTAGGTTCCTGATTGACTTTAATTATTACATGGCATACACTGTTGAGACTGCTTTTAGCTGAGCATGCTCAGAAAATTTTCATTTCCCAATCCAATGCTGAACCAGAAAGTTTCTTTTTCATCATTTGCAGGCCGATTTTTTCTTCTTCTTTAATGAGCAGTAGTTGTCAGTATCTCTCCTTTGCCTTAGATACAATCTACCATACCAAACATGCAAATTACAAATTTATAAACTAGCTCACTTTACTGCAGACTTTCCAGCAGAACCTCTGTCTTCGGGAGCTTACTTAGTTCTTTACATTCTTGCTCCCATTTATTCTTCTGAATCTAAGGATTTTCCTTATTCTTGTCAGTTAACCTATGCAGTCAGTGGCAGACCTAGTTTTTAGACTATATTTTACCTAGCACTCTGAGGATTTAATAAAAGGGGTTTTCAGAACATCTTAGCTGTCATCTAACCCCAAAGAGAAAATAAAGTATCTCTTCATTTCTACTTCTGTAACTAGAACACTCAGCCATATATAAAACTGCCAGATCAAGAAATGAAATTAATTTGACAAGTCTTTTACATGCTATAAAATGTTATATGAAAACTAATTAATATTTCATCTTCATAGAATGTTTTAAAAAGTTAAGTAGATGTCAGAAGTCATCTATTACCACTGATTTAAGTGTCATGTGGCTTTATCCATAGCTGGAATAAAACATGACCTCAGGATGAAGGTTTTCCTGTAATTTTCTTTTTGAAGTAACTGGTATACTTCTATTGAAGTAAGATGGACAGTAACTGAACTGGTGAAAGTAGAGGTTAAATTAGGTAAACAGTTTCTTTTGGCTAATTATGCTGCTAATTTCTGCTTTTACTAAACATAACAAAAGCTGACATTTCTAAACTTTAATATGGAAAAATATCTAAATTCTTTTCCAGAACATAATCTCTAAAATACAAAGTAGACTACTTTAAAATATTCAAGGATCACTACAGAAGTCCTAAAATATGAGATAAATAAATTCATATTCAGCCCTCCAGTATTTACTGGGGAACTATATGTGCAAGGCATGAAAAATTAACCAGAGGTTAATTTCAGAGGCAGATGGACGCTGCTGTGGCCTAAGGGCTCTGTACTGAGCCTGGCTACACTCCTGAGAGACTGCTCATCTGGCTATGGCTATCCTGCATTGGATCCTTCTTGATGTGGTCAAGGTGAATTACAAAATGGTCATCTGCATCAAAGGTTCAGGGAAGTTTAGAAAAAAAAATTTAGTTGACACCGCTACAATTCAGTGAAGTAAGACTATCTGAGAACTTTGACTCTCACTACCCTGAACAGATGTTTTTGTGCACCAAGCACTAGAAGGAGCTGAGAGATGGCTGTCAAGCATTTTAGTGCATTGTGTGTATTGCACACAACAAGGTCAGAAGACAACTTGCAGGAGTCAGTTCTCTCTTTCCACATGTGTATTCAGGTGGTCAGTCTCGGCAGCAATATCTTTATCCACCAAGCCATCTTGCTGGCCTCAATCATATTTTTAACTGCTGATGGTTTCTAGCTTTTATTAATACCAGGAGATGAGCTGTACTTAGAAAATTCCAATATTTTTTAAAAGCTTTTGCCTACTGAAAAAGGCTGAAAAATCATGAAAGACTGGCATGAAATTTCACCAAATAGTGATGTATACCTCATCTTTATGATATTCATGTGACAGCTTGAAGAGTAAGTACATTTTTCCTAAGAACCATATACAGTAAGAACTATTTGTAGATGCTGCTTGTTGGTAAGTTGCTCTGTTTGAAATAGTGCTAATGAACTATGAGGTCAATTAAATTTATCTGAAACCTAAGAATTCTATGTCTGGGAAAGTTATAATGCAGTGTGTTCTGTGTCAACTACAGCATGGAGTAGTACTGTTTTATTCTTTAAATGATACAGTTTGCCATAAGTCTAAAGTTATAAGGAATTAATTATCTTGTAATTTAGGCAAGAAAAAAAATGGTTCTCATGTATTGTTTTAATAAGCTTCAAAATTACAAAAGACAGTCTCCTGCCATTGTTCTAACTGTCCCATATGTTAGTTAGCATGTTCCTTAGTGTGCTTTGAAGGTTGATCCCTGAATCTCTCAGACAGTTAGGGCTTAAGAATTAACTTAAAGGTACCTGATTAGACGTTACTACAATTTAAATATGCAATTTCTCCACCTGGTCCCCAAATGATGATACTGTTTTGTAGGCTTGGGACCATTAGAAGATGAGGTCTAGCCGGGCAGTGGTGGCGCACGCCTTTAATCCCAGCACTTGGGAGGCAGAGGCAGGTGGATTTCTGAGTTCGAGGCCAGCCTGATCTACAGAGTGAGTTCCAGGGCAGCCCGGCTACACAGAGAAACCCTGTCTCGAAAAACCAAAAAAAAAAAAAGATGAGGTCTAGCTGAAAAACATGAGTCCCTGGGGGATGGACCCTGAGGATTATAGTCTCACCTAAACATCTGGCAAAGCACTTGCACCCTACTTCCTGACCCACAGAGATGTGAGCAAGTTGCCTGCATCATGCTTCCGCCACCATGAACACCAGTATGTCCTGTTAGCATTAAACTATTAAGTAAAATAAACCCTTCCTCCTCTCTACTAATGTGCACCAGGTAACTAATCAGAATCACAAGAGAGGCATGAATACAAATGGTGAACACAGACTGAGACAGCTTTTATGGAATAACGATGTTTTCTAGTGATGAGTTAATAATCAAAATGTAACACTCAGTTTAAACCAAATAGCATTCATGTTCATGTTACCCAAAAGAAAATCTACTTTAATTATTAGTTTTTTAAACATATGAAGCTCTATAAAACTTATCACCTTAGAATACTCATGAAGAGCAGTGAATGAATGCAAGGAGGCTAGAAAGCTAGCAGTGTTAGATTAATGAGGCTTCAATATTTTAATATGAGTGTTTTTAAAATTTCCATCTTAGTTCTCAGAGAGGAAGTAAATGGGTATCTGTCTATGAGTTTGAGGCCAGTCAGGTCTACATGGGAAGTTCCAGGCCAGCAAAGCCTACAAAAACAAAAACAAACAAAAAACCAAAGCAGATGATGATGATGATGATGATGATGATGATGTGATGATAGAAAACAATAGTTAAGAAAAAATTTCTATTTTAAGATCTTTGTATTAGGTATTATATAGTAGATTTCACTTATGAAATACCTTAGTTTTCCTGCAAATAAAATAAAGGCAATGATGGGGAGGTATTTATCCAAAGTGCATTTTCCTGAAATAGCAATAAACAGGGAAAAGGTGTGCCAGGGATATTAAATGCCTGTAACGTATGCTGCCCCAGCATCAGACTCTGCCTTCCATTTAAAAAAGGCCACATTGGGTTTATCCTGGGATGCAAGAACACAAGGCTGGGTCAGGTATCAGCAAATGAGCAGGTAAGCATAAACTACACATGAATAGACAGAGGCCACAGACATCTGAGAGTTCCAACAAGTTTCCTGTGTGTCTCCTTGGTTGTGAGTCAAACAAGTGGGCTAAGTACCAGGTGAGGAATATCCTGTGGCACTATCCAGTTTCCCTTCTCCCGCAATAGGAAAGCTCCCGACTGCTCTGGTGGAAAAACTGGTTTAGCTGAGAATCTCTTCAAAACACCAAGATGCTACAAAATCTGCAAACAACATGGACAAAAAGTGAAATTTATACTTGTAATATTTTTCTGCCTCAGATTTCTAACTGATATATGAATCATTAAACCCAACCTTTAGTAAACAAACAAAATTACTGTCACATCAAAGATGACTTAAAACTGGAGAAAATTTAGGAGGGAATTTATATAATCTTTATGCAAAATATTTGAAATTATGCATAATTTTCTTTAAAAAAAATCTGAAAATGGACAATAAATCCACTAATACAATTTAATCATTTGGCCAGACAACAAAAACTATTATTTTTCCTTGAAGATTAACCTAAGTGATTTTACACGTAATAGAATGATAAAAACTAGATAACAAATGTTGACAAGGATGTGCAAACCCTGGAACCCTTACATACTGTTCACGAGAATATAAGTGGTGCAGACATTTTGGGAAACAGTCTAGCAGCTCCTCAAGAACTTACAGAGTTGCTATTTAAACTAGCAGTTTGCTCCTACGAATATACTCAAGAAACGGAAACCTAGGTTGACATGAAACACCAAGTCTGGTGCTCACAGCACTCAGGTTTCCAATCTCAGATAAAAAGTGGAAACAACTCCCACTCCTGCTGCTGTGATAAAACGCCTTAACAAAAAGCAACAAGGGAGAAAGAGGGTTAATTACAGTTTACAATCACAGTCTATCATTGTAGGGCAGGAATGAGCAACAGCTAGTCCCATCACATCCACGGTCAAGAGCCGAGAGCAATGGATGCATGCTTTTACTTGCTTATTTCAATTTCTCCATTTTCAAAACAGTTCAGAAACCTCTACTAGGGAATGGTGCCACACACTGGGCTTGGTCTTCCCACACCAATTAACTTAAGGCAACACACATGCCCAGCACCAATCTAACGCGGATAACGCACTGTTGAGACTGCCGTTCCAGGCATTACAGGTTTTATGAAGCTGACAAGTAAAGCTAACCTTCCCTGTCATCAGCTGATGAACAGATGAGGAAAATGTGGTATAGTCATACAATGAACTCCTTGGTCATAAAGGGAAAGAGGTGCTATCTGCTACAACCCAGAGAACATTACACTGTAACAAAGAAGCCATTCATCAAAATCCACATATTATATGAATCCACTTACAAGAAATGTCCGGAACAACTTGGTGTTTGTTAGGACAGAGAGGATGGTATAAAGTAACAGCTAAAGTACATTGAGCCTTCTTCTTGAGGTTGAATCAAAAAGTTCTGGAATTGATCGTGGCTATGGCTGCACAGCTCTAAATACACTGGAAGCATACACTGCACACTTCAAACGGGTAGACTGCATGGTACATGTACTGTATCTCAATTAAGCTGTCACCAAAAAGAAAGAAACTAGGAAAAGACAACACACTCTGTGAGCAGAACTTGACCTGAAAAGTTTTTGACAATATGTTGCAAACACTATTTTTTTTTATTGGAAATTTTTTATTGTAAATTTTTTATACATTTCAGATGTTCTCTCCTTACCCCATTTCCCCCCCTCCCTCCCAGGAACTCACTATCCCTTCCCCCCTCCTCCTATCTCCACATTGGTGTACCCCCACCCACCCTCCCCTGTACCTCACCTCCCCACCCTCGAGTATCCCCCCCCCCACGACATCCAGTCTTCATGGAACCAAGGATCTCTTTCCCACTTTATATAGCTCCCTTGCATATATAGCTGGAGCCATGGTCCCTCCCTAAGCGCTCCCAGGCTTGTGGTTTAGACCCTGGGGGCTCTGGTTGGTTGGGATTGTTGCTTTCCTCATGGTGTCTCGAATCCTCTCAACTCCTTCAGCCTTCACTCTATCTTCTCATTGGAACCCCGTGATCAGTTTAATGGTTAGTTGTGGGCTTCTGCCTCTGAGTATGTCGGACTCTTGCAGACTTCTAGGAGACAGCTATATCAGGCTCCTATCAGCATGTACATCCTGACATCCACATCAACCTTACCTTTGGTGACTGCACATTAGGATGGATACCAGGTGGAATGGTCTGTCTCTTCTTCAGTTTCTGTCCTGCACTGTGTCTCCATATTTGCACCTCACTATTTTTAAGGGAGTCATTCAGCATGGTTCTGGACTTGTTTCCCCTTTGAGTAGATAGGTACTACCTTTGAAACGGGAAACAAACGTAGGAATAACCAACATTACTTTGATATTTCAAAAGCATTCTTTCTTGTGAATTAGATAAGGTGAGGCTAATCTTGTTCCTGAAAAATATACTTCTAAAAATAATCCAGAGGTGAGTGGGCACTAGAAAATCCTCAAGTTGATTTTACACTAAGACCCTTTCTGGCATCATAGCCTTAGCTGGTAAGAAAACACCATCAGGCTTGTTCGTTGGTACTTATAAAAGGTGGCTCTATACTGTATGCTAAAAAACTACAGATGCTATAAAACAAACCTTTGTATGACAAGACACAAAAGCTCACTACTGAGTTACCTAAAGATCATTTGCTCCTGTGAATACAAATGTGTGTGATGCTAGGCAAGGTAAGCAATGCTAGAAGCCCAGACGTCTCCTTCTGGAGAGCTGGTGTAGCCACTTCCTACCAGACCCGAACAATCTAAAAAGGCTAAACTGTAAAGTTAAACTTTAGTGGGAAAGAAAACCGGTCTGTTCCCTAAAGCCTTGCTTCTCCTTCCATGGAAGTGGGCACAGTCTGCTAAGGACAGAAAAAGAGGCTTTCTCATTAGGACTTGATAGAGAAGAATGAGAACAGCAAGCTCTCCTGGCTGTGGTAACTGCGTGGAAACTGCAGAGCAGGACATTCCAGGGCCAGGACAGGCACTCACTGATAAAACCAGCTACAAGACTGGCAGGGCCCAGTGCAAATGCATGGCTTACTCTGTGAATTAACTAGAGAAGAGTGACAGTGGAGCATTACACTGCACACAGGCTCTTCTGAGTGCAGGATATGATGCTATGCCTGCAAGACCAGCCCAACTTCTGAACAACAGAAGTTGAGGCAGAGAATTTTCAAAGACACAGGAAACAATAAAGCCCAAAATATAAGATCACCCAGATATCATATCATGTTACTGTTTGAGGATACATCCCAGAGGTTTTTCTCTATGTGAATACAAGTAGGCATTAATATAACTGTCTCCATTACATAATTGTACAGTGTATATTCTTCTCTGTGACTGTTTTTAATTTATGACTTGGAAAAGCTTTCTAAAATGTTAATGAATACAGATCACTTCAATCTTACATAGACGATGGAACATAAATAGAACTAGGCTTCAATTAGCCAGACTCTTAAGTGTTGGGTTAATGAAGGGAAGGATCCTGACTTTGTTCATTATCACAGTGATGTGCCCTGAATTACAATAGTCTTAAAGAAGACTGAATAAATCAATCAACATAAATCACTTCATAAGCTGGCATATAATAAGCTCTCTACATATGCTAGCAACTTCTAAAGACTAATTTATATTCCTAACACATTAAGATTAAAAGGGCTTTCTCTGTTGTTGGCTTGTTTGTGGGATAAGGTCTTGCTTTATATAGCTCAGGCTAGCTTGAAACTCTGGTTATAGTGTTGCCCTGGCATCTCACACACTGGGACTGAACCAGGCAAAAGAGATTCTTTACTTCTCTTACTGGATTCCTCATGCTTCTAAAACTGTCAATGACTTCCACATGAAGATATCAATCCTATGTCACAGAATAACAAGTACTTGTTCTTAAAAAGGGGGAATAAACCTGAAATTTACCTCCAGTTCCTAGGACCTTCAGCAGCTCAAAATTTTCAATTCCCACCTTCTCTGCATGTCCTGTTAAGTTGGCTAAAGAGAAAAAAAGAAAGAAAATTAAAGGGGTTGGCAACAAGAGGAGTCACTGGGGACTTTGGGAGTATCAGAAAGTTCTGTTTCTTAACCTGGATTTTTTCTACATAATTACTTGTTAAAATTGTACGGCTGTATTTTGTATCTTAATTTTAATAAAACCACTGGATGATGGTGGCACAAGCATTTAATCTCAGCACTGAGGGTGGGGGATGCGGGGAACACAGATGATCTAGGAGTTTGAGGCCAGCCTGATCTACAGAGCAAGTTCCAGGATAGACAGGGGTACACAGAAAAATCTTGTCTCAAAAAAAAAAAAAAAAGAAAAGAAAGAAAAGAAAAAGAAGGAAGCTTTTCTTAAAACAAACAAAAACTATAATACAGAGGTAGTTTTGTAGTGAAAACTGGATAGACTGACAAGTATTTATTTATGCAACAAATACTAAGTGTGTAACTACCATGCGAGATCCTGGGCTACATTCTAGTTCCATTTGTGCCACTAAGATTATGGGGATGAGCTAATATACACTAGCTATGTGCACTGTCTCAGTACCCCTCCTGAAGTGAGTGCACTAGCTAAAGAGTTGTAAGACTCCTGTCAGCGCTAGAATTCTAGGGGTGGCTTAAATATACACACTCTTCAAAACATATTCTCTCCTAAATAAGCAAAAGAAGAATGTGTTTAAAATGAGCATTTCCCATAGTATTTCCACTGGGTTCTAGTCCTGCTCAATTACATGTGAAAAGGCTGGAGAAGGGTGGGGAATGGGATACTCTGGTGGCAAAAAACAGTTGGCTTTAGCAGAGTTAAATGGCTTCTTTCCCACAGGACCTCACAGATCTTGTACTTTAAGGCTGAGATACTGCAGTCTTAAAACTCACTGAACAAAGTACTCTTTATAATAATGCCTATGGATATTATGTAAACTTTCTATAAAAGTCATCAAGAATGTTTGATCCAACTACTAGATCTACCAACTAAATGCTGTGCACCCTTCAACAAGTTATTTCTCCATGTGTCTGTTCCAGTAATGTAAGATATGGACAATTAACAACAGTCACAAACTCTACGCCTACAGCATACTGGTGTCTATAATCTATTTTGAAAGCATTAGAAAGCTAAGGTGGACTGGTGGCTGAACATAAACAGCTATGTCATAAGCTAGATATAACAAATATAGAATGTAGACAGTTGCCTATAAAGGGTGTTCGACATACAAATCTTTCAAAATGTCTAAAATTAACAGAACATAGAACAAGACCTACCTCATAGAGTTGTAATGAGGATTGAATGAGTCAAATTTTATACAGTAAATTTATACTGTACTTGATATATACAAGTCAAATGTTTATAAATAAACTTTGAAACATAACTGTTTGGTTTCGGACTTGGGGACAAGGGACTGAGGTGCATATTTTACATACCAAAGTAGACCTGGCCTCCAGGTTCTCCTAGCATCCCTCAGTCCCTCCCTGGCATATCCTGTCCTCAACCCTGAACTCTCCCTCTGTCCTTCCCCCAAAGGTTCCTCCCTATATAATCTAGACATTTTGTTTCCCAGTGCTCTCCTTCTCTCTCTCCTTTTCTCCTCTTCCTCCTCCTCCTTTTCTCTCTCTATTCAAATGCCCTTTCTCTTTCTCTTCTCACCTTCTCTTCCCATAGTGACTTCCCTGGTCTTGGTCCTTGGGACCAGTAAACTTGCCCAAGAGCAGCTTCCCAATAAACCTGCATTTAATGTAACCTAAACTGGTTTGAATTGGCTCATTTCACGGAGGGAGAAATAACATCAATAACCTTAAGAAAATTTGGCTCAAGTAAGAAATTTTAGAGCTACAAGTTTGAGGCAGTAAATAATTTCAATATTGTCAAAGTTTAACTAGATTCATATTTTAAATTAAGTTTTTAATTATTTTAATTTAAAATTTTTAAAGGAACCAGTAAGTCTTATCAGATCAATGGGTCCAACCAGCTCACCACGACTAAGATTTCTGTTGGGGTATGTGGTGGTTTGAATAAAAAAGGCCCCCATAGGGTCATATTAACCCCCAGTTGATAACTGTTTGGAAAGGATTAGTGAAGGGATTAGTGAAGGGGTCAGTTCAGGAACAGAGAGGCTAATTAACATTCCTGGTCAGCTCAGGGAAGGCTCCCAACCTCCAAGAGAGAGACTAATCAACATTTCTCAGGCAACAGAAGAGAAGACAGACCTGCCCTAAAGGTGGGGGAGACCCAGAGCACATGGACACATCCCACAGGACGGACAAGGGAAGTCCCTGCCATCTCATTCTCTAAAGACCAATCAGTTTAAAAGTCATACTGTTCTGCCAACCATATTGTCCCTAGCTGCTGTTTCTCTATGCTACCCCTAGAAACTGTATAAACGTCCACTGAACAAGCTGCACAGGGTCCCTCTCCTTTTGGATGCAGGATGACCCCAGCATGCTGGAACAATAAAATTCCTCTCGCTTTTGCAATGATCCCCGGCTCCGTGTTGTTCACTCAGGGGGTCCCCGGTAAACTCGTCAGAGTCTTACATTAGGAAGTATGTCCTGGCTGGAAAAAGTACTGGGAAAAGCTGCCTCTGTGGGCTTTGAGGTTCCAAAATCCCACACAAGGTCTAGTGTCAGCAGCCCATCCCCACACCTCCACGCCTGCTCCCTGTGAATCAGGACGTAAAGCTCTCAGCTACTGCTCCAGCACCATCCCTCCCATGTCGATGAACTCACCATCTGACACTACAGGCAAGACCCCAGTTAAACGCTTTCTCTGATAAGAGTTGCCTTGGTCATGGTGTCTCTTCATAGCAATAGAACAGTAATTAAGACAGGGAACAGGAATTGTTTAAAAAAAAAAAAAGCAAACAGTAATATTGTATTACAATTACAGAGATTCTGAAACAAACATACTCAAACATGTGAGTCTAAATAGTTCTCACTTCTATGCTATTGTTTTGTACAATTAAAGCCTTTGAACATGAAGCACTAAAAATAAACTGTATTTTTTTCTTAATTAAATTGTTAGTCTCAAGAACAAGATCTCAGACTTCCAAATAAAAATACTAACACTATTAGAATAAGACTTAAAATATTTACAGATTTTATGTCAACTTAGAGGTGAAATAAACATTACCAACCCATAACTGTTTTCTACATTTATTAGACAGTCACAAGGCTTAATTTAATAAGTCCAAATCATGTTGCTCAGAAGATGATCTTCAGGCCTGGGACCAAGGCACCTGAGCTAACACAGCTGGAGCAGTTACAACTGCCCACTGTCCTTTTTCCCACCACAAAGGTGATGGCACTTTATTGTGGTTATAAGAGGACAGCAGCCTTTGTTCCTTCTCCTACTCAGAGCATGCCTCCAGCACACTCCTTTCCTATTCTCTCCACAGGTAAGAAGGGTTAGTAAGCCTGTGTAAGTCCGAAATTCTGAAAGAAAACTCAAAATTACATTGTTTTCAATATATGAATGGGAGGTTGGGGGCAGATAAAGTTACTGTGTTAAAAAGATCAGCTGCTGACTGAGATAAACACAGATACTTACACCCAACCATTGGACTCAAGTGGTTCCGGGGGTGTGTGTGTGTGCCATGCGTGCGCACACGTGTGCACTGTGGTTGAATTAGGGAAAGGCTAGAAGAAGCTGAAGAAGATGGCTACCCCATAGGAAGACCAGCAGTCTCAACTAACCTGGACCAGGCAGCATACACAAGCTGATCTGACAACCCCCCACCCCACCCCGGGTCATATACAGCAGAGGACTTCCTGCTCTGGTCTCAGTGGAGAAGAGACTTGAGACCTCCAGGGCATGGGGAGGTCTGGTGGAGGGTGGGGGTGTGGGGGGAGATACCCTCTTGGAGACAAGAGGGGAGTAGGAATGGGATGAGGAACTGTGGGAAGGTGGACTGGGGTGGGGCAAATACTGGACTGTAAAAAAATAAAAGTAATAATAATAAAAAAGATAGCTGCTACACAGGTCTTTTTCTTTATATTTATTAGTTATTTACTGACTCATGTGTTTGTGTTGTGGCACGTAATGTGACAATCAGAGCATATCTTCTGGTAACCAGGTCTCTCTTTTTACCATGTGGGTCCCCATCATCAAACAGGTTTTCAGTCACTGCAGCAAGCACCTTTCCTGTTAATCCATCTCACCTGCCCCATTTGAGGAGTTTTGACTCAAATTTTCAGCATGGCCTGACTTCTTAGGGAAGACAGACAGTTGGTTCTCTTGTTAACTCTTCCTCAGTGTGTATGGCAGTTAACAAAGCAGATGAGGTTCTCCTGATGCTATGTTTTGAATAGTTTGTTTGTTTGACAAGAGGAAAACAGGATGAATATGTTGGCAATATACTCCATACATCTAAAAATTGTCAAAAATTAAATAAAAAAAATAATTTCTAAAAAGAGACAGGAAAGAATGTTTCTTTTCTTGTTCTGCTCTCTGCCACATGAGAAAGCAGTCATCAGGGACTAAGCTGACAATGTCTGATCCTGGGCATGATTTCAGCCTCCAGAAGGGAGTCATGCTATTACTGAATTTGTTGTTGTTGGGGAACATATTTTGGTTTTAGGTAAGGTCACTTAAATAAACTCACTTTGTAGTTCACGTGGGCCTAAAATTATGTAATTCAGGCTAGCTTCAAATCAGTAGCAATTCTGCTTAGGCCTCTCGGGTACTGTAAGTATGAGTGTGAGCCCCCATTCCCAACTTGTATGTCAATGGTATTTTTATTACAGAAGTCTGAATAAGACAACTGGAGTTCGCTAGTTCTTCTCCCTTCTAACTTTATAAGCCACATGCTTAGATACGCTGGTCCTAAGATTATGACTAGACAGAGCTGGTCAGAAAAGAGAAAGCCTCACTTGGGTTGTAAACCTAAACTTCCTGCAAAATTCATATAATAGTTCTATACTGACATGCTAGAAGTACACACAATTATTGCTAAGGTGGTATTCTGATTCCCAGAATCGATTGCTGTTGTGCACGGACGGGTCTTTTGTTCATGGACAGGTCCTTTGTGGGTCCTGAGGGTTAAAAGAGCAGACTAGAAGATCAGAGTTTGAGCATTTCTGGTTAAACAGCAAAAATGACACCAAACCACACCTTAGCCTAAACCCTAAAAGTGTTAACGCCTTCCCTCACAAACACCACCTTATGAATCTCACTTTTTTTTTTTTTTAAGTGCATCAACAGACTTAAAAACATAAACTGGAACTAGCCAGTTAGTCCACAGGAATCTGAGCTTTATTAGAGTTTCGGAGCTGGGACTGAATGTGGTACCCACAGGAGATAAGCATTTAAATATAGTAAAGCTGGATTAAAATATTTTAGATCTTTTTAAGGTCTCCTATATGTCTCTACTGTTAATTAACTGAATCAAGGCAGAAGGATCTCTTGAGTTCAAATCCAGCCTGGTCTACAAAATGAATTCTAGGCCAGGTGGGGCTACCTAAAAATACATAAATAGAATTTTCCATCTTTCTGATCACAGTTTCCCCTCCTCGTCTCCTCCCAGACACACCCGCCCCAATCCATGTCTGGTTTGAACCTGTGTTGTCCCTGTGCATGCTGCCACCATCTCTGTGTTCTTATGTGTGTCAGTCTTACTGCAACTGGAAGACACTGAGTCCTGTGTCTTGCATCCTCTCTTTAACTCTTTCTGCCTCCACTCCCAGCAGTTCCCTGCATTTATAGTTTTTTTTTTTAAGTAATACATTACTGAGCTTAATCTAAATATTAGAAAAAGAGAGGAGTAAACAATTTCAATGCTTTCCCAAAACAAGTCTAACTAAATACTTTTTTCATTAAAACATGCTGAAAATCCTTTACTTCTTGATTAGCATTATTTTCTTAAAATGCATGTTCTTTGGCTCAGTAATCCTCCTTGAAATGGAATTTAACTATTCTCTTCACAGGCACACCAAATGATGTTTTTTAAATGTCAAAACTCAAATAATAACTAAAATGATTCACATTTAAAACAGTTTGATTTATTAACAAGTCATAAAGAAAAAAAAACTTTCCTTACATAATAGGTTTAAAAGAATTATTTTCTAAGCAGTATGTGGTATATGTCTCTAACTGCAGCACTAGGGAGGTGAGGCAGGATTGCAATTTTGAAACTGTCCTGGTCTACACAAAGTGAAATCCTGTTCAAGAGAGAGAAAGGGGAAAAGAGAGAAAATGAGTTCCTTGCCCCATCATTTGATTCTTTTGGCCCTCTCGGTATGGTATTTGATAAACATATACTGATATAGCCACATGAGTTTGGGAAACTATGACTGGCCTATCTTGTCAATCTATCTTTGATTGCAGTAAGATCTACGCAACAAAGTTGACTCTCTTAGTCATCTTAAGTACCAGCCACTGTTGGGCTGGAGAGATGGCTCAGCAGTTAAGAACACTGACTGCTCTTCTAGAGGTCCTGAGTTCAATTCCCAGCAACCACATGGTGGCTCACAACCATCTGTAATGGGATCTGATCCCCTCTTCTGGTGTGTGTCTGAAGACAGCTACAGTGTACTCATATAAAAAAATAAATAAATAATATTTAAAAAAAAAAGTACCAGTCACTGTTACTAACTACAGTCATTCTGTTGTGCAGCCACCACCAGCCGCAGAACTTCCATCTTGTGAAACCAAAAGCCCTATGATCAATAAGTAGCCTCTTCCTCCCCCCCTTACCCCTGACAACCAATACTGTACTTGTGGTGTCTATGATTTTGGCTACTCCATATGTCTTTATTTAAATGGGATCATACCTTACTGTGAGTAGTTTATTTTACTAAACATAAAGACTCTAATTTCATCCATGTTAAAGCATGTGTCCAATTTTTCTTCCTTTTAAAACTAAGTAGTATACCATTGAAAGTATATGCTACATTTGCTTGTAAATTTATCTGTCAACAGTCATGTGGGTTGCTTTCCAATTATTAGCTATACACATGGAGACTGCTTTCAAATATTATATAGATATAAATCTTAGAGAAAGTAGAAGTACTATTGGTAATTCTGTTTTTAATATTTTTTTTTAGGGATTTCCACATTACTTTTCATCAAGGCTGTTACATAGCTTTTAAATTTCCAGGAATACTGCACAAGGTCAATTTCTCCATAACTCACCAGCACTTGCTATTTTATTTTTTATAATAGCTATCTTGGAAGCTATAAGATCAAAACTGATGTAATTTAAAAAGCATTACTTTTAAAAAACCTTTCACCTCATATTTAAATAATTTTTATTATCTAGAATCATTGACTGTTTAACAAAAAAAGATAATATTAAATAGGTTTAAAGTATACCTTGCAGTTTAAGAGATGTGCCCGGAGTTAAGGGCAGGTGCTGCTCTTAAGAAGACTCAAGTTTGCTTCTCAGCACCCTTGCTAAGAGCACACAACCACCTGTTTACTCCAGCTCCAAGAGATCTAACATCCTTCTCTATTTTCTTCAGGCACTGGCACCCACATACACATGCATGCATGCACATATACACAACATCAATATAGATAAATAAGATAAATGTAAATTTTAAAAATAATTAAGTAGATCTTAAAAATATGTCATAATCCTATACCTCAAAAATATCATTAATTTTTACCATACTCTTCAGGGTATATTTCAGTCACAAATCTGTGACTGATGAATAGTTTCTTAATCCAACTTTCTAGACAGTTCAATTATCAAATATAATTTATAATACCTATCACCCATAATTTTTTTCTTAAGTTGTAAATGTTTAACTGACAATTATCCAATCATGTGGAAAAAACAATCACTAAAACACATTTTTCATTCTGCTGTCGTTGTTTCTGCTAAACATATGTAATCCAATGTGTTAAAATCATTTGATTACATCCATTTGATTATATTCACTTATGTTAAAGCTATGAAGAGGTTTAACTTTTTAAATGTGCTTCTGAAAATTCAAATTCAAGTAGAAATAAGAATAATGATGTTTTGAAGCCATTTCAAATGTTTCATGCTATATAATTAGTTAACCCCAATTTAGTTAACAAGTTAATCCTGTATTAAATTTGCATGACTATATGAGAAATATAAATTAGTAGGCTAATGAACTCTATAACATGTCAAGCATTATCATCACATGGAACTAGTCAGAAAGGTCACTGTCAATATATAGCCCTCATCCCTCACTGTAGAAAAGTTTACAAACTCCTAGTGTGTAGGCTTGGTCTGAAGGGGTACAGTTCAACGGTAGACTATTTGTTTAGCATGCATCATGGTCCTGGATTCAGCTCTTTGTACCACAAAAGAGGCTGGGGAATGGCTGAGGAATTATAGGTGAGAAAGATGCCAGAATAAAGCACCTAGGCAGGAGTAATTATTTCCCTAATAGATGAGGAGGAGGACTGTTTTCATTAACTATATTGTATGGAAAACTTTTATAATATAAAAAAGGCACACGAGACTAGCTGACTTAATACGTAGAATGTCCAACTAATTGGTCTTAATTAAATCTGTAAGTAATAACAGCTCTTAACATGCTAAAAATAATGCTTCAGAAAAGTTACTCTGGCAATAGTATACTATGGAGCTACAAGCAAAGAAAACCTCAATGTTGAAAGATGGCGAGGTTACTCAAATAAGCTGTATATATGTGAGTAAGCGTCTGGCCTGAATACAAACTAGAATGAGAAGGAAAGAATGAATCCAAGAATCATTTTAATGTTCAGTTCAAACAGAAAACCACTGAATAACTGCCTTGTATGCTGAGACTACAAAAAGCAAACATCCGATCATCACTTTCAAAGAGTCACTGAAATCCTGGGGTGGGTACCACCACAGTGGAAATCAGTGTGGAGAGTTTAAAAAGAAAAGCTAAAAGAGCATCTAATCTAACCCAGCTAGACCACTCCTTGGCATACATCCAAAGGACTTAATATCTTTCTACAGAAATACTTGCTTGGTCATTTTTCTCTACTGGCTTCAGCTATGGGCTGAATATTTGTGTACCTTCAAAAAAAAAAAAAAAAAAAGAATGTGGAAATCTAATCGCAAATGTGATGGTACTAAGCGATGGTGCTCTCAAGAACTGAGTAGGGCTCCACCCTTATGAGTGAGGTAATTATCCTTATCAAGAGCTTGAAAGAGCCTATGTGAGGACATAGCAAGAAAGGCTACCTATGATGTAGAGCTCTTACTGGACACCTATTCTGCCAGGGCTTTGATCTTGAACTTCCTGAACTGTGAGGAACAAATTTATATTATTTACAAATGCCTAATCCACCTATTCTGTTATAGCCCAAACAGACTAACAGAGTCCCACAGTACAAGAAATATAAGTTTGGTGAATAGCTATGTTAATAAAGGTAAAAAGGAAGAAGTTCTGGGGTTTCAATACTGATTGTAAAGTGATGGTAGAACATCCCAAAGGGCTGGTGTGCTCATTCTAGATGAGAAATTAAAGTCCTGTGCAGACATCTGAACAAAGTTATAAGGAGAGGACTAGAGCTAAAACTTAAATTAAGAAAAACTTTTCACAGTGGTGGCGCACGCCTTTAATCCTAGCACTTGGGAGGCAGAGGCAGGTGGATTTCTGAGTTCGAGGCCAGCCTGGTCTACAGAGTGAGTTCCAGGACAGCCGGGCTACACAGAGAAACCCTGTCTCGAAAAACCAAAAAAAAAAAAGAAAAAGAAAAAAAAAAAACTTTTCAGAGGCCACACACAACATAAAACAAAGTAACAAACAAACCAACCCATAGTTACTACCTGGAGTTTTAAGGAAGAAGAAAGAGATGGACACAAAAATAGCCACCACCTGAATCTAAGCAAATAGAGAGAGCAACAATAAAGAGTAGTGCTGAAGTCAGAACAGCAGGATGATACAGATGAATGAAGACTGAGGTGCCTAACTCAGGGGGTTCTTGTTAACAGAAGGATACTAGAGTCTTCCCAAGGCAGGGGTCCTAAACTTTCACAAGTGAAGAAATCCAGCTGAGCAAAGGAAAGTCAGTGAACCTGTGTATGCATTTCTGTCTCTCAGCTCTAGACTAGATGTGATACTGTTTGAAGTTACTGACTTGACTTCCCCAGCTCTAATGACAGACTGTAACTCTGAACTGTAAGCTGAAACAAACTCCTTTCTCCCCTTAAGTCAACACGATGGAGATGAAATTAGGATCTAGCAAGAACACTAAATACTGGCCCTTCCACGATATTCACAGTTCAATGCTGTCAAACTGCCACTAGATAGTTCCTTATCACTCTGAGCAATGTTGCTATATTAGGTTTCAGTGCTGGTCTCTGCTGTAAGTAGGCTGCATACTTGCCATCAGCTGTAGCCAGACTGGCTTCCAGAGTACAAATCCATGTTGCTGAGCCCGTGTATGAGCCCCACACTGTTCAGCAGTCTCTTGAACCATACTGCATTGATTATTAGTATCTTTTTCTGTTGAGTTTAAAATTTTGGTGGGCACTGATATATGACAAAAATATCATCAAGACTTTTCTCTTAAAAACTCCTAACCACAAACCTCATCAGGCTTCCTAGTCTCTACTTTCTAATGGTGTTCCATCTAACCTGACTAGTGAGCCAGACTAATGGGTATGTAGTCCAGAAGTTAGTGTAGAATCACCCCTATATGATCATTACTCTTTCCAAGCAAAGTAAATATCCACATGCACTACTCAAGAGTCCCCCACTCCTAAAATCTCTTCACTACTGCTCCTCAGGGATGCCTCAGAAAGAAGTGGTAAAGCTACAAATGCCCTCTTTGATGTGGTACCTGAGCATCATGCAGAAACATTATAAGTTATGCCTTAATTTCCTGTTCCTCTGTCAATTAACCATTAAAGACTGTCCATGAGATCACAGGCACAGGCAGGAAGAAGAAGACACCAATTTAACAGGAATGAGAACCATGAGTATTCAGGCCACTTCATGTAACGCTACCTTCAGAACTTGCTTGGCTCAATATACAACTTTCATTTCATGACAGAATGCAGCTATGAATGCCTACCTTTGTGAAAGGAAGTGTGCTAAACTTGAAACCTACCAATTTAAGTATTACTCTCGCAACGAAGTCTTTTGGTTTTTTTTTTTTCCTTTTTCTTTTTTTAAAAGATATTGTTTGTTGTATGCATATGAGTACACTGGTGTGTCAGACACACAAGAGGGCATCAGATTCCATCACAAATGGTTGTGAGCCACCATGTGGTTGCTGGGACTTGAACTCAGGACCTCTGGATGAGTAGTCAGTGCTCTTAATCACTGAGCCATCTCTCCAGCCCTAAAGAAATATCCAGAATAGTGCTTGACCATTGTCTGGGTACTCTAGATCCAAAAACT
Organism: Mastomys natalensis; assembly: GCA_021653895.1. Classification (NCBI taxonomy): domain Eukaryota; kingdom Metazoa; phylum Chordata; class Mammalia; order Rodentia; family Muridae; genus Mastomys; species Mastomys natalensis. The sequence continues at coordinate 109,181 of JAJTUV010001294.1, forward strand.
AATAGTACTGAATGTTAATGTGTGTATACATATGAGTTCTTATGTATAAATAAGAAAAAAGACAAATACTGTGGAATGTTAAAAATTAGGGGGAACAGCTGCACATGGTGGTACATGCTTGTAATTCTAGTGCTTGGGAAGTAGAAGCAAGAGAACTTGGAGTTCCAGGCCAATGTCAGCTATAAGAACAGTCTGGACTACTTGAGACATTGTCTCAAAACATAAACTGTAGGCAGCCGTGTTTAAGATAGCACCTGGGACAGTTGCAAAGTCGTATGACTAGCACCTGACATGTAGGCAGCTGGCTTCCAGCGTGGCCAGCTCAGCTAAACTGGTAAACAAGTCCTTTGTGCATGCGTCAGCCTTGTACCCCTCCCGAGCGGGCTTATGCTAATGAGGTATTGGCAGTCTAACCTATCCAGCCTGCCTTGGGAAGATATATAAGCAGCGCATTTCTGCTGCTGAGGGTCTCCGTCTCGTGTCTTAATTGCTGGTCAAGGTGGATGCAACAATAAACAAGCAAAAAATAAGGGTAAATAAATACATGATTGTAGGACCGTGATAGGATGGCTGGTTTTTGTCGAGGCGTTGGCTGGAAAAAGCCTGGAGAGCCAACAGGTGTCCATTGCCTGTGAGGGACGGGCATCTGTTACGATGTGCTCCCGGAATCCAGGCTCCTGACACGTGGTGTGATCTCCATTTGATAGGTACCTTGCAGTCACGTTTGGCTAGAGAGGGTGTGACTACAGGCTTCAGCCTTGAGAGATTTCCATATTCATGAGTTACCTAAAGGCTAGGGGATGTGGCTAAATGAAGTTACTCCTTCTCAATCTCTCCTCTTCCCCCTCCCCTATTTAAGGCAGGCCCGCCCTGGCTTAGATTGAGGGGGTGCACATCCAGATCCAACTACCACACCATGGCAATAAAACTCTTGGAACTCACAGACTTCCCGTATCATTAGGGCCTGCTGTCACCAAAGCTTCCAGCCTTTGGAACTCCAGACCATCTCCTGTTTGTGGGACCCCCAGTGTGGAAAACCTTCTGTGGGATTCCGCCGGTTTTTTTTTCCCTATACATGATTCCTTTATATTATGAATTAATCAAAGTAGTTATCTGGTTACTTTTGCATCTTTGGAAGTTAGTTCTTTTAACATCATTTTTTAATTGACTACTGTATATTAGACCTGTGTTTAGGAATACAATGACCTATAACTTACTGCAGGGCAGCAATGTGCTAACATAACACCTTGTAAGAAAATTAGAAGCATTGCTTAACTGGTTTTAGAGTTCATACAAAGCCTGAAATAAGAAAAGTAGGGGTACCTGTGCCTATAACTCTTTACCAATTTGACTTTGCTTTGAAGTTGAAAAACTGGAGCTAGAGCATGGGTTTGGTTGACAGTAAAACTGAGGCGAGAAGGAGGGTACATATTAGTTTCTTTGGCCCTTGGTTTTCACAGCATCAGATTATATAATCTGTTGTGAGTTAAAATTAACATTTTAAAGTAGAATTATTGTTAATAAATGAGCTGTCAGTAGCCCTTTGAAAGTTTTAAAGCTCTAAGCACAAATTATTCCAAACGAACATGTGATTCAAGGTTGCTACATTTAGTACCAATAGAATTCAAATTGGCTCTACTAGCAGCATGTAGTCTGGAAAACAGCAAAAGGGAAGGGTGTTGATAAGTACTTTCTCACAGAAGAATTGAGTGCAGAGGTGACAAGAGAACTGGAATGGAAACATGAGGTTATAACTCAGAAGGAACAAAAAGCCACTGCACTTTCATGTTTCAAGCTGAAATCTGATCCTTGGGAACATTACTTGGGACTATTAAAAACTGACATTTTGCATGAAAGAACTCAAAATATGTATAAAATAAATAAAAGTAATTTTGGTAGTACTTCAGAAGCTGATATACATGTCTTGTTTTAATGAATTTATCATTTGTACAAAAGCTAATTTTTTCTTGCTGAATGCTAAAATATGATTTCTGTTGTAAATGAAAATCTGAATTTAGTAAGAAATGCTGTGTTGAGTGTAAACAGGGCAAATCTGTTCTATATCTATTCTAGAGTCAGATCTGAGGCATGGCTATCTGAAATCTACATATCAAATGGTTAATAATTTATGAGCTAACAATAGGAAAATGCATTTTTAAAATTAAAGCTCTTCAAACATCTCTACACATTCCTTTTGATATGGCGTATTGTTCCCTAGATTATCTTTTTAAAAATAATTTTGTAAGTATTTAAAGTTCAGTCACATTACACAGGCAGGAAATGCGGTAACTAAATGTAAAGTTCTCTTAAATAAAGTTGTGTCTTATAATAGCTACAAGATAACAAATAATTTGATTACAGTAAAAGATTTACTGCTGACAGGCCATCTTCATTTTGAAATGCTATATACATTTCATGTCTTTCTAAGCTCATGAAGTTTATGTTCACGGGATCTAAACATCTGCATAAAACTGCACGTAACAGTGATGTACTATTAAATCACACCACCGAAGCAAAGCCAAAAACCTTGCAATATATTAAATAATACTTTAACAATTTTTTTAATCCCTAGTACTTTATAGGATCTCAGGATCACTTAAGGGTTATCACTGCCTTAATGAAATGAAGGTACAATAGTTAGTCAGAAGCCAGTAATTAGTAATTCCCAATGTCTTCTTTGGTGCAGAACTGGTTAAATATCATATTTAAGGAATTTACTTTTCTTCTCTTTCCCTTCTTCCTGGGGCCTGTTACAGTCTTGCCATTTGCACATTTACTGTTGTATTAATCAGTACACAGTGTGCTGGATCCACCTTAGTTCCAGCTGTCTTCTACACTATAGCTTCTAGTCTTTCTAAGGTACAACTGTCTTCTTATTCTACTTAAAGTCTTCCAGACTCACACACATTCTCTCTCAAGCTGGTTCCTTCCTGGTGGTGATCTGTGCTCGCTTGCTCCTTGCTCCTGGTGATCTGAGTCTATTCTCAGTACACACTCCCAGTCTTGCAATCTTCTGTTGTCTTGGTGACTTTCTATGTCTTTCCTGACTTTCAGGTTTTTTTCCCCTACCCTCAGCAGTCTGACATCACCAAACTTTCAGGTGCTTTCTTGTACTCATCAGTACACTATTTACTTGAAATATCCTAATGTTTAGATCTGATCACTGTCTTGAGTGTAAATAGGGCAGTAAATAGTTCTAAGTGTCTCCTCTGGACTTAGTGGTGCCTGGGCTCAGGGGGATCTGTTTTACTTCTGTCAGTGCTTAGTACAACACCAGATACAAGTAAACATTCAGGATGCCTGCTCAATTGGTAACTTGTATAATTACACGCAGAGTATGATGACTACATGAAACATAAGACACAGCTAGGAAAGTAAAACATCACAGCAGAAGGCAGCAGAATTGCTTGTATAGAGGAAACTGTATGGAAATACTGCCTTAATGCCATGCTCCTTTCCAATGACAGGGAGCACCATGAGTGTGGCCATTAGCTAGGGCCCAGACCTGAAGCAGGAGAGGGTAACCCTTTCCCCGGGCCAGATGATGCAGATGGATGCAAATACTGCTTCTCTGTGCTTCTTTCTGGCCTTGCCAGAGCAGCTGCTATTGCCTGTGCCCTACACCTCTGCCTTTCTTCACACTGTCACAATTGCTGAAGTCTAGGATGCTCTATCTGGAATATGATTGTTTCTCCTACTACAAGGGTAAACAAGACTCATTTGGTAGCTGAATCTATGCAGTACAGAAAAGAAATAGTACAGAATAGCTCTGAGGGAAACCCTGGCAGATAGTGAAGGCACTGTAGCTGCACAGTCCTCAGCACTAAGTAAAGGAGTCCACTTGTCATAGTAAAGGGGGGCTGGCAAGCCCCATCTAACTAGGGCACAATAGCAAAGACAAAATGAGCAAACAAAAGTGACAACATTAGCACGAGGAAAGTGGCCTGACCACAGATTTTAGGTGGACACTATCCACCATCCCTGTTACAGTTCATAATAAAAGGAAAGTTACTATGAGGGCCGTATCTATACTACATTGATGCTTCTTGACTTGCAATAGGCTTATGTTCTTGATAAACCTGTCTTAAGTGGAAAATACCTGAAGTAAAAAAAAAAAAGCCCTGAATACATACACCCTGCTTTATACCCTACAGCACATGGCAGAAAATCAAAGAATTCTCCTCGTGGGTGTTGGGCTGGCTGAGATTCTACAAGGAGGTAAGGCTCTTAGCAACTACCTAGCATCAGAAAACAGGATTGAATCATGTATCATTATCCAGGAAAGAGATTGAAATAAAAAATTCAAAGCATGAACATTAGTCGCCGCCATCACATCATCATCTATAGATCACATCTGTAGATCAAAGTAAACCATGTTTATCACTGAGTGTCCTGGGCCATCTATACCCTCTACAGCATTTTCAAGTAAGAAGCTGCACAATTCCTTTATTTCGTCAGGTTTCTTTTGTCCTATTTCACCTGGCAGAAGTTTCCAAATTTTGCTTCTTATAACTAACTTCTTGAAGAACAGTGGCCTGGGTTATGACTTGTCTAAAATGTGGTCTGACATGTTCTCAGGATTTGGGTTGTAAGTGTCTAGTATTTAAATAACATGCTTCTCGGTGTTATCACAGCCAGCAGCATCTAATGTCAGGCTGTCTAATGTTAGTTTTACTCATCCAGGCCAAATGCTGCCCAGGCTCTCCACTATGTTGGTACTAATTCTCCCCATATAATAAGCAACCCATGTGGAAATACTATAAGATCATTAAAATACACTGTTCATCACTGTCTTAGGGTTTCCATTGCTATGAAGAGACATCATGACCTAGGCAACACTTATAAAGGACAACGTCTACTTGAAGCTGGATCAGAGTTTTAGTCTGTTATCATCATGGCAGAAAGCATGGCCGTATCCAGGCAGGCATGGCACTAGAGGAGGCGAGAGTTCTACATCTTGTTCCAAAGGCAACCAGAGAAGACTATCTTTCGGGCAACTAGGAGGAGAGTCTCTTCTGCACTGGGTAGAGCTTCAAAGTCCATCCCCACCGTGATGGACTTCCAACAAGGCCATACCTCCTAATAATGCTACTTCCCAAGGGCCAAGTATATGTAAAATCTCAAGGCCTGGATTTGATATTCACTAATGATTCTCACCCAAGCCAGTCTTTAGCCTAATGAGTACAAAACAGTGGTTTTCCAACTCTTCCACTCATTCCAAGCTTAGCAGCCAATACCATTCTGTGGAGAATTTGCTTACAATCTCCTCATATAGCAAACTATTTGGATATAAAATTAGTTGACATTAAACCTGTACAGTGGCATAAGGCCATCTTATGAACAAATAAGCATATGGCCTACTTATCCTAAGCAAATAAGAATATGAGCACAAGAATCATGATCTAACCGAATGATGAAACCCAAGTATTATGTTGAAGCAAAAGAATGTGAATTATACCAATAATACTCATGTTTCTAGGTGTTATAAAACCCTGGTCTGTCATGGAACCACCCAGCCATTTTGCATTAAATAAGCTGTCTTTCCAAGAATCCACAGCAACTAGAGGACACAGGTGATGGTTAAAGAAGACAAGACATTTGGTATTTGAGAACTCATGTTCTATATACTTCTTCTTACAATTAAGTCTTTTTTGATTCCTGGGATTATTTTCTTGGATAGTTTACTTTTTCTTCTTGTTGTGTTTATGTTAGATCATCTTTACTTTTATCCATTTCAATCATTTTTAACTCTGAAAAAAAAAAAAAACGCTTTTTTTCTTACTGTATCTCCTTTATTTTTTTTTTAAGAATTATTTATTTTATGTATGTGAGTACACTTTAGCTGTCTTCAGACATACAAGAGGGCATCAGATTCCAATACAGATGGTTGTAAGCCACCCTGTGGTTACTGGGAATTGAACTCAGGACTCCTAGAAGAACTGTCAGTGCTCTTAACTGCTGAGCCATCTCTCCAGCCCCTGTATTTCCTATTTTTTAAAATCAATGTTTCCTTGTTTTTTCAATGCCTGTATTAAAACTTTATTGAAATCTATTATCTGTTCCTTCTTGGAGACTATATAAACATAGCTGCCATTTGTTTTTTTCCTTACTCCTTTTCCCAGAATCCAGCTTATTCTCACTGCATTTTCTTTTTTGTAAATCTATTTCTTGGTTTTTTCTGCATCACCTAATCTTTGCCTGAAGATATTTATCCAATATGTTCTTGTTTTTATCTGCACAGTGTGGAAACCTGTTTTGATTTGTTATTTTCTGGTTTATTATTACAATAGATTTTTTTCCTTTTTGTAATCACTCAGTGCTCAGGGTTGTGAATATAAAAGGTTTCTACCAGTACAGACTGGTGAGAAGGCTCTGCGAGTATAGGTACTTGTAGCCAAGCCTGACAACATGAGCTTAATTCCCAGGGCCTACATGGTAAAAGGAGGGAACCAACTCTTACAAGGTGTGTGCTGACTGTCACATGTATACTATGATATGTGTGTATGTGTGTGTATGCACAGGCATAAATGTTTTAAAAAATATATTTTTAAAGGTCTGTATCTCTATCCATTCAGTGGAGTTTACTTGGCTTAGGAGATGATGAAGAAGGACTACTATGCAATTTTTCTTGTTTTTGCAAAATCTAATTATTTCATTTTTTTTTTCTGGTCAAATTTGCAACATTTATCTAGTTCTTACGTAGACTCAGCATTCCCTAGAGCTGCCACTCCTGGCCCTCCTTACGTTCATGCCCCTTTCCTTAGCTAACACTGCAAGACAACAGTCCAAACTGGAGCTGAGTATCTTGGCACACACTGTTGATATTTTCTAGGGTTTGTCTGTTTGTTTTGCTCTTGGTCTAAATTAAAGGGTCCTCTTTCCTCTTTTTTTTCCACAGTGTTGCTTAAGATTCCCTTCCTCCACTCTGCTCCCCACAGGACTTTGGAGTAGAGTCTATGGAATTTATGCTATTGTCCTTTACCTAATAATAAGTAATCTAAAAATTGTAGTGTATTTCCTTATCTCTCAACAATACTGAAAGTATGGGTAATGTACTATTTCACTTGCATTTCTTTCAGTATTATACATGGTGTATGAGCAATTTGTAACATAGAATTGTCATTCTCTAGATCTGTCCTTTACTATTAATATATAATTTCTGATGTTCCTAAAATTCCCAAGGCAAATCAGAAGCTTCCAAGTTGGTCTACAAGTCTGAGTATTGTTTCAAAGGTTTAAAATTCTCCAGTCCTTTATCCATCTGACTCTCAGTGAATACAGAATACTTTCCTTGTTCTTAATAATACAGTAGACACTCTGGAGCAACAAAAGTTCTAGAAAATTATTCTGAGAAGCTTCCTACCAAGCCTTCATCACAGGAGATCATCTCTCAAGATCCTTTAAGTTAAAGTACCATTATGTATCAGCCTACATGGTCAGCAGCTTAAAGCAAGTTTATTTTTCATTCATTCTACATAACCAATGTGGCTTATCTAAAAGTTATATTCCAAGTCTTCATAGGACCCAAGGTCACAGAGAAGTCGTCAACTAAAAAACTGTCAGATCTGAAAGGAATAGGAACAAAAGGTTTTAATAAAATCATACTGGCAATTAATGCACCAGCCCTAAAATACTTTACATGTAAGCTGCTCAATTTCATTGCCCAGATGGCTCTATAACTCTGCCCTATTAAAGCTCAATGCATCTACTTCAGTGAATAAACAGTGAGACAACTGGAGGGAGAAGAGCCTCCAGCTGACGGCTTTCCATCTGTTGACTGCTCTGGGGCCCTGGAGAACAAGTAACTTAGAGAAACATATATCCAGATAAAGAAATAACATACTGTACAGTAGAAATAAAAAGCATGCCCAAGAAAAGCAAAAGTTTCTGCATTGACAAGGTATTACTATCCAGAATGTATTAAAAAAAAAAAACCATAAAAAAGGGAGTGACATCATAAACAAGAAATAGAAGACATTCAAAGAAAAAATTATAAAAGCTATTTAAAAGTCAAATAAGTATGGAAAATGACCTCTTTAGTAGTAACCCAGGATATACAAATTCCAACATCATAAGAACAGTGATATTCATACTTTACAGGCTGGGTTTTAGGGGGTTTTGTTTTGTTTTTGAGGCAGGGTTTCAGGTAGCCAGGCTGGCACTGAACTCCATAAATAGCACTTAGCAGAAGATACCCCTGAACTTTTGATCCTCTTGCCTTCACAGCCTGAATGTTAAGATTACAGGTATGTGCTACCACACTTGGTTTATGTAGTGAGAGAGATAAAATCTAGGGTTTCTTGCATTCTAAGCAAACATTCTACCAATTGAGCTAAATGTCCAACCAAAGATTACTCTTTAATCTGACAATAAAAAGTTCTGAAGAGAGTTTGGCGTAGTGTCATACATCTATAATTCTAACACTAGGCAAGTACAAAGACATCCTGATCTGTACAGTGAGTTCTAGACCAGCCAGGGATATAAATAACAAAAAGATAACAGTAGTAAAAGAACATATATAAACAATTTATAACTAAAGAGAACAAAGGTGTTTGGTATCTTAAGAGAAACTTGGCATGTATGCATCAAGAGATATAGGAAACAATACAGTACTAGTTTTAACACAAAAAAGAAAACAGCTAAAATATTCATTGACTGTATAATCAATTAAATTGCAGTCTTCATATATGTAACAATAGAAAACCATAAAATGAATAAACTATGCCTACAACAGTATAGATATGCACAAGACATTATAAGCACATTACATTATGCTGTACATAACATAAAGAACTTATCAAAAGACAATAGTCCAAACTTTAATAAGAGAAAAATTATATAAAACAATTAGACTAATAGTCATGCTAGATACTAGACTAATTTATCACAAAATATGCTTCCTAGGTTGAACAGATAGTAAATAGCTAAAAACAAAGTTGGCCTATATAAACATACTATTGATAGATAGATAGATGGTCTTAAAACTTAAACCTCAGAGATCCACAGAATATGGCATTTAAAAATGTTTTTTAATAAAATGCCTTTTTTGACAATGAGACAGGTCTGCTCCTGGCAGCACCCTACCCCCTCCACTTCAAAAAAGATGATGAGCACCAGAGAACCTCCTTATGGAGTTTGCTTTCAAATGTGGCAAGCTGCCACTGGGCAAAACTGCCCTTGCTTCAATTGCAGACAGAATGCTGTCCAAAACTGACAAACATGGTCACGAGGAAGTCAACTGTGAAGCTTTGCAAGGACAAGGTAGACCAGACCTTCATAATTCCTGTACCACAAAAAAGTCTGACAAACATAATGAGGCAGAAGGCTAAAGTTGGATGCTCCAACGTTAAAGAGCCAATTGAGGAGAACAGCTCCTCTGTCAGTTCTATAGTTGTGGAAGCTGCTTGCCTACACTTCCTGCATATTCAGGTAATACTTACTCTTTATCAAGTCTCTGATGAGGTTGAAGACTAGAGAATTATGATCTCATGATTAAACTTAAGTTGTTAAGGATTTAAGAAGTTGTTGTTAGGTCTAAAAAGATATTTTTAAGGTAAGTAATTCGAGTTATGACAGAAAATGATTTAAGTACAGAACTCTGAATTCACCAAGATAGGATAGGATAGAGTACTTTATCCAATGGACTAAAAATTGTGAATATAATTATTACATGATAGTTTTCATAATTGTTCTTAACATAGGTAGTTTACTGTTATAAGACAAAGAGTCTTTTTATTAGACAAATGGGGGAAATACTGGAGGTTGGTCTGATGCTATGTATACAAATGTTAAGTTCTGAGCTCCAAGATTTGGACGTCCAGACAAATGAATTCTCACATAAGCTGGCCATGAGGAGCAACCCAATAACCAGGGTTCCTCCATGGTTTCTGCTTCAGTTCCAGCCTCCTGGTTCCAGCTCTGATTTCCCTTCATGATGAACTGTGTAATCTGGACATGTAACCCGAGAAGAACCTTTCCTCCCCAAGTTGCTTTTAATCGTGGTATTTTATCACAACAATAAAAACCCTAACTATACAGACATTGGTACCAGAGAATACACTATTGGCTATAACAGACATGATCATGTTTTGGGGGAAGGAATGTGGAAGGACTATGGAACTTTGGGCTGGAAAAGTCACTGAAAGTTTAGAGCTTAATGAGTTGTGTAGAAGCTTGGGAGAGAATGTTGAGGGCCATGGAGACAATGGATGCCTAGCTTGTTAAAGTGCAGAAGGAAGTTTGAGACTTCTTCAAAGACTCTTTTGGGATTGTTCATTGTGACATTTAGAATTGAGATTATGTGGCTCTAGTGATTTGGGGCTGAGAAATCAAATGTGATTAAGAGGCCAGCAGCACTGAGGTGAAATCTTCTGGGAATATTTCCTCTAGGTGGCACAGGGGCTGTGGTTCAGAGAAGGCCAAGGCTGCATCTCATGCTGGCAGATGAGACTTGTCATGCGTAAGAGTCTCGCATGGTAGTGGTTTTGAAGGCATGAGAGGGTCTTGGAGAACAGCTGAGGCCTGGCACTGTGAGAGGCCAGGAGAGGTCATTGGTGAAGATCCAGCTTCAGCTACAGGAGAAACCCCACCAGGATCCAAGAGTTCACTGAGAGAAGTTGAAGCTTGGCACCGTGTGACACGGTCAGAGTCACTATAAAGAAACAACTGTGAACTGAAACCAGGCTGAGCCTGAGACTAGCTGGTGCTCTGCCAAGGGCAGAGGTGGAGAAATGAAGCCCTTTGAGGCCAGAGGATCATGAGTAGGTCACAGACATTAAGCATTAGCCTTTTTACATTGTTTAAATTTAGATTTGATTCCATTTGACAGTGACTGTGCCCTGATTCTCTTGGAGTAACTTTATTTTTTACTTTATAGGAACCTATAGTTAAAATGTCTTGTTGCAATTTTATAAAGACTTTGGACATTTCAGAAAGGACATTTTATAGAGTGTAGGACTTTTAAAAAATTGGAATGTTTTATACTGTGATGCTGATATTAATATGAGATCTTAATATGGGACAAACAAAAAGGAAAGTTGTAGTTGAACAGTGATGAGTATGTATGATAAGTTAAGAAGTTAATTCTGTTGGCTAGGTTCTTTGTCAATTAGACACAAACTAGGATTGTTTGGGAAGAGGGGCTCTCAGCTGAGAAAATGCCTCTATAAGACTGGCCTATGGCAAGCCTATGGGGCATTTTCTTGATTAATAATAAATGAGGGAGGGCCTAGTCCACTTTGTGTAGTACCTGCACCCTGGCCAGGTGGTCCGAGCTGTGTGACAAACACAGGCTAAGCAAGTCAGTAAGCAGCAGTAAGACCACAGATGGTCTCTGTTTCAGTTCCTGCCTCCAGGTTGCTGCCTTAAGTTCCTATCCTGACTTCCTTCCCTTCATGATGAACTGTGATTGGGACACGTAAACTGAAATATCCCCACCACATGCAAGCAAGTCTCAAGTTGTCCTGGACATAGTATTTTATCATGGCAATAGAAACCTTATGACACCACCTCATCTCTCTGCAACAAAAAGCTGATGAACACAGAGGGATATATATGTAAGCTTCAATTAAATTAGTAATGCTAAGATTAGATAATATTAAGTTTATAGTTTTATGGTCTATATATTGGAGTCATCAGAAAAGATCCACAATTTTTAAGTGATCTGTCAAAACAAAAACAAAAAGTAAGAGCATGAAACTGAAATTCCTAACACCCATGTAGCAGCTGACAACTGTCTGCTATTCCAGAACCAGAGCCCTGTTCTTACCTCAGCAGGTACCTGCACATGTGTAGTATCCATATATAAACTCAGTCAAATACACATACACACACTAAAAAATTAAGAGGCCCACATTTGATCCAGTGTCCTAGCATCCACCGTTTCTCAGTTCTGCTCCTGGAGCATCCATAGTTGCACAGCTAATTTACCTGGAACTCTGTCTCACCTTTCTTCTGTCACCTCCATGATGCAAGAGTTAATACAAGGAATACAGTGTTCATTCTACTGTCAAAAATTTGTCTCAGTAGATCTGTAACTTCCCTAGTATCTCATTCCCATGATCATCTTTGAGAGACTTCTTTGATTACAACCCAAATAGCCCTGTTAAATCTTTACCCTAGACTAATTCTGTTCTCACTTGCGGCAAAGGATAACACATATACAACAAATCACCTCTTCTGCTGTCTGAGCTGAAAGGGGGGATTGGGGAAGACAGACAAAAACAAAAGACCGACCAACCGACCAATTAGGCATGGTCACATACCTGTGATCCTAGCAATAGAAGTTCAAGGCAAGCCTAGGCTACATGACAAGACTCTATCTTAAAAATAAATTAAATTAATTTGAATTGAAAAGATTAAGTATCAATCTCTAAGATAAATAGTTTGCCTCTCTTATTCCCAACACTGCTGTCCAGATACCACTACCATCTGAAAATGAATAAACTGAGAAACAGGCAGATAATAAACAAATAAAATTATGTTCTTCTGAGATAGGACTAAAACAAAATCAGTCATAGAAAAACACCAGAACATGATTTCTGAAGTCCAGAATTACAGATTCATATCCATTTTAGCCACTTACAAGATGTGTGAACAATACCTTACACTTAGTTTCATCTTCTAAACACAGAGCAATATGAATATTTACCATGATTTCATGAGACTACATAGGCAAAGGCAAGTGATAAGAAAGACTCACAATTTTGAATGTATTACAAACAACAGTGCTAAACACTGCAGTTAATCGGAGATAATGGCCAAATAGAACTAAAATATTTCCAAAGAAATTGCTTCATGAGTATAATCTCATATGGCTTACTGTTTCTGAAGAGGATAAACGCAGAAATTCATATACAATGGTACAGTTTAAGTTATACAAACAGAAATAAAGAAAACTATCTTTCAGTGAAAATAAAAATGAACAAATGTGCTAAGAAAAATACCCACCCAATCCCCTTTTCTTTTTACTTAATTTCAGGATACAGGAAACTAAAAAAAATCTATTTTGAACCAAATCATGTCAGAGCCACTTTCCTTCTGATTTATACATCAGCAGACCAATGAGATCCAACACTAGCATCTACTACTTACAACAGTAAGTTTTTTCTATAGGGGTTTCTGAAGTAAGACAGTCCTATGGGGGGTTTGAGAACTATCATAGAGCTATATACAGACCTCTTACTTGAGTTTCCAAAATCTCACTAGATTTTTTGTGTCCAATACATGGCCACAACATAAAATGGAATGTTATAAATAACATTATAATAATATTATAAATGGATTCAGTGGATCTGTTGATCTGACGTAAAGTCAAGTTTTTTTTTAAATGCCATGAAAACATGAATTAAAAAAATGTAAAAAATTAAATTTCAATCACTAGAAACATTAACATGTAAAGAATCTAAATTTTCATATAATCAGTTTTCTAAGGATACATAATCATATCATTGAACCTTTCATTTCAAAACCAGTTACAAAAAAAAATCCAAAAACAAAACAAAAACACCAAAATCATAGACCATATATTTCTAGGCCCTAAAAAAGCATATTTTCTAAGCACATAATGGTATTCTGCATAGCCACATCCAAAGCCAAGGTGAAAAACTAAGTACTCTATACATTTAAGAACCAAGTTGGTTGACATCACTAATCTGAAGAAATCCCTCGTTTCGCTGTCTGAAATGATCTCCAAAAACTTCAAAGGACTTTATTGGACTTGATTTACTCTTTTACAATAGAAAAGACTGTGTACAGCTCTTGACTGTGTACAGCCCTTAAAGAAGAATGTTGCCCTTACATAGACAAGACAGGGATGGTTAAAGAGAGCATGAAAAAGGTCAGAGAAGGCCCTGAGAAAAGACAGAGAAAGAAAGAGAAAGATGAGAGCTGATACAAGAATTGGTTTTTAACCTCTCCATGGTTGTCAACCCTACTTCCTCCCATCTTGTACCATTAATTGGGTTATTTTTGCTTATTTCTTTTGGTCCCTGGGCCTTAAATAAGCTGACTAACTTTGTGAAACAATAGATAGATAATTTGGTAGCAAAACCTATTCAGATACATTATCATAAGTTAGCTATGGAGGACCATGAGACTCAAGATGAGGTTGTTACTCTATCCAGGGTGTTCCCAAAACCCATCTCTACCCAACCTAAAAGAGGGGACTTCCATCCCTAGACCAAGCAGAGAGAGGCCACCCAGAACCCCCTCTGACTGGCTATCTGAATTCTTGCTTAGGCTGTGAGGCTAAGCACTACAAGGGAATATAAATAAAAGTTAAAAATATCTCTCTGGGTTCCCTAAGGGACAAGCCTGACTACATAGGGGTTGATGTGAAAAGTATCCCCTCTCCAAGAAAAAGACATCGGGATGGGTATGGCCTTCATGCCTCAATGGACAATGACAGGAGGAGCAGAGCCATTACAAGGTCTCCTTCAATTATTGGAGGTCAGGCCTCTATCCCTGCCTTCGCAAGATTAGAATTGCCACGGCCCTTCTATACTTAGAGAAGGGAGGAGATGTCAGGGGCAGCCTGCATATACACTGAAGGCCTAAAATCAGCCATAGGCCTAAAATCAGCAATAGGCCTGACATACATACATGCTAATACAAAGTCCTGGGTCTCTGTGGAAAAACACTGAAACAGATGGCTATATGCTATTGTAAGCAGGCAGCTTTTGTGGAAATTTACCAGCCTGAGTAGTCATAGACCTTGTAGCCTCAGCAGATAGTACCAACTTAGATAAGGACAAGTGAATCATAGGCAGAGTCATAGTGACCTGTCCCCTGAACCTTCACCTAGCCGATACCCTGTTCTGAAAGATATCTGTACTCCTCCTGAACACCTACGCTCCAGTGTCATCCCTTTCCTCACGTCCTGCTTTTTTGTGTTTATAACCCCTGTGTGAATAAGTAAAAATTACGATTTGATTTAAAATTAATTAATTAATATAAAAAAAAAAGAACCAAGTTGGGCACTGATAGTTCAGTACTAGGGAGCTTTCCCAGTACAGTTAAGGCCCAGTATGGTTAAATACCCAATGCAAAGAAAAAAGAACCCAAATTCGTCTTTTTAACAATGTTAAGAGACTTTTCAGCCATTTGACAGATAGGATACATTTCATATACTAAACTATATTAATAATTTATACATTGAAATGATTTATGTAAAAAATAGTTTTATAGATACTATATAAGAAATTTATTTCAGATTCCAGATTAACTATTTAATATCATTAGAGAAAAGATGAAAGATACTTTAAATCTTAAAAAATTAACATTATAAACTATGTAAGAGAAAAGTGTTGATTTTACTACCTTAGACTAGTGGTTCTCAACCTGTGGGTTTCAACCTCTTTGACCCTTTCACAGGAGTTGCCTAAGACCATCAGAAAACACAGATATGTAAACTATGATTCAAACAGTAGCAAAATTATAATTATGAAATAACAAAAATAATTTATGGTTGGGGTTACCACAATATGAGAGACTGTATTAAAGGGTCACAGCATTAGGAAGGTTGAGAACTATTACCTTAGATCTTAGTATTATGACAATAATAAAACCTGATCATTATGTAACTTTTCTACCTATATCTACCTATATATTTTTTAAACTGAAGATCAATCTGATCCAAAATATTCACATTATTCATGGCTGACAGAGGTGGCATTCATCAATTGTCTCTATTCTGTTCTAAGTCATTTAGCAGATAAGATTTCAAGAAGAAAAGATAGGACTTTAACCAGAGCCTTGAAAGTACAAATTAATTTCTAGATTTCAGGGTCAATTAATACTGCCTATTAACTGCTATTCATCCATCCATCTGGATCATGCCTTCAGTAGTTCAGAGAATGCCACAGCCTCCAAATTGTTTGTCATGGAAAAAACAGCCAAATTCCAGCAGAGTTCCCTTCCACAGGAAGTCTGGTGTGGAGACAGGGAAAGACTTCTGCAACACTGCAAATGAATAGAAGGATACCAAGAACTTGAACAAAGTGAGACAAAGCCATGCCCAGAAAACTAATACACTGAAAACAGGTCAGAGTTGATGATTAAACACCAGCTAGGAAAGGGGTCAGACTTGGAGGAGCACAGTTTCTGGCGGTAAGTAAATCAGACAGACAGAGGAGTATGTATGCTTGGCTACGCGGTAGTGAAGGAAAGTAGAGAAAAAAAATCAAGGATCCAAAAGAAACGAAAGAGAAGACATAAGAATCCCACCAGCCTGCCAGTACCATCGGCAAGAGCAAATGGAAGCACTGTGGATCACTCCAAGTAGGGAGCAGAGAGCTAGCACACCACCAAAAATGCAGACAGCAGACACAAAAAAGACTAAAACTGTCTATAACAAAATGATAACACATTTCAGCTGATGAAACCCTTCCTGAAAGAAACACATACGTAGCTGAAGAAAACAGGAATATAGCACTCCAAACTAAACTTAAATCTTCAACCAATCAGTTAGGATGTGAAGAAAAAAATCCTGAAGAAGAAATATAAAAACTAAGAATAGAAAGAGGCAAACAAACCAAAAAGAAACAAATAAAGCAAGAGGTGACTGAACTCAGAAAAGAAACACAAGTATACAGACATGTTCCAAATAGACAGTGGGGGTGCACCCACAATGAAGCACAGGGGAAGGACGGAAGTAATGAGTTAGCAAAGCCGTGAGCGTGTAACTAGCATAGTTTAGACTGGTGAACTATAAACAACCATTCTAATCCACAGGCAACAGGACAAGACCACTGACAATGTTCAGCAAGCGAACTAAGGCCTATCAATTTCATCTTCAAAGGTGAGGAAGAGGTTTAATCAAGAAAAAAAAATGTTTGGGTTCAAATGATTCCAGTTCAGAACTCAAGCTGTACCACATGATTAAAGGTATGCATGATAATTATTTTCACCATTCTAAGTCCCTTATTTCTGATCTGTAATTGGATGGATGGATGGATGGATGGAATGGATGGATGGATGGATGGATGGATGATGGATGGATGACAGGCAGACAAAACATACATACACAAATGACAATTGTATCTGTCTAAATAAAGGGTCTTCCTTCAAAAGGAACATCAGAACACTGTGTTACAGGCAATTTAATTGGAAGAAGTAAAAGACCAAGGAGGGTGAAACCAAAATATTGCATAAGTCAGTACAAGGGTCCTTGCTGACATAGTCACTACTATGGATACTGGAGCTTAATCTAGCTGGTGCTCTCTGAAGAATGATTGGAATGTTCATAGCAGTGTGTGGGCAAAGGTGAATAGAAACATTTCTTCAGTGGATTCTGCCCCTACTAGATAAAAGTGTTATAGGGTTTGCATTAACTTCCTACACTACCAGCACTTCATGCTTACAGACCCTCCCATCTTGATTTTCTGCTGAGTTAGCACTGGGGAAATCCTAGAGCAGAAAAGAAAAGATGCAGAAGGAGCATGCTTGAGACTAGACACTACTGGGGAAGACCAAGTCAAAACCTGCAATAGAAGAGTGTGAGGATGATATAAGAGTTAGGGCTGAAGAGGCAACTAACAGAAAATCCTTTCCTGCCTTTTGTTACTGAGTTTACACGGGATCATAGTTGTTAGTACATAATAGAAACAAAGATGTTACCTAGATCTCAAGAGATAGACTGATGTTTCTTGTCACTTCCATGATTATTATAAAATGAACAAGGCTTGAAACAACCATAACCAACAAGTGAAAGCCAAATGAAGATTCATATTTCTCAGAGATGAAAGTCTGATTCACACTAGTCAAGCAATACCCAGCTTTCCATGACTTCTCAGCCATTCCCTACATATCTTTAAGTGTTATCCTGAATGCCACTCCAGTCTGTTATGGTGGTTATATCCACCTTGTTATAAATGGTAAGCACTATACAATTTTCTTGTCCATATATGCTTTAAGGGTCTTTCCAAAGGCTTCCATAAGAATCCTCTTTCTTTATTACCAAAATTTCTAAAGCTGAGTCAGTCAACTCAGAGATCTTAACATTACCACTGTCCCAAACACTCAAATCCTAGAGTTATCACATGCCCAAATCTGTGGGGAATGATTAGCTCACGCATGGGTGCAGAGGTGGGCTCTTGAATCTTGTTGGGCTGTTGTGATTCCCACAGCTCCAAAGAGACTGGAGTGCAGGAATCTCAACTGAGCTCTTGGATTGGGGATCCCCGGGCCAGGAGGTGACTGGGGACCAATTAGTCTCAAGTCCTTGGGCTCTCAGATGCTGCTGAGAGGCCACAGAAGGACCAAGACTGGAGGCATGTGGGCACACAACCGACCAACCGGCCCACAGCCGAGAGAAATAAGGGGGGGAGAGAAGAAAGAGGCCCTGTTAGGCTAGGCGAGGCGGTTGCAGTTACAGCGGCTCATTAAAGGCCTTCAGCGAGGCCCCAATGACACGAGAAAGTCCATGGGTTTTTACAGGCTTTATTGGCATGGCAGATGGTAGTTGAATCTGGATGCACTCCCCAGTTAAGCCAGAGTGGGCCTGGCTTAAATAAGAGGGGGAAGAGAGGAGGGACTTGAAAAAGGAATACGTAATTGGCTACGCCCTCTGGCTCGTTAATATGGAAATCTCTCTAGGGCTGAGGCCTGTAGTCACTCATGCCCTGTGGATGGTGATACAAACCTCTCGGGGAGGGGCTGCTTTGTCCTACTGACTGAAGGTGAAGGTTTAATGGAGGTCTAGACCGCATTGCCAGGAGCCTGGATTCTGGGGGCGTGGCCGAACACTTGCTGTTTCCCCATTGGGGTCGGGGTTCAAGGCCTATGCCCAGTCAAGAACCAGGCTATCCTTTCATGGCCCGACACAAATCTTCCCTTCTATCCCATGCTAGTCTTGATCCTGTCACATATGACAGGGTCACATATGTTTAATAACACCCACTGCTACTAACTATGAGATGCTTGTTATGGTTTCACTAGTGATAACACTAGGCCTTAGAACAAGAATCAATGTCTTGAGCTGAAAGTGCAACAGCTCTGTAACAATTGAGGGTATGCTTTTTAAGCTACTTTATAAATACTAGCAACAGTCTTATCTTGAACTGCTAGGCAGCAAGTGGTTTATTGGGAAGGTAAGCCCAATGAGATGAAATAAGAAGAAACTGACAAGACAGAAACAAGGTTACATTATCATCTCAATCCTAATCTAGCTCCTTAGAAGAACAGATGGAATGCCTCTGAGAATTTCCACTCTAGAATCAATACAAAGAAATGCATATGTTATCAGCTCCCACACCCCATTAGTTAAAGGTTGCCCCAGTGGACTATTAATGCCTTTTTACTTTGGAGGCAAATATCCATGCTTGCTGATCCAGCTCTCACCAGGAACTAGGCCTTAGAACAAGAATCAATGTCTTGAGTTGAAAATGCAAAATATGTAGCATGTGTCCATCAAAGTAAATGCCATCAACCTGAAGTGGCCTGATGTAGGGGTGGTTCTGATGCTAAGGTTCCTGATCTGTCAGTAAAGAAAGCAATGGGCCAATTGCTGGGCAGAAGGTACAGTCGGGACTTCCAGGTCCCTAGAGGAAAAGGGAGACACAAGGAAGGGGAGACAGAGTTCACCATGCTTCTGATGGAGAAAAGTTGACCAGTAATGTGAGATTTCATACAGAGTGGCCACACAGGGCACCCTACAGGCAGGTGGTCAGGGGATAAAGTTTAGGGCAGGTGGGAAGAGCAGAGCTAAGAGTAATGATAAGGGCACATTTTCCAGGCAGGAGATAGTAATTGTGTCAAGAAGGCAAGTTAAAAATGAACAACTATGTGTATATCTTTTATCCCTGGATTCAAGGGAAGCAGGGTGGGGGTGGTGGCTCGGTTGGATCCTGGAGGTCAGGCGGGTAGTAAAAGCTACACTCAACAGACTGATACTGACACAGAACTGTTTATGACAGCTATAGTTGGACTCCAAAATAAGACAAACAGGTTGGGAGACTGCACCAAGAGATATGAGATACAATATCTATTAAACAGATGTAACACTATCACCCTCAAGTGTCTCCAGTGCAAAATAGTGCCTGTAAAGCTGTGATTGTTAAGACCTTGAACTAAGACTGTGCTATCTCAACAGTGAGCAAGAAATAAATAAAGGAGATACTTCAGTTACAACTGACACAACAAAGAGAGTAAACTGGTGAGCCAAAAGCATATAGAAGGAAATCTAATGTTTCTAGCTATAATCTTGGCAGGATGGGGATAGCAATGTCACAAAATAAAACACAGAAGACTGGAAGAAACATTGTTTAGCTTGAGTGACTTAGGTTTTCTGTGGACAATCTGAAAGTTTTATGTGCAATAGGCTGATGGAAGTGAATGATAAGGAATACAAGAGATCTAAACTAGAAACAGAGACTTGGCTAATAGTTCAAGCAATGATAACATTTTATCTTGCAGTAAGAATGGGTACAAGAAAAGAAAGCTGAATGAGAGAGAGAACTATAGAGAGAATCAGAAACACCAGAGGAAGGAGATAGGGCAAGCCAGTGGGAGAAAGAGTTAGGCAGAAGAGCATTCTGTTGTTAAACAAGGAGACCAATATCAACACTCAAGCACCAGATGCTCCAAAGAAGTGACACTAGATTCAAACTGAGACTCCCATCAGACCAGCAAAAGAGGGACATGTTAAATAACCATGGAGCAGTTGAGAAGGAAGCCAGATACTAAAGCACATCAGAGTCTAGAGAGATAAAACATAGAAACTAGTGGGATAAAAAGTCCATGCAAAGCCCTGTGCAAAGAAGACTTTGCAGTAACTAGAGGACTTGGAATGGTTGACTGGTTAGCGGATGGTTCATATAAGACACAGATATGTTTATGGGAAGGAAAACAGGGAAGGGGAGTTAACTCTTAAATTAGCCAATTTTTTAGTAGGTATAGAACACAATCTGATTTGATCCTATTTAATATGCCTAAAATCTGCTTTTAATATACCATCTAGAAAACATATATTTTATGATCTCATTTTCTGGGACCAACCAAGTAATATTATGAAATAGCTCTTCCCATAAAACCTTATCCTTGATTATTCAGTATTACAAAACATAATATTCTTGGGTTAATTTAATTTCAGTCCAAAGGTGACAATTGTATGCAGTGAGAAAAAAAAAAAAAAAGTCTGCTGCTGCTATTTGAAGGGTTTGTTTTCCCCCTTTTCTGTCATGGGAGAAAATATTTATAAAGTAACTTATCAGATAAGCTACAGTTAGGAAGTGCCCAGCATAGTCCTAACAGCACAGATTAACTGAACACTAAAGCCTTGACTCCTATCTACAAAGTCCAAGCAGGGTAATTTTAGTAAATGCATGGGAGCTTGAAAAATCGGCAAACCTGCTAGCACATTGGGTTCCCTTTAACTGCCAGGTGGTAAACTGTTCTGAAGCTGTTTAGAGTTGTGGTTGGGCCTCAGATCAGGTCTCTGGAGCACACTGGCAGCCAAGCAAAGTTATATTTAATATCTGTGCACTTTAAAACAATGCTGCCCACTTTATTGCTGTGGCCACATAACTTGAAGACATACTGTACTCTGGGTGTATAAGACAGCAGTGTTTTTATCACTTATCCCAGTGATTCTAGAATTATACGATGAAATTTATGCAAAACTTATGCAAAAACTGAGTCAAAACAAAACAGTAACTGCCTTTTCCCCCAATACATGTACCAAAATAAGTATAATTTAAAAGTAAACTAAACTAAACTTAAACCACTTCAAAAAGAAGAAACAGAAAATTAAGCTTACTAAGAATCTGGCATGAGCCAGAGACTATGTTCAGTTCTCTGATCATAGAAAGCACAGAAACACCTGATTGGCTGGGCCTGAAAATGTCTTCAGTAAGTTGTTCTGCAACATACTACTAGTTCTTCTGTATAGTAAAGAATACAAGTAAAAAGCCTACAAGTAAAAAATATTCTTAGGCTATTTTTCGGTATTTTATAATTTTTTCCAAAGATCAGAATAACATTTTTTAAAACAATGAAGCTATTTATCTTGAATAAAGAATTGCCTTTTCTTTACAATTCAGAGAGGGACAAAACAATCATACCCTCAAAACTTCCATATCTTCCTGTCACCAAATCTACAAATGCACCTGTATCCTTTCCCCATTCCTTTTGTAACAAAAGCAGTTTTCTTATCTGACACCAACCTGCCCTGCAGCCTCTAGGTAAACTAAATGGCCCCTTCTTGGGGTTCTTGATACCATCATTTATGTTCTAATGCAGTTTCAGTCTCTGTGACACATGGATGCTTCAGCATGATCTAGCATCAGTTATCTTTAAACAAGGAAACGGGAAATAACCCTCTTTGAAGGCCCTATTTCAACCCCCTCCAAAACAAAGTCTCTCAAAAGTTACCTCACTTCACCCTTCAAACATTCCAATCTAACTTTGCCCCACTCAACTTCCAAAAATGCCCTTAACACAGCTACTCTGTGGTCAATGGAACCGACGACACCACACCCCAATCCTCTTTAGCAGTCAAACTTTGCTAGGTTATCTCCAGGCTCTTCCTCTGTATTCTGTCTTAGCAACAAATTTTCCTGATAATGCTATAATGCTTCATCTTTTTTTTTTTTTTTTGAGTATTTCAGGACTTAGTTCTAAATCATCTTTCTTAGTTCTAAATCATCTTTCTATAGTATCTCCAAAAGATATCTTCCCTTCTAACTTGGCTTTAAGGGTAGTTATAGTTTTGTGACACAAGGATTCTTATTTGAGCCCAAACCTATTTGGGTTTCAAAACTGATTCTTTTACTTAGTTCCTTGGCAACACTGAGCAAATCACCTGTTGAAGACTCAGTTTCCCAATTTGCTAAAGTAGAATAACAATAACAGGGCTAGCTTCACAATGTTATTGCCTGACTTAAAGTACATACTGTAACACATAAGGTGTCATCATCCATAATTACTACCACCATGTATATCCATTATAGTATGTCCAAGGCTACTAAAAGCTACTTTAGTGTGTTAAACTGGGTCTTATGTTTTCTGCAGAGCTATATATTCATCTCTCCTAATTCACTATCTAGAAATCTGAAAATGGCCCCAGTCATTCTACTCTTCTTATTCTCTTCTCTTTTTTATACTCTTTTATTTATACTGAGTAATTTTATCACTTTGTAACAAAAAGACTCTATAGATATGAGGCCCCAAATTAATTGACTTTGTAAGTGGGAAAATAACCCAGGTAGAGCTAGACTAATCATATGAGCCACTTTAAATCTGGGCCTATAGGTCAGAGGAGACTAAAGTCAAAACACCTGAAGAAACTGACATGCTTTTGCAGGCTTAAAGAAGGAGGGGACACTGGAAAAAATGCATACCATCTAGATTTTAAAAGCTTACAGTGATTCCTCACTGATGGCCAACAAAGAAATTGGAACTTCAGGCTGACAATTACAGGTCTTGAATTCTAGCAACAAAAAGCTGGAACTTGGAAATATGTTTTTACACAGAACCTCAAATAACAATCAAGTTTGACTTACCGTAGGTCCCCACTTTGTGATACCCTAAGCAGAGAACCCAGTCAGGTCATGAGACCAAGACCAACCCAACTGTGAGTTATAATAGCAAACTGAAATTAACACACTACCTCAATAAATAGTATCTTCCAACATGTTTGTTCTTGCCAAAGAGCTCAAATCAATATAATACCATGTTCTATTTATCCTACCTGCTAGATACTTCTCAAATATACTCACAATTCTCAATATCAATTATCACCTAATCTTAACTTTTATATTCCATCTAAATTTCTGCAATAGAGTCCTAGCTAATCTTCTCATATCCCCCTCAAAGCAGTGGGAATCATTTTTTATAACACAAATTAGTTTAATCAGTTCCCAACTGGTTACATGTTTACACACAATGCCTAAATAGTTTACCATAACCTATTAAATCTTACATTAAATGGCCCTTGTAGCTTTCTTAGATATGATAGTCTAGTCAGAAGCTTTTCCTTCAGAAACTGCAGTGTACCAAATCATCTCTGACTTTTGAACCATCTGTGTTGCTCCTTTGACAGAAATGCTTTGTTCTGCCATCCTTCACCCCATCCACAATAGACAGGGCTATAGCCACTTGGCATCCACAGACTTCCATCATCCATCACACAATGTTACCATTAGACAAAACCTTGAACCTATTTATGAATACTGCAATCCCAAAGTCACTTATATGATCAGATATATAGAGTCTCTGTGTCAAGTATTAAACAGTGATGGTAGAAGCCATTTCTAATTGTTTTCTACTAAAAATTCAATAATCCTCAAATGGATGAATGAAAACTGCCACCTCTTTGCTCAATTTATAATGAAAAACTTAGGTCAAAATTTTGAGTTTTATATGTAGGTGACCAATTACATATGTTCCATCCTAATCCTATGATGTTTACTTACAAATAAATGGTGTGAGTATAAAAGAAAAACAAGCTAAGATCACGGGAGCTGGTTAGTGCAGATACACTGCTAAAACTCGGTGTATTTGGACAGCAGTGACACTCACTTTAAGCATCTTTTGATTAATACTTCCTTTAAGAAAAACACATAAGCCCAGATCAGATTAATTACATGGTTAGAGGACAGAGTGCTTCAACTGACTGAATACTTCAGTTACTGATGGGATTTTCTATTTACGTAGAAAAGTGCCTGATATAAGGAGAGCCCTGTGTACAGTCTCAGATTTCCTGCCTACAAAAGTCCTTTGAGTATGCCTTTATTTTACTGATTTATCATTTTGTATCTGATCAAAAAATAAAAGTTCTACTCATTAATCAGAGAATTCACTTTCTTTTCCTTAGGATAAACTAAAAAAAAATAAAATAAAACAACAACAGAATGACAAAGATTTTACTTAAGCAAAACACTAGAAAGTCAACTATATTCCCACATTTTCCATGTTATTTGTGCTACGTATATATGTATTTAAATATAAAGATACTTATATATTTTAATCCACACTTTGGTGTAGAAAATATAAAGGGAATTATTAGTAGGATTAAATAAAGAAAAGGAAGAAAAAAACCAGAGAAATGCAACTGGCACAAGGGGAAACTAAGGCTGCAATCACACAGTCAGTGCCACACACACTCCCAATACAAGTCTTCTAGGTCAGGAACACTGGTGCATACCTATAATCCCCTCTTTGGGAAACTAAAGCAGGAGACTCATTGTAAGTCAAGAGTAGCCTGGGTTATAGCAAGAACCTTTACAGAAAAAAAAAAAAAAAAAAAAAAAACCTACTCAAGCACCCAGTCAGAGCGTGCCTATGAAAAACAGAACAGCTGGTTCATAACTTTAGGGTAAGATCAGAAAGGAATGTCACATCTGAAGGTCCCAGAAAAGACAACATGCTATCTCTACAAAGAATGGCACTGTTATTATTTTCAACATAAATGGTTTAATTTACTGTTCCATGTTCTGTTACACAGCCCTTGGACAAAACTGTCTTTTGGTACAAACTGAGCTGCTGGTTCAATGCATCTTCAGGAAAATGTTCTGGTTTTATACTGCTGCTGGAAAGACTAACATAAACTTGATGGCTTAGTAACATGAATCTCTTTTCTTACCATTCAAGAAATCAGAAGTCTGAAACTGAGGTAAAAACCAAAGTGACCACAGAGCTGTGTTCCTCTGAGATGTCACCCAACATCAAGAGGCTATAGGTAGTGACCCTTTTCAGCTGTGGTATCACTCTGATGTGCTTCCATCGTCAAGTACCTCTGACTCTGGCTCTACCTACCAGTATGATTAGATAAACCAGGACAATCTCTTAACCCTAGAAGGTTTAATCACACATGCAAGTTTATTATGCCATGTCATATGTAGCATTCACCCAGGAATCCTGGGGTTAGAAAGTTGGCTATCTTTAGGAAGAGGAAGAGAAGTCATTATTCTGAGTTTGCTCACTATCCTTCACAGGCATGCACACATGTATGTATGTACACCTGCACACTTGCAAATATATGCATTTGAACATGTGCCTTAAAAACTCATTAGCATTACCTCAATTACAAAGATAGCGTATGAAAAGTCTACACAGCAGTATGAGTCACAGATGGAAACCCAATCAGGAAAGAGTTTTAAGTACAAGAGCTAATGATAGAACTCTTTTAAGAACCAAGTCTGCAGTCTGGTGAAAGGGCTGAAGATGCCATGTCCAACCGGGAAGGTGGCAAAAAAAAAAAAAAAAGCCCCTGAAACAGCCCAAGAAGCAGGCCATGGACGAGGAAGATAAAGCTTTCAAGCAGAAACAAGAGGAGGAAGAGAAGAAACTCGAGGAGCTAAAAGCCAGGTGGAATTAAGGAATCTGGCAAAAAGTAAGCCGTTCCTCACATCGGAGGTGATGGTGACCCTCCTCTTCCATTCCTATGTAGACATAACATCTTTGCCACTACAGCCAGAATGAAGTGTTACCCTGTAACCTGTCAAACATTGGATTCCCTGCCATAATTTTTGCCACCTAATAGCCAGAATGAAGTATTACCCTAGGAGCCTGTTGTTCTACATTGTAATAAACTTTTGTAAAAAAAAAAAAAAAAAACAATGAATAAAGTAAACAATTCAATGGCTCCTTGTCTCTAGTGTTCAGCAATTCCTACCTCAGCTGTGAATTTTTTTTTTTTTTTAATTTTTCGAGACAGGGTTTCTCTGTGTAGTCCTGGCTGTCTCACTCTGTAGACCAGGCTCGCCTCAAACTCGGAATCCGCCTGCCTCTGCCTCCCAAGTGCTGGGATTAAAGGCTGCGCCACCACTGCCAGCCCTTCAGCTGTGAATTTAAAGTGAACCAGTCTAGAATCCAACCAGAGCCTACTGTTACATCATTCATATACTCTAAATTCTGAAACCATTGTGAATTAAATCAACTCATTTAAAATCCTAAAAAAAAAAAAAATAAAAAAAAAAGGTTAAAAAAAGACCAAGTTTACTTTCTCTATTCCAAATAATTTATCACTCAAATACCATTTACATTACTTTCAGAGGTCAAGAACATGTAGAGTTTTAAGCAGAGGCCCACGGAGACAAAACTTGAATGTGCTAAGATAACACACCAAGTACTATACTAACAACTGGGAACTGGAAGGCTGCAGATGGCTTTGTGGGTAAATGCTTGCAGTGGGACCTGTGCTCAGATTCTCAGCACTCAGAGACAAACTGGGCATGGTGATGTTGTAATCCCAGCACTTCAGAGGCATAGGCAAGTGGACCTCTGTGAATTCAAGGACAATGTAGTCTACACAGCAAGTTCCAGGACAGCCAAGGTTATGGCCCTGTCTCCAAAAAAAAAAAAAAAAAGAAAGAAAGAAAAGATGGTGTCATGGTATTTGCTTATAACCCCTTTATTGGGAGACAAAAACAGATCCCATGGGCTTTCTGGCCAGGCAGCCTAGAAAAAATGAGCTCCAGGCACACACAGAGAACTTTAGCTCCCTATTCTCCCTTCAGTCTCAGGGACAATATCTAATGGATGATTGAAAAAAGAGGAAAAGTGAGAGTTCACTTACAGTTTTAAGGATAAATGAAGTCTAGAAACTCATTTGATTTGGGGAGGAATAGCTACATTTGAACAAGAGAGACATTGCTAGAAACAAACACAGCAAGGTTAAGAGTCTATTTTAGGACCTATTCATGTTCCCTGATAAGCAAAATAAATGCAGGAGATATTACACCTTTGCAGTGAATATAAAGATCTGTAAATCATTCAGAGAATTCAAAGGTGATAGCTGTGGCAACCTCTTCCCTCCCCCTCTGCATGTGAGGACTGACATTACTCAACCTGAAATTAACTGTGAAATTAACCAACACAGGAAGGTGTCAGATTTTCCCTAGAGGAGCTCTCACGAATCTCTTGTTCACATGAAAGAATTCAACCCTGCCCATCAAAACATATCTGTCTGCAATTCCAAGGCACACTTCCTTGCTTTACAGCAGAGGATTGATACAACATCAGATCACCTAAGGCTTTTCTCTATATTGAAAATATAAAACACACTTGAATCCCTTTCATATGACACTGAGATGCCACTCTCTTTACTTAGATTATTTTCTCAATCTCTGACATTCACAATAGAAAATTTAAAAGTGATTATCTTTTAGACTATTAAGCATCTAGCTGCAGGGCAGGGGTAGGAGGAGGGTGGTTGGCAACAAGACAGCTTGGCAGGTAAACCTAAAGCCTAGTGGCCTGGATTCAATCCCTGGAACCTATGTAAAAGTGGAAGGAGAGAACCAACTCCACACACAACAGGGGACTGCTCTTTTTCAGTAGGATTCTACATGATTCACCTGGTAAAGTAGTTACTTTTAAAGCAAATAACAATTCCTGGCCTTTGTCTATTGCACAGAAATACTATAAAACAACAGCTTAGTTCTAGGTAGTCTGGATGTCATCCAGTGCAACATTTTGCTTTGCAAATAAGAAAATTCAGAAAGGCAAATAATGTACTCCAGGTTATATAGCAAGTTAACTAGAAGCAGATTCAAAACTACAGTATATCCTCTGACCTCTGTTAAATCTTTACTTAATACTCCAAATAAGAATATCAGCAATCAAACTCTATAGGGAAACTCTATAGTTGGTGACCAAAAATAAAGTCAAGATTTTTTGAGAAGCATCACAGAATAAGAAAGCAGATACCTTTAGTCAACAATGAACACAAAGTCCTCAACAAAGTAACAGTAAATTGACTCCAGTAGCATGTAAAAAGGATCATGATCAAACAGGGCTTATCCCAGAGTACGAGGCCATCCTAACACACAATAATCAATCAATGTAATAAACCTCATCAATAAAACAAAACTACAACCTCATCATCTCATGATGAAGAGAGAGCATCTAACAAAGTTCAGCACCCTTTTACAATTTAAAAATTCCCAAACTAGGATACAGAAGGAAACATTCTCAATTTCTACGAGGCATCCATGAAAATCCACAGCCTACCCTATAATTAGTGATGGATGATTAAAGCTTTCCTGCTAGATACGGCACTAGACAAGGATTCTGACTAGTGTAGTTAGTTAACATCGCTAGCCAGGGCAAGGCAATTAGACAAGAAAATGGCACAAAAAGCATTCATATTAGGAAGAAGTAAAACAAACTGACACACACACTCTCATTTATACACATACACACACACAATATACATATATATGTATATAAAGATAATCACTATACAGTCTAGTGAATAAAAATACTAAGACGTACACTAAAGTACTATTAGAACTAATAAACTAGCTCAACAAGGTCGTAAGACACAATAGATCTCTAGACACAATTAACATTCCAAAATTAAAAGAAAATAATTTCACTATAATTATATTATTATACATCAAAAATGAAATACTTAGGAATAACAAAAGGATGGACTTATACTCTAGAAACAACAAAGTATTGTCAAACAAATGAAAGCAGAGCTACACAAGTGGAACGACATCCCATGTCCATGGCGCAGACTTAACAGTGCAAAGACAGCAACATTCTCAAACTCATCTATGAACTCAACGTAATCTATATCAGAACATCACCCAAACAGCTCCTGTGAAGAAATGGACAAGACTAAATTCATATGGAAAAATGAAGGGACCAAGAATAACCAAGACAATCTTGGAAAAAATAAAGTTAGAATATTTATACTTTCCAACTTCAAAACTAAGCTTGTAACTTGCAGTTTTATGGTACTAGCTAAAGAAAGACATACAGGTCAATGAAATAGAACTGAGACTCTAAAATGAACTATATATCTATGATTAATTGATTTTTTTTTCAAAGAAGGTGCCAAGACAGGGAAAGGGCAGGCTGTTCAAAAATGGCACAAGGACAACTGAATATCTATATATAAAATGTGAATTTGGATCACTACCTCATACACTATCTCACAATTCAAATTCAAAACCTAGTTGTAACAGCTAAAAAGCATAATACTCTTAGAAGAAAATGAAGGCGTGTCTAAGGCAGAACAAAAAACAATGGGAGGAACAAACTAGTTTTTAATCTAAATTAATGCCTTTCATGCTTCTCAGAATACCATCCCCCAAAAATGAAAAGCCTATTCAATTGATGAAAAAATTAATATTTGCAACCTTGTATCTCATAAGAGATATGTATCTAAAATAACGAATTTTCAATAATAAAACAGAACTCCTGGTTACACAGGTTTACATTGTTGAAACTCTTGTCTCAAAATAGGGGATTGGGGGAGGAAAAAAAGAAACCAACTGCAAAATAGGCCAAGGATAGAAGGAAGCATTTCTACAAAGATACACAAGTAGACTAGGTGCTTAAAAGCATATACAACATCAGTAGAGAAATACAAAGTCATAATAAAAGATACTGCTTCACTTATTCTAGTGTGGCTAAAAGCATAATAGATTATAACAAACACTGGCTGGGCTGTGGTGAAAATCCCTCATACACAACTGTTGGAAAAAGTTCACAGTTTGAAAACCTTTGGCTTCATAAAATCCAACAATTTTATCATTGGTAAATAGCCACAAGGAATGAAAAATGAAAACAGATCTGTGAAAAAGTACAAACGTGCATAGCACAAATAACCCAAATGTCAATCAACTGATGGATAAATAAAGTATGATCTATCTAATACACAGAAATACAGTTTTTCAGCAAAAAATTAAGTAATGATATTGTATATGCTTTTAAGCACCTGGATCTTAATAACATGTTTACTGAAAAAATAGACAATTACAAAAATGTACATTTGAATTATAATAAAATAATGAGCAAATATATAGACAGAAAATAGATTAGTGGTTGGCTAGCCCTAGGTAGTGGGAATGTAGGATGACTAATGTAAATGGGTATAAAGTCTCTTTATAGGTTGAAAAAATGTTTTAAAAATTAGATTACAGCAATGGTTTTATCTCTGTAACTACGCTACAATTTATTGTATACTTAAAGAGGATTGTATAGTATGTAAATTGTATGCCTTAGACAAAGCTATTTAACAAAAGCAACATGTAGCTTCCACTTTGTTCTCTTGGATCACTTGTTTGGGGAAAAGCCCACTTCTGTGTCCTTCCAACACTCAAGCACCTTTACGGAAAGATCCACACAGAAAGGAACTGATTACAGCCTGCCAAATAAATAGGACTGAATAAGCAACCCCAGATAAGTTCAGCTGTAGTTCTGGCTAACATCTTAATTATTTGGGGAGCTTTTAAATTTATTTTTAAAATGTCATTTCATAATTTTACATAATTACATAAACTTCACATGTGTATGCTGAATTAACATCTTTTCCCTCTCCACCTTTCCCATACCTCTTCCTTGTTCCCTCTCAAATTTGAGACCCCTTTTTCTCTAATTACTATTGCTGTATATATACAAATAAAGCTATACATGCAACCTGCAGAGTCCATTTAGTGTTGCTCATATGTAAATGATTTTAGGGTTAACCACTGGTATTAGATAAGGAGGCTCATGCCTGGGGAAGACTGTTCTCCCTCCCTGAACAATCATTAATTTCCTAGCTCTTCATCTAGGGGCAGGGCCTAGAGAATTCCTGCTCTTGAGGGTCTGAGTCAGAACCACCAACTAAGCAACTCACACATCCCTAACCAACAGAATTCACATTCTATAACATTGTTACTACACAATACACACCCTTCTGCAATCCTCTCCTTAAAGTTAGGCAGTTTCCCAAAGATGGAATCAAATGGATTATCCTCCAGCAACCCTTCATCTTCAAAGAGTTTAGATTATCTCTATCCATGGTTTTGCTGTAGTTGTTGGCATGTTAGTAGGAAACAATCCTATCATCTAGTCTTTATTGAATAAGCCAAAAGCAGATACCTTATGAAAACTAAGCCAATAAATTCTCTCAGAATTTAACTGAAACTGAAAAAGGATGGTATCTTTCAATAGCTGAACCATAGAATGTAGGACTTTAATCCTGTCCATTTTTTACCTCCTGGGAGGACCTGGACAGCAATGAAAAAACTTGACACACAGACTAGGAAAGATTTAAGACACGGCAGAGGCAATATAAGTGTCAGGTGCTAGTGATTCTTCAGACCTGCCTTTCCAGTGGAGAAGCCACGTTATTAACCACAGCATGTAAAACAGCACTCATGAGGTACATAAGAGGTGACAAAATATTTGTTGAATAAACAAGTGGGTAAAATAATTTCCATTTTTCCACTCGTGTTCAACAAAGTTACATTTGACTAATTAAAGGCTAATGGTTTTAATATTTCTTTTGTTGCCATTATACATTTTGTTTCTATTATTATACTTAAGAAATAATACATCCTGATTACTGGTTTTTATGGTTTCTTCAGAAAGCAGAAAATGCTCAAGAATTTATGTTTAATTGATTTGCTTAATCTTAAATTCTGTATTCTTCAGCTTTTATAGTTGCTGCCATCAATTTATCAAGACCGGACATCTGCAAACCTTGCTCTTATTTTTCATCCAAAATTGAAATCACTCAACAAATATTTGAACATCTACCACACGCCACAGGCTACAAACAGACAAAAAAAAAAAAAGTTTCTGCACTCAAGGACCTTACTATCTGACACAGATAGACTGTGTGTGTGTGTGTGTTGTGTGTGTGTGTGTGTGTGTGTGTTTGGGGTGCATGTATGAGTGTATGGGCACACACATGCCACTACATCCATCCTCACCTTCCATTTTGTTTAAGACAGGGCTCTTTTGTTCTTCAGCACTGTGTATACCAAGCTAGATGGTCTACAAGCTTCCAGAGACTCTTTCGTCTCCAACTCTCATGGTGCCATACAAGTACTAGGATTACAGATACACACTACTATAGCCAGCTTTTGTGGGGGTCCAAAGGATTCAAATTCAAGTCTTCACACTTTTATGGCAAGTACTCTATCCTAAAGAGCCATCTTTTCAACCCCAGGTAAATGAATTATTATAGTACCGTGTGTTGTGATGGGCAAGATACATACATACAAGCTATCCAATAGCAGCAAGGATTACAAGGAGTTTACACTCTGCTTGAGAAGGCAAAGACACATATGTTAACGGCTAACCACTCAATGACTTAGTTTGTTTTCCAAGTAAACGAGATTAATTTGTACATTTACAATAAGATCTGATTTTGGAATAGCATTTTAGATTTTCATTCAACCAACATTTCCTACTATGGGCCAAGTAACCCATTTTCCCAGTAGTATCTCATTCAGTTCCTACATTTTACAGATGAAAGGAGTAAGCCTGAAAGAATGCAGTGATTTCCCAAGTCTAAACAGCCAGCTAAGTGGCAGAGCTAGTATTCATCATCACGTCTTTCAACTTTATGTCCAGGTTTGCCATACTATTCAGTCTACATAATGGAGTCATTTCCATGCCCTTATACTGGGTTTCTAATCCCATTATCATTTGTCCTATGGCATACAATACAATCACCTACTACTAACCTGAGAAGTGAGCACATCAGATCACACTGCTCTAGCTCCCTTTAGAGCAACCTGTGCTAAGAGGAGCCCAGCTGGCTGGTGACTCTTTCAAGCTTTAACAGTGTTTTTGACCATTACATCTGATTAGTTGTTCACATGCTTAGCAATACATTTAAATGACCGTTCCTGTCCTTTGACATTACTAGTGAGTTCAGTACAGTCTCGTCATCCATCAGAAGAATTTCTAAATGCAAACCTGATGATTCACACAGTTAGTTGAGAAAGGGAAATAAAACAGTGCTCATTGTTTTCTACAGAATTAGCATTGTTTGCAAAATCCAGAAACTGAGCAGTTGGTTGACTACTAACAAGTAGGTTGCCCCTTGGTCCTTGGGCAAAGGACTGCTTGCTGCATCATGATCAATGGCTGAGCATATAAGACTTCAAGTAGCATTTGTTGTACTGTATGATTCCACACACTTACAGCAAGGAATCATTATGTAAGATGGGGGTTGGGGGGGACCAAAATCCTCACTCTAGAAAACATATGACACTGCACCTGGTGTAAACTGGGTATTAATACTAGATACATGTATACTGAGAAAATGGCTTTAAATCCTAAAAAATCTCAACCAAGGGAATCTACACTGGTTATGTGAGGAACTCAAAAATACTATGGAATAACTGGGTCAGGATGCATTATAGAGTCAGAACCATCAAAACTGCAGTGTGTAAACTGATAAACTGAGAAAGCATGAATTTAGCATCTTATACTAAGTCATAAGATGGGCACCCAAGCAAGCTCATTCAAAATAACAAAAACTAAAGAACTGTTGATCATGGCTAACTTTACCAATCTGTTTCAATCTGTCCCAAACAACAGCAAGGTGAATACGGTTTCTAACTGAGACCTACAACTTACCATTTGGGTCTACTTAATACAATGTGCCATAGACTCAAGTGTCAAAAATCTTAAAACCACTGACACTAATAACAATCGAGCCATTATAACACATTCTCCGCTCAAAAATGATAGTGGAAGGGGGAGACCTGACTCCATGGGGCTGGGGGAGACCCAAACTGTATCAATTGGTCCAGATAAGAATTTTCCAAAATAAACCCCGGAATTACACAATGAAAAAGCAAAAGTAAAGAGCTTAGCCCACAGGGCTTTACTGATCTCCAGCACCGGGGATGGAAGCCTGAAGTCGCCTAGTGAAGCCTTTCACCTAGAACTTCACATTTATTGAGGCTGCGTCCCAAAAGACGCTGGCAAAAAAAAAAAAAAAAATTCAAAGAGAGTATAGTACTTCACGATAACTCTAAGGACTCAATTCCAGAGGACCGCGAAGTCTCTTTACTTCACCAGAGACTGAGGACCAATACCCCTCAAGTATATCGGTCGCAGGATCGCTGTCCCTTAGGGATGGTAACAACACACACACACACACACTCCCCCCCTCACACCTGGACCACCCCAGGCAGAGGTGCGGGATAAAGTGAGTTCAAGCTCCATCACCACACCCACAGCTCACCTCCTGAGGCAAAGAGCACCTTTCCCTCAAGACAGCGTGTAGTGACAGATATGTCACCTATGCAGGAAAGGGGACATGAAGGCATCTTCTCAGGCCGAGCCCGAAACTGGGGGCCCAGCAGAAGCAAACTTTTCCTCTCCTTGCCCCAGACCTCCCAGGACCCCCAGACTATTCCCTGCCCGCGAAGCCCCGCCCTGGGCCCGTCCCCCAGCCCGCGCCCCTCTTGGCCTGTGCGCGCGCCCATGCGGCTCTCAAGCGCGCCTCCGCGGCTGGCCCGGCCGACAGAGGGCGGGGTCGCTCACCGGTCCGCAGCTCGTGCTTGACAGTAAGGAGCTGCTCGCCGCCGTCGCCGCTGTCCCCGCTGGTGCCCGCGCCGCGCGCAGCTGCCCTCCCCCTCCATCTTCACCCTCTTTCCGATCGCGCGGGTCGCTCAGATGGGAACCTGATGGGACAGCAGACAGCCCCGTGTCTTCACAGCTCCAGGAGCCGAGCTGCCGCAGCGCCACAACTCCGACACTGAGGCGAGTCTCTTTCCCGCTCTGGCCGCGCAGCTCCTCCGCCTCCTCCCCTCAGCAGGCACCGCTAGTACGGCGCAACCCCGCGCCCTGCGCCTCCACCTCCTCCGCCAGGCCGCTCCGCCCACAGCCAGCCCAGGAGACAGCCCTGAGCCACCAGCGCTATTGGGCGCAGCGCGCGCGCGTCTGCCAGCGCCCGTTCCCATTGGGCGGCCGGTCCCGACGTTTCACGAGTCGCCCCGCCCTGCTGCTCGAATTGTTGTTGCTTGGCGCGGAGGCAGGAGAGGGAGGAGCGCGAACGCTCCGATTGGCAAGACCGAAGATTCGGCCCCGCCTACTCGCTTTGGTGCGCACGCGCAGGCAAGGCCTTCCCTCTCTTGACCTCCCCAGAATGGTCACACCCCTTATTCCCCAGCTTCGATCTGTTAGTAAACAGTGTCTAGTAGTCAGGAGGCGCTCCGGACCTCTGATTGGCTACTGCAGAAAGAGGCGGGGAAAGACGATTGGACTGGTTGATCCGCCAATCACCGTAGACAAAGGAGGGTCCTGGAGGGAAGCACTTGTCACCCACGTGTTTGCGCGCGCGGGTGTCTGAGGGTCCTAGGCAAGGATCCACAAATGTATGACTGTCTGGAAGATGCCATGTCCTCGAATGATATCATTCGCTGTAGTTAGCACTAAATAAATTAAATGGATTTTGTGTTTAAATACAGGTAGGGGCCGGCAAGATGGTTCTATGGGTAAAAATGCTTGCGCCAAACGTGGATAACCAACACCGAAATTCCCATATAGTGATAGAGAACCAACAAGTTGCCCTCCGACCTCCACACAAGGCAAAAATAAATACGTTTACAAATAAAATACAGGTAGTTCCTACACACAAAAAGTCAAGGTTCTGGCCCAGGATGAAAAACTGGAATAAAAACTTTTTCGTTTTCTTTTTTTTTTTTTTCTTTTCTTGATTTCTTTCTTTCTTTTTTTTCTTTTCTTGATTCTCTTTCTTTCTTTTTTCTTTCTTTCTCTTTTTTTTTTTTTTTTTTTTTTTGTAGCTCAGCCTAGCCTTGACCCCCTGATCTGTCTGCCACCACCTCCCAGTGCTGGAATTAGCATGTGCCACCGTCATGCCATGCTTATGACTACTGGGGCTTGAACTCCAAGCTTTCTGAATGCTAGCGAGCATTCTTCCAATTAAGCTACATCCCCATCCTAATTTTTCATGTTTAAAAAACTCAGAGTGTGGAGAATCATAAAATAGATACAATTTCTGCTCCTGAACCGCTATCGATGGAACTTGAGAAATGGACACAGATCAGCACGGAAACTCCAAAGAATTTAAACAAAACGGAGGAGCAGTATCAAGTATTAGAGACTCACAAAGATGGCAACGATTATCCTCAAGGCTTTAGGGCAAGGAGAAAATCTGGATAGCCAATTTAAAGGACAAGTAAGACAAAAATACCACCGGAGACATTTCCCACAGAGGTAACTGTAGGCCTAGGTCTAGAGGAGATCAAATACAGGTAGGCTAATTGGTAGGCTACATGAAGTGTAAGGGAAACAGCTGTACAGGAAAGGTGACTTATCTTTATTTTCCTTCTTGTAAAAAAAAAAATCACTTGACAGAAGCAACTTAAAGAACGGGAGTTGCCAGGGGTGGTGGCACTGGTCTTTAATCCCAGCACTCAGGAGGCAGAGACAGGCAGATCTCTTTGAATTCAAGGCCAGCCTTGTCTACATAGTGAGTTCTAGGACAGCCAGGACTACACAGAGAAACCCTGTTTTGAAAACGCCAAAAAGAGAACCTGGACATGGGGGGGTTGGGGGCTCACATTTTGAGAATAAAATGTTCATGGAGAGAGGAGGCATCGTGACAGGATCAGGAGACCACTTGGTCATATTGTATTTGTAGTCAGAAGCAGACAGAGCTAAACCTTGGTACTCAGCATTCTCTAGATATTAAGCACAAGGGTTGTGACACCCAGCTAGGCGGATCTTCCCTGTTAAGCCTCCCTGGAGATGCCATTAAAGAAACACCCACAGGTATGTCTTCTAGGTGATTCTAAACCCAGTCAAATTGAGAATGAAGATGAACCATGTCTGTAAGACAATGAGGACTCTGAAATGTTATACCGAACTGCAGATATTATTTAGTACAGAAGTCCCATGTTAGCACAGCAAAGTCACTTTCTTATAACTTGTCATATCCCATGAGGCTGAAGGGAAGAGGGGACTCACAGGGAAAGAGTCTACTGCAAGTGTAGCCCTGTCAGCTTAATTTCTGTAGCAGAAATAGTGATAATGAGAAAGAAGAAGTTGAGCATAAACAATGCAAAAATGATCTTCTAAATTGCACATGGATTAGATGAGGGAAGAGCAAGCTATCTTCCTGTTAGAGGCCAGATAGCACATTCAAGGCTTTGTGAGCTGTAGCTCTCATTTATAACTGCTCAATTCTGCTGGAAAGCAGTCAATAGAAACCAGAAAGACAATAATGCAGGGTTGTGTTCCCCTAAGATGTCTTAATGGATATTGGAATTAGAGTTTCACATGCCATAATATATTATTGTTTTAATATCTTTTCAATCATTCAGAAATACAAAAGTCATCCTTAGTTCATAGGCCATTAAAAAATAGACAGCGGCCTTTATTTGGCAGTCTCCATAGTTGGCAGGTTTTTTTGTGTCAAAGTACCATCAAAGAGAGAGTGGAGACATTTAGGAGCCCCCATTAGATCACTGCCACAGCTCCCTGGGTGAACCTGCCCGGGGTGTCTGTTCTGTTACACTGTAACTACATACTTACTGGTGCTATGTGGAGCCAAACAAGGGCTGTGTGCAGTTATTCATTGGTTCATACAACAACTTTCACTGCCATTATGTGCCCATTACTGTGGTAGGTGTCAAGGATACA
Source organism: Mastomys natalensis (assembly GCA_021653895.1). NCBI lineage: Eukaryota > Metazoa > Chordata > Mammalia > Rodentia > Muridae > Mastomys > Mastomys natalensis. The sequence goes on from JAJTUV010001294.1 coordinate 147,533, forward strand.
TTGTACACAAAACAGATGCCACCCTGTTCCTTATAGAGATTACGGTTTAAGAATGGAAATAACTTGTAGGTAATCACATACATAAAGAAATTGCAAGCTTTTCATTATGCTCACACCATAAATGGAAATTAGCATGCTATACGGGATGCATCGGGAATACATGTTTAGGTCAGAGCTGCTGGAAGGCTGTTGTATGGAAGTATGTTTTTTTATAATTCAGAATCTTTAGAGATGCATAAGATTAACCAGGACTTTGAAAAAACACTGTCCTAATGCGCGCCAATCTCATTTCCTCTTCTTGGGCAAACAGGAAGAACTTTTGTCTTTTTTTTTTTTTTTCAGTTCTTTTGCAGCTAGGATCTTATGACAGTTGGCCAGTGGGCAAACACGGCCAGACACTTTCAAAACTAACCAAATAACCCCATGTACAATTGCGGTCTCTAACACTAGCTTTGCCATCTGCAGCAACCACACAAGCTTCTCTCTCCCCTCTCTCTCTCTTCTCTCTCTCTCTCTCTCTCTCTCTCTCTCTCTCTCTCTCTTTCTCTCCTTCTTTCTCCCTTCCTCCATCTCTCCCCCTCTCTCTCTTTCATTTTGTTTTGGGTTTTTGTTGTTGTTGAGACAGGGTCTCACTATATATAGCTCTGGCTGTCCTGGAACTCACTCTATAGACAAGGCTGGTCCAAACTTCCTACAGATCTGCATGCCTCTGCCTCCCAAATACTGGGATCAAAGGCATGTGCCATGCCAACAACCCAGGTTTGGAATATGGAGGTATTTCATTTCTGGAAGAACACCACCCACCCACCCACACCCCACCCCCCGGGCTGGGTTCTTACTGGAAGAATAACCACCTGACCTGCAATAAGTCTTTTAAGTATAATCTACTGAGGTGGTGGGATGGTTTTACTACGAAAGCATTATGTATCCTACACTATTTCACTGGGGCATTGTTCAGGGGGAGAAAGTTTTAGGATGACGTTCAGAGACATATAAAGAACCTGTTGCACTTGAGAAACCAAGAGGAAGCCAGTAGAGTCTTTATTACCATAAGAAGAGCATGCTATAAGATGTATTGGCAAAGACATAATCACAAAGTATATGTCTGGTCTTATTAATATTTATGAGATTTATCTATCCATGAAAGGGATTTAAAGTGGAGAATGATATGATTGGGACAGTCTTTTTAAAAGATTACTCACTGTATGTGTGTGTGTGTGTGTGTGTGTGTGTGTGTGGTGTGTGTGTGTATGTGTGTAGTGTAGTATCTGTGTGTAGTGTGTGTGTACTATATTGTGTGTAATGATTGACCTCTGACCCCTATATATACATAGGTCAGTTGGTATTCACAAGCAAGCTGGTAACCTGGCTTACTGAGGTAGTGTGCTCTGTGTAAGTGTGCCCACTTCTTATCCCTGGGTGTCTTCTGCCTCCAACTAGGTGGAAAATGAGGACCAACACCTGAAATTGTCCTCTGACCCCTATATATCCCAGTGCTCATTTTATACCTAGGTGGAAGCAGGGTATCTTTGTCGCTATGGTGGATAGCCAGTCTAGCTGGCCCATGAGCTACCAGGGATTTTCTTGTCTCTGCTTCCCACTTGCATAGGAACTCTGGGAACATAAATGTGAACCCAGGCTCTGGGAATCTGAGCTCATGCCCTCATGCTAGCACAACAAATGCTTTACCCACTGAGCTTCACCCTCACATCCCCAGATCTGCATGTTTTACTTATTTCTAGATAATTTTAAAATTGCAGCAGAGTTGCACAATTAACCAAGCTTAGAAATAAGGATGAGTGTCACCTTTTGTCCCCAACACTGTGCTGAGTGACAGGAAAGGACAGAAGGGGTGAGTTAGGGACTTGGGAGAACTGGGAACACTTTGAAACAGCCACTGAGAGCAATAGATACAGTGACACAGCTTTGATAACTGCTGGCTAGCACTGGCGTCTCAAATGGAATTAGGCACCCTGAATCTCACTGTGTGTCTTTCTCTAGCAATGTACATTTACCTTTGGGCTGGAGATCAGCAATTGGGCAACAACCTGGCTCAAATGAATGATCCTAGGGCCTGAGTGAGAAACAACAGCTATGGAAGGTGGAGGGGACAGGGTCACTTGGGGGAGCGGGATGAATGGAGTTCAGGAGCTAGGGGTAACATAGGTGCACAGGTGAGCCTCCAACCCCAACTGCATCATGGGATTCCCTTCTTGAAATACCTTTAAGAGGAGAAAATATAAATACTTGAATAATTTGCCCTGAGTGAGGTCTGAACTTTGGAGTTTTCCTAAAGCTCCCCCCGCCCAAGTAAATATAATGTACATCTGGGTTGTAAGTCACAGCTCTGATGTATATAGCCTTTCCATTAGAGGATGATAAAAAAGAACCAGTGGAATTTTGAAAAACTAGCAGCTTTCCAGAGGTGGTATCACGATTAGATAGTATAAGGAAAGATATATAAAGCCAGGTTTATATATGTAATTTGTGGAGGGGTCTGCCTCACTCTAGCCCATACAGCTCCCAAATAAAAGACACAGAAACCTGGTATTTCTGTTAACAAGCTGTAAGCCTAAACTGAGTAGGATCTGAGCTACTCTAACCTACATCCCAGCCACAGGCCCCTGTGTTACTTGCCAACTGACTTGCTTTGTTTGTTCTGCTCCATGTGTGTCCTCAGGGTGGTTTTCTCTTGGCCACATGCTCATCTCATGGTCCATCCTCATGGTCCATCCTGCCTTATGCCAACCTCCTCCTTCCCCTACTTTCTTCTTCTCTAGTGGTCCATACCTGAGACCTCCCTACTCAATCTCAAGTCACACCTTCCTCTTTCCTGCCCAGTCACAGGCTCTAGCCTTTTCTTATCCAATCAGAGGTTAGTGGAGAGCATTCTTTACAGCATATTGGCCAATACAATGCCCATGTCCAGACTGCAACCTGATCTTGGGATGAATCTTGGGTCAGAACTCAGCATCTGAATACTGAACACATCACACTAGACCAACCACACCATAGGCTGAAAACACTGAATAAAATGACTAGAAATTAACCAACTAGATCGAGGTAAGAGTGATAGCAAGAAGTCAGGGGAGGAAATTATTGAAAAATGGAGATAATTAGTGCACTTTGGGCTGTATGTAGCAACTGGAACTTAGAAAGTCATCACTGCCCTAAGAGATGGGTATATGAAGAGAGCAGGATCTGTCCACAACACGTTTGGAAAGTGAAAATTTTCAAGGGAAGTCAGGTCTCTGCTAAAGTTGAAAAGAATCATCAAGAAGAAAGCTTAAAAGTATTCATTTTCTCTTAAAATTGACTTTTCCTCTGCTTGGGGAATAGACATCCTTACTCAACCTCTGAGTTATAAGTAGTCATCTATGGAACCATTCCATGTAGCTTCATAGATTCCATGTAGCTTCATAGATTTCAGCTACATCTCTTTTATTGGTGTGGGGGCTGAAGCCCACAAGAGGTCTGACCTGCTGTGAGCCACTATTGGGCAGTGTTGCCTGGGAGAGGCAGCTGGGTACCTGGTTAAACAGGCTTTGAACCCCAGAGACCCTCAGGAACTGTAGGAGTTCAGCCTTGCTCCTGGGCCCCTGCTTCCTTTCACATAGCTACAGCCCCTCCCACAGAGAGGTTTGTGGCCATCAGTCATGTAGCACAGGTAGAGGGCGTGACTACATGCCACAGAGCCTCAAGACAAATCTCCATATTCATGAGATACCTAAAGGCCAGAGGGCATAGCCAATTAAGTATTCCTTCCCAGACCCCTCCTTACAAAAGGTATTTAACCTCAGGCCCACCCTGAGAATATAGGGTATAGCTTCACTATTTTCTGCCATGACAATAAATATCTTAAGACCATATCTTAAGTCCATGGACTATCTCTCTTCTTTGGAGCCCACCATGGGGAATCATGGAGAAGGTCTTCAACTACAGAACAGTCCAATCTCCCACCAATGACCTATCTACACTCCAGCCACAGAGACCCAGCCAAGTGAGTCACTGTGACCAAGAGTCTCATCTCCATGGGGCACAGCCAGAGCTTCTCCACCTCGCCCCTTCAGCTATGGGTCGATCAAGCCCAAGGGTCCAAAAACCAGTTGGTTCCCAGACACCTCCTGGCCCAGGGACCCCTAACCCAAGAGTCCCTGCGGGACCTCAGACTATGTTCCCTCACGCCTAGAGCGGGGTCCTGTGGCTTCCCACAGCCCCAGCACTGGCCTGGAGTGAACACAGTCAAATTCCTGCTCCTCTGCCTCTCTGAGCTACAGCCCCAGCCCCTGGGAGAGGCAGACACAGGACCCACAATTCAACCCAACAGGACCCACACACCCACACCACAGTCCAACAACTGGTGGAGGATGTGGACAAAACCAGCTTCAAGTATATCCTCATTGGAGGCCTACAAGCCACTACAACTTGATGAATCTCCTTTCTCAGGTACTGAAAGCAAGAAGCTCCTCACTTTGGGATTTACAAGTGGACAATGCCTAGACTCATCGCATTAGATGTAGTAGTCTAACTCTGAAATGTCCCCACAGACTCGTGTTCTTAAATGCTTGTTCCCCAGTGGGTAGCACTCTTTTACAGAAAGGCTGTGGAACCTTTAGGACAATGGTTCTCAAGCTATGTGCCTCAACCCCTTTGGGAGTCAAACAACTTCTTTACAGGGGTTGCCTAAGACCATCTGAAAACACAGATATACACATTATTATTCATAGCAGCAGCAAAATTACAGTTATGAAGTAGCAACAAAAATAATGTTACGGTTGGGGGTCACCACAACATGAAAAACTGTATTAAAGGGTCACCACGTTAGGAAGGCTGAGAACCACTGATCTGGGATGACGGGTATATAACTGCATGTGGGTCTTGAAAAATAATCCTGACCCCTGGTCCCTGCCCTACTCTCTGCTTCCTGGTCTGCTATAGTGTGAACAGTCTCCAATACACACTCCTACTGCCCTGAACCAAGCCATTTCACCATTCTTCCTCTGGTGTTCTTTTTCTGAAATTATGAACTGCAATACATCTTTATTCCTATAAAGTGTTTCTCGCAGGCTTGGGTCACAATAATGCAAAGTAGAATATATCACACCCCACCTTAACTCTACCAAAACAGCCCAGTATGTGCTCAGATGAAAACAAATGTCTTTAAAAAAAAAAAAAAAAAAGCCATGGGTGGTGGTTCACACCTTTAATCTCAGCACTCAAGAGACAGAGGCAGGTGTATTTCTATGAGTCAAAGACCAACCTCAGTGACATAGTGCTATACATCATGAGACCCTGAAAAAAAAGTAAAAAAAAAACTACATTATCCGATCTTGATGCTCTTGTGACACTGTCAGATCTTTATTGTGTGATACTGATCCAATCAGTCTAAGGTGCGAAGTATAGGATTCAGAGGGCAGTAATCGATGTCAGATTCATACTGAAGATCTCCCATTCTCTGCTGACATTCCCATGATGCCTCTGTTAGGGAGTCAGGATTTCCAGAGGTAGGATCACAAATCTGAAGGTATCTCAGTAAGGGGACAATAGCAAATAAACTGTTTCTCACTCTACCATCTGGTACCCTAGACAGAACCTAGAGGTACTGAGTTCTAGACTAAATCAGAAGACTCAAGTCTGAAAGATAGTTCCACTGCTCGGTGAGCTAGCCCTTAGCTGTAAGAAGCTACACAGGATGCAGGGCACATCTGCAGTTATTGGTGGAAGATACAGAAGCAATTTTACTCTTTTGCCTTTCCCTCTCCCTGTTCCAAAAACAACAGAGAAACAAAACAAAGCAAAATTGAGGCTGGGGGAGAGCCACCCTATTTTTTTTTTAACGAAACAAGGAAACTCTGAGAGCCTCAAACCACAAACCATAAAGTATGCCTGCCAGATACTGCAGAGTTAATGACACACCCTGCCTCCAGTCTGGAGTAGAAAATATGTCTCTTTGGAGATCAGTGTCCAGGCCTAAAGGACAAAATCATTGGCCCTTGGTATCTCAAAAGGGAGAAGGGGACTTATATTAGCACAGTCATCCAGCTATGTTATATAACAATTTTTGAAAGTGGTGCAATTTTGTTTAGCTGCCTTTCTGTTTGATTTCATCAAGAAGATCTGACAGGATCAAAAGAGCATCAAGATCAGATAATGTAGTTTTTTACTTTTTTTCAGGATCTCATGATGTATAGCACTATGGAGATGAGATTGGTCTCCAACTCCTAGTAATGGTGCCAGTAGCCTTTAGTATCTTTGTAATTCACTCTAATCTCCCTTAACAAAGGATCTATTTTCCTCCAGCAGGAAATAGATCTAGCCAGAATCTTTTCTGTCTTCCCTGCATTTGTTTTGAAAGGTAGGTGTATCTCTGAGTCCAAGGCCAGCATTGTCTAAACAGTGAGCTCTAGGATTAACAATAAATTCACAGATTGTGTCAGTTTTACTGTGTGCAATTTACCAAGTAATCTTGATGTCTTTCCCTCAATAGCATGGCCTTTGGGAATCACAGGCTCTTTTAGTTTTCAGATTTAGTTTTTACTGTTTAATTACATACATGAATGTGTAAGCACACATGAGTGAAAGTACCTAAGGAGGCCAGAGGAGGCACCAGATGCCCTGGAGCTGGAGTTACAGGGAGTTTGGAAGCTGCTGAATATGCTGCTGAGAACTCAGCTCAGGTCCTCTGTAAGAGCAGAATGCTCTGAACTGCTGAGCCATCTCCCCAGCCAACCATAGACACTTTTAGTCCAACCTCAATGATTAATACTAACTCTCAGATCACACGTTACACTTCACAGAGTAATATGCACATGTTTGCACACACACAGAAACACAGAATGTCTACAGAAATCTTAGAGTGGCCTTTCCAGAGACAGGGACAGAGCACTGATGCAGATGCCAAAAGCATCATTGCAGGGGGTTAGATGACCTAATGAGACCTAGTTAGCAATTGGAGAGCTACTGAGAGCAGGTAAAGTCCAGTCTCCAGGCATAGGGATTGTGGAGGGGAGGCACAGGACTGGGTTGAAACAGAGGGATGGACAAACAGCAGTTCATGTGACTCACCTTGGGTGTGGGAAGGTACTGAGAAGAAGCCCTGGAAACAGTCAATTTTCTGTCTATCGGTCCCTTGATGCACGCCCGGAATGGTCAGGTGACAGCAATTGAACCATTTACCACTGCAGTGTTAGCTGTTTCTCATTTGATGGGCTTCAGGTGATTTTTCAGCAGCCTTTGTTGATTTGGTGTGTTCCATAAGTTCACAGGCCTAGTTTTTCTGATATGTTCCCAATCTACTTAAAAAAAAAAAAAAAAAACTTAGATGGACTTTTTTTACTTGTATGAATAACTATCATTCTATTCCTTGTGACTCGTGCTGGACAGGTGGTAGTATCTGCGTACACAGACAAGATGCCAGTCACTCTGCCTCTATGTGTATATTCAGAATGGAGTCAATTGCTGCTTATTAAAATGGAGTCATCAGAAAATCCTTCATGGTGGCACATGCCTTTAATCTCAGGGACCTTGGGAGGCAGAGATGGAAGAGCTCTGGAGTCTGAGGCTATCCTGGTCTACCTGGAGTGTTCTGGGCCATCCAAGGCTACAGCATGAGATCATCTTACAATCAAACCAATAAAGAAAAGCAGAGTCACCCAGGGCAAGGCATGAGAGGCAAGTCACTGTTTCACACGAATTGGGGTAACTTAAAGCAGGATACAGTTCATCTCCACAGTCAGAAATCAAGGAAACACCAGGCTGTAACTAACTATTTCTGTGGTCTGTGGCCTCGAAGCCAAGTATCTCCTGGAAATGGAAGGGTGGGGAGGCAATAGATGAGCCATAACCAAAGGGCCCAGGGTTTCCTTAGGTGCTTCAGTAGCCTCCCACATCTGAGAATCTCAAAGGCATGGCTTATGGAGAGGAGCATTTCAGAATCACACCAAAGTGAAGCTGTCAGCTGGCTCCAAACCCTTCTTCCTCCTTTGGCCATGCTACTTAACAAATAACTTTTTCATTGCATGGGAGAAAATTACAAAGCTTCCTTTCTCGGAAATTAGGAAAAATAAAAACAACACAGGGACCACAAACAGGGATTCTAGAACAAGAAAAGAAGGGAGAAAACCTAGCTACAAAACTCAAGGCGGGAGGAAGTCATTTCAGTTCTATCAAAACCAGAGTGCATACAGTAGAAACACAATAGAACACTATGGGAAAATGCAAATAAAAATAAAAATAAAAATTGATAACTAAGGAAAATGAGCGATGGAGTTCTAACATGCACATATTTGGCCTTCCCGTGACACAGAGTGTAAGTGGAACAAGAGGAGAAAAACCTAATAAGTGAAGACTTAAGTTAGCAGGTAAAAAGCACACACTGTGTGTCAAGGTAAAATGTTTTCAGAGTAATCAGTAATAAAGTATACAAGATTAAAGCAGCCAAGAATAGGGGTTGGGGGCAGAGCTCAGCTTGTCCCCAACAACAACAATAATCAATGCTGATGATGACTGTTAGCACTTAATGTTAAATGACATCGAAGCAAGCTCTGCAAAAGTTAATAAGATAATGATATGATTAGTTACTCATATTCTGTCAAGTTGCCCCTTGGTTATAATGGCCACTGACTGTCATTCATGAGAATGAATAAATTCATTCTTTATGCTCTTTATGAGGAAATTCATTCAACCAAGAAATGAACCAAAAGAAAAGACTCAACTCATGAGGAGAACTGAAGATCCCCAGAAAAACACTGAGACTGAGTTTTGATTTTACATGTGCATTAGGACTAAAGAGCAATGGAGTCTGTGATTAAATGAAAAATGTAAAAAAAATAAACATAGACGGACCTTTTTTACTTGTATGGACAACTATCATTCTGTCTCTTGGGACTCATCTGGACAGGTGCTAGTGTAAGAATAATTATATGACAAACAAAAATGTAGAAATTAGGAGAAAGATCTATGTAACCTTCCTCATTCTTGATGAAATAATTCACCTCCCAAAATAAAATGTACCAGGCTTGGTGGTGCACACCCTTAATGCTGGCATTCGGAATGCGGGGGCAGGTGGATTTCTTGTGAGTTCAAGGCCAGCCTGAAAACTACACAGAGTGTTCTAAGTCAGCCAATGTGAATAGTGTGAACTTGTCTTAAAAAAGAAAGAGGGTGTGGGGGAAGAGAGGGAAGGAGAGAAGAAAGGAGGGAAGGAGGGAAGGGGATGGAGGGAGGGAGAGAGGGATGAAAGAAGAAAAGCATGCATTACAGTTTGTTGTTGTTTGGCTTGTTCCTTCTTGAAGAAAACATGATTCCAATTCTGGATGATATTTGTGGTGATTTTCTTATCTGTAAAGGTCATGGTTTAGGAATTTTCTGTGGCAGGGAAGAGGATCCTGACTTAGTGAGTTTAGTGCTTGCCAAGCAAGAGTACTGAATAAGTCCCCAGAATTGATGGGGACACTGGACACAGTAGCGTAAGTGCGTCACCCCAGGGTTCCTACAGCAAGATAGGAGACAGAGATGGGCCAATTCTTAGAAGTTCATGGGCCGGCTAGCCTTGTGTACACAGTCGTGAACAACAAAATAAGAAAAAACAAAACCCCCAAAAAACAGATCCTGCTCAAACTAGGAAAAAGTAAGGACTGGCATCCAGGGCTGTCCTCTGTACTCAATTTATGTTCTGTGGTAAGTCTGCATCCAAATCCATATGTATACACACACAAAGAAAAACAGTAACTTTGTGTGCCATAAAGACATTTAGCTGAAGTTCAGAAATTCCTTCTAATTTTTTTCAGTTTCTTTCTTCTGTACAATTAAATTGAATTTTACTTGAATTAATTTGCAAGTAAAATCCCACCATTGCTCTTTCTGCTTTATTTCTGCACAGGGACCCATTCAGATGATATATTCTAAATATTGATGGCCTATTTTCAGGAAGTAAAATCTTAGTGCACCAAAAAAATAAAACAAAACAAAAAAAAGCAAAATACAAAACAAAACCACAAGAAACACTTTGTGACATTCATATACTTATATCTTTCTTGCTCAAAAACCAAAGGCTCTCTCTCCTTCCCCCTCTCCTTCCCCTTCCCCTTCCCCTTCCCCTTCCCCTTCCCCTTCCCCTTCCCCTTCCCCCTCTCCTTCCCCTTCCCCTTCCCCGTCCCCTTCCCCTTCCCCTTCCCCTTCCCCGTCCCCTTCCCCTCTCCCTCTCTTTCTCTGAGAATCTCCCCATATCTTAGTCTTCTTTCCAACTAACTCACTTTGGCATAATGATCCACTTTATACCAGTACTCAGGATCAAGCCAGGGCTTCACGAATTCAAGGCTACCACTCTTTCCAACTGAGACAAATCCCCTGCCCTGAGAAGTATTTCTTGATTCTTCATTTTCTAAGATGAAAGCAACATCATCATTACACTTTTTTTCAGAGTGTCTCTCATGTCTATCACCCAGTGTCTGGTGTGTATTATAATTTAAAGGATTGATTCTATTCTTATCCATAATTAACTAGTCCACATACTTATCCTTAACAAATGAGAATCTCTCAACCAGCATCCACGTTGCCGTGAATCTACGGATTGTTCTCTGTAAAGACAAAAATGTCTGTGAGGGTTGCAGTTCATTTCAGCAAACATTTTCCCCATGGGTTTTCTATTTCCAATTCTTTTATCTTGTTGCCATTTCTTTATCATAGCCCATTTTATTGCTGGTTCTTCAGTCAATCAATTTTCTTTGCGTTTAAGACTCTTGCTTCTGTGCCCCGCCCCCACTCTCATTCTGCATAGTTGATACTGTAGAGTCCATGGGGCAATTCCAGGTCTACCAGGATAATCTCTGCCTACTTCTCAAATTAAGCTTTTGTTTTACCCCAACAAGTTTTCAAGTAACTTCCTAAGAACTGATGTGTCACAGGTCAATTTCCAAGCCATGTTTGTCCCACAAGATCTTTATCCTGTGTTCACCCTTGGCTGATATTTTGACTAACTATGGCAGTCTAGATCAAAGGTCATTTTCCCTTGGAATACTAAAGGCATCACCCTGTTGCCTTTAGAGTCTGGTGTTGTCAGAGGGAAGTCTGATATCTGTTTTGTTTTCATTCCTTTATAGCCAACCTTTTCTTCATATTGTACATTTTCAATTGTTTTCTTTTTCTTTGATGTTCTAAAAAATCAGATTATTATGTGACAAATTAGAGCCTTTCCCCACTTCCAGCTCTGTGCCTTTTTAGTACAAATATGTGGACAAGAGTGCTGTGAGTTTCCTCCTCCTCCTCCTCCTCCTCTTCCTCCTCCTCCTCCTCCTCTTCCTCCTCCTCCTCCTCCTCTTCCTCCTCCTCTTCTTCCTTTTCCTCCCCATCCTGCCCCCCTCCTCCCCCCAGTTTGTTTTTCTATACAATTAAACTTAATTTTACCTGACACTAATTTTCACAGGGATCTAGTCAGATGATATATTCCAAATACTGATGGCTGATTTCTAGGAGGTAAAATTTGGTTCACTGAAAAAACAAACAAACAAATGAAAGAACGAAACCCACTCTGTAACATTTCTATAATTTGCATCTTCATTTATTGTTCTATCAACTAAGGCCAGTCTCTAAGGGGCCAACTTCTCCTCTTGCCCCCTCCTTCTCCTCTTCCTCTTCTTCCTTTCCCCTTTCTTCATTTCTTCCTCTCCCTTGGTCATTTTGTTGTTATTCTTGGCATGTTAGTTTGGGTTTGGTGTTTGGCTTTTTTCAGATAAATCTTGCTATAAAGCTCAGGCCTGGAACTTGGTATCTTCCTACCTCATTGTCTCCAATACTGGGGTTACAAGTATGAGCCACCACACCCCATTCTGCCTTGATTTTATATGACTTTTCTTCCTGACTCTACTAACAATGACTGTTGGATCTCCTTATTTTTTTTATGATTTTGTTTTATTCATTTCCCTTAAAAAAAAAGAGTTCTTAGCTTTTAATTCTAATTTCTAAAAGAACAGCACAGTTTAAACCTCCCAATGTTCCAGTGGTTCTTTTATAATTTAATGGTCATGTCTTTCACCAATATGAGCTCTCTTGGGCGCCTCTGTCATCCATCCTATTTCTTCTTTTGTGAAAACATCTTCATCACGAGTCATTCTGAAAACAGTAATGGTTCAATTTGCTTGGATTTGGGTTTTCTTCCTGAGTAACCATGTCCCCTAGATTTGCTAATTTGACTTAATTTTTTCTCCCTTAATTGTAGCTTTTCTATTTCATTATGGAGTGTCTTTCTGATTATGCCTTGATATGCTTATTGTTCATTTGTGTTTGAGAATAACCTCCCCCCCCCCCACACACACACACACTGTTTTTTAAGAAACGCTGACTATGGTAGTGCTTGTTTCTTTTCTTTTGTGGAAAATATATTTTCTTACTCAATATATTCTGGTTATGGTTTCCCATCCTCCTACCCCTCCCACTTCCTCCCATCTCCCCTCTTATTTGTATCCACACCCTTTCTGTCTCTTCTTAGAAAACAAAAAGACATATCAGGAACAATAATAAAATAAACTAAGATAAATTAAAAACAAACAAATCAGAATATGACAAAACAAACAAGAAAAAGAAACAAAGATAAAAACACAAGACATGCATATAGATGCGGAGACATACATACTCACACACTCAGGACTCTCACAAAAGCCTCAAACCAGAAGCCATAATATATACATAAAGGACCTTTAAGGTGAAGGAAAGTGTCTTGACTTGACATTATGAGTCAAAGAACTTCTAAAAATGCCACTAGGTTTGTTTTCTGTTGGCCATCTACTGCTCAACATGGAGCCTACCCTTAAGAGTGCTTTATTTCACCAATGAGACTGCCGTGGAGAAAATGAATTTTTCATTTGCAAGTGGCTACTAATGGAGATATCTTCTGGGTTAGGGATGGGAGCATGTGTTCATGTCTCCGTTCAGCTCTAGGACCCCAGAGATGCACATGCTGCCATCGTCTCTGCAAGATTACATTTGTGCCAGCCCTGTTGTAGATTAAAGTCATTGATTCCTTAGTGTCTTCCATCCCCTCTGGTTCTTGCCTTCTTCTACTTCCTCTTCTGTAGAGTTCTGTAGAGCTTTGACCAGAGGGATTTGATGGAGATATCCTAAAAAAGGGCTGAGTATGCCAAGGACTCTTACTCTTTGCATATTTTTTGGCTGTGGGTCTCTGTATTTGTTCCCATTTGCTGAAGAAGGAAGCTTCTCTGATGATGGCTGAGCAAGGCACACATCTATGAGTATACTAGAATACAGTAGAATGTTATTAGGAGTCATTTTATTGCTATGTTCCTTTGGCAGAACATTAGTGTTTGGTTTTCCCCTAGGTCCCTAGCTGTCTAGTCTCAGGTTCTTGGCCACCCAAACAGTGTTGTGGATGGGTTCCATGCCATAGAGTGGACCTTAACTCAAATCAGGTATTGCTTGGTTACTCCTATAAGCTGTGTCACTGTTACACCAGCGTATCTTGCAGGCAAGCTGCTCTTGTCGCTGGAAGGGTTTGTATCTGGGTTAGTGTGTGCAAAGTACCTTTCAGTTATGGTAGATAGGGCTTGTTAACTGGAATGTTCTGAGGGCTAGGAAGTACTGAATATGCTGATTTCCTCCCTCTGGAGATAGTAACAGAAATTGACACTGAAATCTGATAGCATCTCTAACTCAGCTAGAAGAGCAGGAAGCTTTTCTTCTTTTCAGCTTTTGAGTCACTTTGCTCAAAGAACCACCCCCACCCCCACCCCAAAGCACTTGCAGTATTTTGAGATGACAGAGCCATTAGCACATTTCACGTGTTCCACAAAGGCACTGTAGAAAGTAGGGAAGTAGGCCAAGATCAGAGCCCCTGAGAGGTGGTCATACGCCTGTGGATGCTCTGCTGTGTTTGAGGATTGTCTGTGGCAGGGGACTGCCACTTGCCAAGTGGAACTAGGGGAGACTGAGAGGAGGACACGGGCTCTGTCATGACTATCTGAGAGCTGCATCTCAGTCATTAGCCACAGCCTGCCTGGAGACTGGGAAACAGACCAGAAATCATTTTATATCATCGAGCCCAAGCTTCTGCAGCCATAAAACTGGGACAATAAAAATAACTGTTTGTACTTCGGAGGATTGTTCCGAGAATCAAGTGAGATAATGTGCAAGGTGGCAGGGATTGTTGTTGTGAATAAACCATTGCCTCTGTTGGAGAAATTAAGAATGCATTTGGATTGCACAAGGTTGGAGGAGGAAAACAAAAACAGACAAACACCCCAAGGTTATTCCATGATGAAATTTCCAGTCACTTCAGGATTGATGCCATTCCATCTGATGCAATAGGGCTATAGTTTATTTTATATAATCATGCCCATTTCCATAACACAGTGCTTAAAATAACAAGATCCATCAGAAAAGCTAGAGACCCGTCACCAGAAGTCCTTGGAGTGTCCTGATTCCTGTGTCTAAGTAATGTAGTGGGAGGAGCTGCTTTGAACACACAAGTTCCTGGTTTTTCGGGACTTTGTGTGTGCACTGGTCTGCTTCACGTTCTCCTTTACATTCCTTTACATTCCATGATCTTTACATTCCATAGACTCTCCTTTACATTCCATGATCTTTCAGGAAACTGATGGCACTATGGTGTCAAGGGTGCACAGAATTCCAGTTCAACTTGCTGATCAAGAGTAGGCCCTTGCAAAATTCCTTTGGTTGAGAGACTCTGACCTACTCTTACATTGATGGCATCTTTTTGTCATTCTGTCTCATGATGACTGTGAACCTTTCTATGGGATGGCAGAGATTCACATACAAATGTTCATAGAAGCAATTTTTATAACAACCATCAATTTGAAAACGACATATTCAGAAGACAGAGGGAATGACTGAATAACGTGTTTTTACAATGAAGGATTTTGCAGCCTTTAGAAATGTTCACCACACAGAAGCATGACTTTAAGTCATGCTTCTGGCTGTACCAGTATGGTGAGCCTCTGGGACCCATGGACAGGTGAGGCCTGCAACTGTCAGAGGTAGGGGTCTTCACGTCAGGAGGACATTACCTACCTACCTACCTACCTACCTACCTACCTACCTACAAGGTGACATAAAGACACACTTGCAGCCAGGAAACATTTTCAACAGTGCTCATTTCCTGAAAGGGCTGCATATAAGATACGATTCCGTCAGTGTCATTGTATAGGAAGCCAGTCAAATAGGAGACCCAGGAGAGGCACATATGTATCACATAGTAGAAGCACTGTGTTCACCCCAAATCCAGTGGATGGGGACTAAGTTGGAGAAGACTGTGTTCAAAGGGTTTGGGAGTCTGGAACGAACAATCCAGAAGTAGTAGTATTTCAATAAAACATAAAGAGATTTCCCTGATTAGAAAAAAAAAAAAAAAGCCATGGTCACCAAAGCTATAGGGCAGTTCTAACAACTGTGTCCTGACTGAGACTTGGAGGGCTCTGGCGGCTCAGGCCCCAGTGGTCATCACTGTGGGTTCTGTAGAGGCAGGACTTCCATAATAAGGGTTATGCTGTGGATACTTTCTTAAATGTCAGACCTTAGGTATTACTGTTCCAGTGTCCTTCTCTCTGTGAACCACGGATGGGACAGGTGGCCACTCGGATCCATCCAAAATCACCAACCACACCACTCTGGTGTCATTGGCAGGATCTGGATATCATCAGTAAGGACACTGGGTGGAGCCCCTGCAGCTCCAGCAGAGTCTGTGGTCCCTGGTTGAACAATGGTAGCATCCAGCAGGTGTAGATTTGATATATAGATATATAGAAGTCACTGAGAGAGGTGTTGATAGGGGTTAATGGTCATATATGAAAAAGCAGAGCTGAGTGGTAGAGACACAGTTGACTGCAGTTTTGAACACACAAGGTGGTGGCTTTTTAAAAAGCAGGTTATGCATGAATGGAGGAAACTGAGATAAGGAGAAGAATTTTAAAAAATAATACTACTAATGTACTCAAAGTCATAGAACCAAGATTCTGACAAGATCTTCTTGACTTCTACTTAATCGAATGTACCATGAAGCATTTTGGAAGTGTCCAAGGAATATTAGTAATCCCCCAGGTAGAAAATAAGAATACATTGGGGAAGACAGCAAGAGCCAAGTGAGAAAGATATTTTGGACTGCATCATGTAGGAATTGGTACTAATTTTGGCAAGAGTGGCTCGATCTGGAGGTCAGCAACTATAACCTGCAGGTTAGCTCTGCTCACTATTTATGATTGACAAGGTAAGATGATTTTATAGGTAAACTGTCAATCAATCCAATGATATGATTGCTTTATTAAATCTCATGGGAATCAAGAATCACTCTGATCTGGGCAGATGATACATGCCTTTAATTCCAACACTAGCGAGGCAGAGGCAGATGGATCTCTGACTTCGAGGCCATCCTGGTGTACAGAAGAAGCTTTCTAGGACAGCCCCGTATACACAGAGAAACGCTGTCTTTAAAAATATGAAGAAGGAGGAGGAGGAGGAGGAGAAAAAAGAGGAAGAGGAAGAAGAAGAGGAGGAAGAAGAGGAGGAGGAGGAGGAATCATTCCATTGAACAAAGAGTTCCATTCTTATTAATAAATCTATATAAGAAAATATTATACCCAACTATTATTATGTATTTATCATTTGGCCTATCACAAAAAAGTGTTGCTGCCCCTAGAAGTCAGTGATGGAAAAAAGTCATTACACACACACACACACACACACACACTACACACATATATACACATGCATTACACACACACTACATACAGACACACACACAAACACACACACAGACACACACACATTACACAGACACCCACAACAACTATACATTACACATACATGCACAGACACATTATATACACACTACACACAAACACAGAGACACACACACACTACTTATACATGTTACACATGCTATACATATATACACACACATTACACATACACATTATGCATATACACAGTACACACACATGCACACACATTATACTTTCATCAGTGACAATTTGGAGCCTGAGCTGGTTTGAGGGCACCGTAATCCCAGCATTCAGAACTCTGAGGTATGAGAATAGAAAGTTCAAGCCCTGAACCTGAAAATGGACCCCCAGACAGAGTTATTAAATTAACAGGCTGGCAAGCCAAGGATGGATAAGATTCTACACAGAGCCTTACCAACCTAAGACAGAAGTGCATTGCTTTTGATAATGTATATTCCATGACGGGTAAGGAAGGCATTCTTGTCTGAACAACCTAAGACAGGCTCAGTCTTGTTAACAAAATAAAAAAGGAGGAGAGGTGGAGAGCCTTTGGGGCTGCTTAGCAAGAAGCTGACATGGGCCAAGGACAACAAAATGGGCTGCTTGGCAGGAATATGACATTGGCCAAGGACAAGGAAGTAGGCTTCAAGCAGGAATCTGACATTAGACTAGAACAAAGAAGTAATTTCAGGTAGGAATAGAAATCATAGGCTACAACAAAGAAGTAATCTCAGGCAGGAATCTAAATATTAGGCTAGAACAAAGAAGTAATTTCAAACAGGAATCTAAATTCTAGGCTAGAACAAGGAAGTAGGCTTCAGACATGAAAATGACCTTGGACTAGGATAGGGAAGTAGGCTCAGATACTTTGGTCATCCTGATAAGTCTTTAGAAACAGTGATCACGGGGGTGTTCACGTAATTGAGTTTATTGCCTTGCTTTTTCTTTGACTATTTGTGTTTATTGTATTGCTTGTTCCTCGACTGTTTACATCTATTGTATTGCTGGATAGACCCTCAACCTAGAACCAACCTTAATACACGCATGTAATCAAAATGGTATGAAAGCATAAAAGAAGAGGGGTATAGGATAGGGGGTTCTAGGGAGGGGCAATGGGGAAAGGGGATGATATCTGTATTGTAAATAAATAAAATAACCAATAAAAAAAGAAAAGAAAGAAAAAGAAAGTTCAAGCCCACCCTGACCTACATAGTGAGACCCTGCCTGTCACTACTAATGTGTGTAAGTAACATATACACATAGGACTACAAATATATAAATGAGGCTATGGAGTTAGACTACCAAGCTCAAATCCTTGAACTCTCATCAGTTGCGCTCATCAGTTTTATAACATCAGGCAAGCTTCCTAAGTCTCATGTTTTCCTCATTTGAAAAGTTTTAAAATGGAAATACTAATAGTATGTATCCTACTGGATTGTGTAAGAGTTAATTGATTAGTATATATAATGTGATTGGTACATAGTAAATGCCAAATAAAAACAAATAATAGTGGGCTGTCAAATGGCTCAGCAGGTAAAGGCACTTGCCACACAAGCCCGATGAAGTGAGTTTGATCCCCAGAAACCTCAGTGGAAGGTGAGATCCACTCACAATAGTTATCCTCTGACTGCCACGTGCACACTCCCTGCCACATACACATATTAACAAAGAAAACATTTTTTAAAAAAGAGTTAATGATAGCACGCACTCCTTAACACACACAAAACACAATGGCATTTAAATCGGACTTGATATCAAGCATCCTGATGTCTCTTGCGGCTTTCTCATGTGTTCTTTCTCACCACCAGCAGGTTTTGCATAAAAGAGCTTGTGGTCTGCGTGGCTTTGCTAGAGTTCAGCAGCAGCCAGGATAATTCACTGATTCTTAGAGCATGACTTTAGGCTGACTAAAGAAAAGTCTAAGAGGAAATGTAATATGGGCCATCTCTTTCTCCTTACCCAATGAGATGATAAAGTCACATCTTGTTACCAGCAGAGACATAGTGTTAGCCCAAGTAGTTAGTTTGCTCATTCATTACACATCCTTTCTTGAGCTGCTTCTGGGAGCCAGGGCTACAGAGGTTAAGAGTGATGCATCACAAACAGCACTTGGTCTTGAGAAGATCTTGACCAGGCAACAGAAGGCATGACAACAAGTGTATACAGCAGTCCCTTGGGTATTCCAAAGGACCACGCTTAGGAACTATTGGAGGTAGAACAGAGAAAGTTCTCATACCCAGGGAATGGAGTCCTACTGGTCATGATCATACGTGGGTGAAAGACTGAAGGTTGAGTAGGTATAGGCAAAGCATAGAGTCAGCATTCCAAGCACAGGAACAGTCAGAACAAAAGCACCATACTGGTGTGGTGAAAGCACCGAGCTCCAAAGCAATGAGGTCAGGAAGGGAGGCACTGAGGACCAGACCACAAAGCCTATGAGCCATGTCTCCATGACAGGTGACCTTCAGGATCTAAGAATCACCGAGGGCTTTGAAACAGGATGGTACCACAGGGAGATGTTTGATTCAAAAAGATTACACTTTAAAATAACTTCTTTAAAAAAGTAACGCAAGCCAGATCCTCCATGTAGAATCTAATTACAGTCACAATTAATACTGGCATGCTTCTAAGAAACTTACTTTTTAAATGATTCTTTAAATTTTTTTCTTTTTAAAATTTTGAAACAGTGTCAATAAAATCTACTTTGAATAGCTAATGATCGATTTAATTGAATTCTCCTCCAAACCAAATTTAATAACTTTGAACTATTTTGTCTGTAAGTGACTTGGAGGTCTGCTTTTATCCTAGAAATGAAAGCTGGTGGTTTGGGAACTTAAGTTTTTATGGTGAAGCTGTTGTGAAGAAAAATGAAAGGGCTTTTCCCCCAGAGTGAGGCTCAATTCTTGGAGTTCTCTTCTCCCTCAAGCCTCTCATTTATTCATTCACTAAATTGGACAGTCTGTCTTTTTGTGAAGAATGCTTTAAAGATGTTGGCTTGACCTCCACAGCAAAGATTAAAGGAACAGTTGTCTAAAAAAGAAGATGGTGGATTAGAGACATAGTTCTAGAGTTCTAGTCGTTCTGGTAGTTCTTGTAGAGTGCTTACTTAGCCTGCACAAAGCCCACCCCAGCATCACAGATAACTAGGCATGGAAGCTCTACAGAGGTGGCGGCAAATGGATCAGGAATTTAAGGTCACTTTGAGCTTTGTCATGAGTTAGAAGCCAGTCTAGACTATGCAACACTTTTCTCATCCAATCAATGATGACCTACCCCAAATAACCAAGAGCTATGCCACCCTGAACTTTCGGGGTGGTTACAAATACTACAATGAATACTGACATACAAATTTCTGCTTGAGTCCTTGCTTTCAGTTCTTGTAACTATCTACCCTAGAGTAGAACTATTGGATCATGTTGTGGATAGCCTCAGCCTTGTATTTTGATTCTAGTTCCCAGTGGATAACCTCAGCCTTGTATTTTGATCCTAGTTCCGCCCTTTTGGGAGGGGCTGCAGAGGATGATTGAATCTGTACACAGGTGACATCTTGTAAACCTTCTGTCCAATTAAAACCTGCAAAATAAAGGCTAGAGCCAGAGATTGGGCAGTAGAAGGGGAGGCGGAGAAAAAGGCTTAGGGGAGGAGAGAGTGAGAGGAATTCAATATAAAAGGAAGCAGAAGCAGATGCAGGGGCAGCAGAAGGAGAAGAAGAGAAGAAGTAGAAGCAGGAGGAAGCAGGCAGAAGGAAGCTGGAGATAGAAGGAAGCCAAAGATGGAAGAGCCAGAGCTTGGAGGACAAGGACGTAGCCTGGGATAACCGCAAATTATAAGGGATCTCATAGCTGGGGGAATAGAGTAGTGTAGCGGTAAACCTGCCCAATCTAGGCATGCTATTTATACCGTAATTACTGAGTTGTGTCTTCCTTTACTGGTCTCAATCTGGTAGGAGATCTTATTTGGGGTTTAAATAATAACTTCTACTACAGGATCATGTCACAATTATATGTTTAAGTTTTTGAGGAAACTCTAGGGACCAGAATTTGAAATTGTAGATGAAATTTGGATGGTACATATACAAAATCTAAGAGGGATTCCTGTCTATAGACATATATTCAAAGTCCTTGGTCACCCATCAAAGGAATAGCAAATGAGGGGCTAGAGGGATTGCTCCAGTTATTGGGAATCTGATGTTCTCTACTTGTCTCCATGGATACTACGCATGCACTTGATCATGGGATCCCCTGGAATTGAAGATGATTGTTAGCTGTCATGTAGGTGCTAGGATCTAAACCTGGATCCTCAACAAGAATAGCAAGTGTCCTTAACTATTGAGCCATATCTCCAGACCTTGATCACATGTTTTTATGTTTTAAGCTTAAGTTAATGATTAGAGGAATATCACTTTTAACAATTTCTCTATTTTAACCAACATCTTGTTAAACAACCATTTCCTAGATAGGCTTTGAGTTAAACAACCATGGGATTGGCACACAAAAGTGGGATCCTAGAGGAAACATTTTAGATTGTACGGCAATGTTCAGCAAACCTATGTATGTCTTTGCATACATCATATTAAATTCTTCCGAGATGCAAAGAAATATAGGAAAACAGTTCAATTTTCACTCATCTATTCAAAAGAATTTATTAAGGAAGTACTAGCTAGGCATGGTGGCAATGCCCATATTCCCAGCATTTAAGAGACAAAGGCAAGAGGATTAGGAGTTCAAGGCCATCCTCAGCACATAGTGAGTTTGAGGCATAATCTATGCCACATGAGACCCCGTCTCAAAAAAGGGGGGGGAACTATCTTTGTTCTATGTTCCACGTAATTGAATGAATGTCATGTTCAAAGCAAAAACAGCACTTAGAAGAAATCAAGAGGCCCATCGAACGTGTGCTGGCTAATTCTATGCCAATATGACACAAGTTAGAGTCATCAGAGAGGAGAAAACCTCAACTGAGAAAATGCCTCCATAATATCAAGCTGTAGGCAAGCTTCTAGGGCATTCTCCTAATTAGCAATTGATCAGGGAAGGAAGGGTTCAGCCCCTGGTTGTGAGACCACTCCCAGGCTGGTAGTTTTGGGTTCTATAAGAAAGCAAACTGAGAAAGTCATGGGGAACAAGCCAGTAAGCAACCTTCTTCCATGGCCTCTGTATCAGCTCCTGCCTCCAGGTTTCTGATTTCCTTCAATGATGGTCTATGGTATGGCAGTGTAAGCCAACTAAACATTTTCCTCCCCAAGTTGCTTTTGGTTATGGTATTTTATCACAGCAATAGTAGCCCTAACCAAGGTACCTGACAGCCAAGTACTAACTTTCAAATGGCTGCATACTAATTAGTCAGCAATCATAAGACATTCATGGCCTACGTGCACACATACTTTTTGAAGACTGAAGGATCTCAGCTGGGAGACAGATTTCCTTATGCTATTGTAAGAATCACCATATACATATATATGGCTTTATATAGTGGCTTAAAACAGCACAGCTTCCATATGTTCTTAGAAATCAGAAGTCTACAGTGAATCTTTCAGATTAAAATCAACTTTTCATCAGGGCTGTGATATGTAGGGAGGCTCTAAGAAGAAACCATGTCTTTGCCTTCTGAATTCTAAAGACCACTTGCATTCTTTGGCTCATGGCCCCTCTCCATCTTCAAAGACCATTTTTATAGTCTCCATATCTTGTCATATCTCCCTCCTCTCTGGTCCTCCTTGGAATGACATTAGGCCCACCCAGAAAACCCACCATTAGCTCCCCATCTTCAGACCCTCAGTCACCTCTCTGAAGAACCTTTCACTATATCAAGTGACAATATCACAGTTACAGGGATTGGTGTATGGATGCCTTGTGAGAGAAACAATTACTTGGTCTGCCACTGCTGGGTAACATTTGAAAGAATAGAGAAGAAAGAAATTCTGATAGACCTCTATTTGACCACAAATATGCAAACATCCTTTCTTTCTTTGGAGTAAGTCCAAAACGAAACATAAAACCTGCCCCCTCTTTTCCTTTGAGAGAGGTTCAGGGCCCAAGGATTGAAGTGTGTTGTCTCCATTCTTCCATTCTTCATCTTGACCAGATTGCTTCTCTTTTATTCTGTTCCTCTTGGGCTTGCACTTAAAGACCTTAGAGATGATCCCATGAAGCTTGTTACGGTGATACATCAAGGACATCATTGAGAAGAAATCCTACCTCATCTTACCCCTGGGGATGAAAAAATATGACTTGCTTTCAATGTGTAGAGGTGGTGATACTGTAATTAGATATTGCTCAGTCTTTACTGTGCTCCATAAGATGGAGGCCAGTGCTTAGAGGTTTGGTGGTATCAGTTGATCACACTCTCCTTACCATTCAAAGCTGGAAACTGATTAAGGGCAGACCCAACCATTCAAGGCTGGAAACTGATTAAGGGCAGACCCAACCATTCAAGGCCAGAAACTGATTAAGGGCAGACCCAACCATTCAAGGCTGGAAACTGATTAAGGGCAGACCCAAAGGCCCCAGTAAAGTTCATATTCAGAGTTGGCTGTATCATCCAGAACACATGTACTAGTGAACTCTGATGGATATGTAGGTTGTGCACCTTTAGCTCAGGTGTTGTATGCCCTGTTCACACATAGGGGTCTACCTTAAGCAGGTCTCCTCCTCATCAGAAAGTCTGCGTTATCTCATACTAAAACACAGAGAGAAATACTGAAAGAGGGCATCCTCAGGTGCTGACCCAGATGTCATATTGTCAGCAAGAAACAAAAGAACACATATCCTGGAGTTCCTTCCTGGAGAATGGAGACCCCCATTGCTCATATTCCAACTCTGACAGCACAGATGTCATCAATGTTTCTTCTTTTAATTAAATAATAATAATAATATAGTAACCTGGGCTGAATATAGTCACTCGGTAAAGTACTTGCCATACAAGCATGAAGACCCGAGTCTGTATCCATGATCCATGTTAAAAACTGGTCAAAGAGTCTGATCCTGGGAGCTCACTGGCCAGCTAGCCAACACAAAAATGGCGGGGGTTGGGGGAGAGCTTCAGGTTCATTTGTCTCCCTGTCTCAAGGCAATAAGGCAGAAAGTAATAGAGCAGCATACAACTGAAGGCCCCTCCTGGCCTCTGCATGTGTGTTCATGGATGCATGCTCTTGAACATACATGTACACATACATGGCAAAAAAAAAAAAAAAACCTTATGATTTTTTTTTAATTTAAAAAAAAGTGTTTTAGCCTTGGAGCTTTAAATACTGTGTCTAAAACCCTTCCCATGACTCACTGCTAAAGCATAATTCAGAATTCATGTCCACTACCACCTCACAAGGTCACTTCCACGATCCCTCCTAATGTAGTAGAACCTCCTTCTACTCCTCTCTCTCTGCCTCATCCCTCTCTCTCTTGTCTTCACAGCATGGGCCACTTCCTGAAATGATCTCGTTCATACATTTATTTGGCTGTTGCCCATCCTCTTTCCCCTTCTAGAATGAGGAAGCCCCCAGGTTCCACAGAGGACAGGGGCTTCTCTTACTGTCCTTTATTAACTCCCAGTACTCAACACAGCATCTGGCACATAGAAGAGCCAACAGCTGTCACTGGTGAATGAATGGTCTGTGTTCCCTGAGCTCCTGGGTACCCCACTTCTATTAAATTCCAAGTGTTAACAGTGCTTCCCTCTGCAATCCATCCCTTTACCCTTTTTTTAAAAAAGATGTGTGTGTGTGTGTCTACATTTGCTTATGTGTACTAAAGACATACATGCAAGTGCTCCCAGAAATGAGAAGGCATCAAATCCCCTGGAACTAAGCGTATAGGCTGTTTGTGAACCTCCTGATGTAGGTGCTGGGTACTGAACCTGGTAGTATTCTGTCTAAACTCCACCCCACAGCTATCTGGTGGCGGCCAGGTATGCCCCTCCCTACAGTTATAAAAGGGCTGTCTGGCTCCTCCTCTCTCTCTCTTGCTCCTTGCTCTCTTGCTCTCTTGACCCAGGAGCCTGCAGGCTCCTTCCTCCCTTCCCTTCTCCCTCTCTCCACGTGGTCATGGCCGTCCTCTACCTCTCTGCTCTCTGCTCTCGATCTCTTCCCTCTGCCCTAAATAAATCCTCCTTCGTGGAACCATCTGGTCTGGCGTTATCTGTTCCAGCTGTGCCAAATATCTAACAGAACCAGGTCCTCAGTGTAAACACTGAGTGTTCTTGCCTGCTGAGCCATCTTTCCAGCCTTCCTTACCTGTATCTTTTTCTACATCCTCCTCACCTTCAATGGAGTCCCTCAATGCTGTGTCCAAAGCTCTGCTGGGCCAATATTATGCACTCACCACCCTATATAAGACAGGACTGGTGATAGGGTCCAAGTTGGCACAGCAGATTGTGAGACTCACCTGGGAAAGTTAGAGGTTCACAGGCAGTCTCACAATTTGTATTAATGTTTAAGAGCTGCAGCCATTTTGATGGCATTAATTGTGCTTTCTGTCCCTCTCTGTCCCACCCTACCAATGGGTGTCCCTCCTGAATCTTGCATACTTTCATCTCTATAAGCCCTGTGTTCCATGCTAACTCCACTAAACCCATGGATGATTAGCAGGAGGTTGGAGGGAAGGAACCTAGGGCCTAGGGCAGAGCAGGAATACGGAGAGAGAGAGAGAGCAATTCCTCCCCTTAGCTTTATTCTGACCTCACAATGTTAACTCTCTGTGTATCAAAGGTTGTTAAGGGAAATGTGAGGTTTTATGCTTATCAGAGGGACTAGGATGTGGCTTGTTTGAAAGTTAAGGGAGTTGCCATCTCTTCACTCTGCTAAGCAGGCTCTGAAAGTCTGTCCCTTGATGCTTCAGCCATAGAGTCCTCAAGGACTGTAACAGCCCATTCTTCCCCACGTTTGGGGGCCACTTTGTTCTGGCCCGAGCTGCTGCTCCAGTCTGAGGGTCAGGGTCTAGCAAGAGAGAGAGTGGGGATGGAGGGCAAGAGACGCGAAGAATGGAGACAAGACAAAGTCTGATCAAGTCTCTCTTTATTGAAAGGAAATCCTGGGTATTTAGATGCTTATCCACGTGCCTTGCCCTCGTGGACAAGCACAGTTGAAGGCACTAGGTCATGTGCCTTGCAGCGTGGATACCACACGCGCCTTGCAGCTGGGGGGCACTAAACAGCAAAACAAGATATGTGAGAAAAACAAGATGTTTATCAGAGTGTGCTCAGCTGTTGTGGACTGTTGAAAACAAGTCTCTTGTCAGGGTCTATGGCTCAAGATGGCTGCAAAGATGATAGCAGCTTTCTGCTAGGAGTTGGCTCCCAACAAAGGACCACTCGAGGGCCAGCCCTGGGCAGTCCTGCTGTGACTTCCTCTTCCCCACCAGTCACCTCCACTCTGCAGGTCCTCCGTGCTGTGTTGGCAGCTCTTGTGGGTAAATATTTTGTAGCTATTCAGATGCTCTGCCAGACTGAGTGGCCTCAATATCCCATAAATACCATTTAATAAATAAAGAAGCTTGGCTATCAAAATTCCCCCTAAACAACACAGGACTGATCCCAGGGACCAAATTAAGGCAGCACCTATAGTGACTGCAGATCAGGGGTCCCACTTAGGAGTGTTAGAGGCTCAAAGAGAGTCTATAATTTGCTACAATATAGGTGGAAGTGGTATTATCATTTGGTCTCATCTTTATAGATTGAAAAAGTGAAGCCTCAAAAAAGTTAACTTGACCACTATCTTTTGCATCTTATCTGTGCCTAGGATCAGACATTGCTTATAAAACCACCTTTACCCATTCAGCAAATATTTACTGACAATCTACTGTGTGCCAGGACCTATGTTCTCTTCAGAAGCCTCTCTGTTTAGTAGGAGAGACAGCCCTGTCTGGCTAATGAGACAATCCAGGGAAGGAGCATCGAACCCAGCTGGGACTGGGGAAAGGAGTTAAGGTCAGAGGAGGTGCCTTGGGGAAGTGACAGATGAGCGGAACCTCTAAGGATGAGAAGGAGGAGGAGTTAAGTTAGGCAAAGGGCCAAAGGAAGCTGTTCCAGGAAGAGAAGGGAAGCTGGAAGAGGAGAGAACAGGCCTGTTGGGAATTGCAAGTAATTATTGAGAATTCAGCATATGTGCCAAATACTGTTGCCAGCTCTGGGGTTATACAAAATTAAAAAAAAAATAAAAAAATAAACCCAAACAAACAAGGACCCTGCCTTCAAGGAATTTACAGTAAAAGATAAATGAGAAGATGGCCATTTGGAACCTTGGGTTTCACTTCAGTTGACTGGGAATATGGCTTGACACTCATTTTTCTTCTCTTCCAGAGACACCTCCAGTTTCTGTGGTAAGTTCCACATCTCGGTATCCTGGGACAGGGTAACTACCTCAGGAAGGGAAAATTTACAAATGGATAAATGGACCAAAGGGTATGTCCTCTGCCGTTCCTTATTAATGCTGTCATTGACTGCAGGACCTGTGTTGAAACCTGGAACTTAAGGCAGAGGTTGTCCAAGAGAGAAAATGCTTCCGGGTAAAGATGACAATGACAGCTATGGTCAAGAGGAAGAAACACATGACCCTTTCAATAGGGTCGCTCTCAGTAGGTAGGAGTCGCTATCAGCTACATTGACCTCTGCTCTCAGAGTCTTAGAAAATTGACTTTATCGAGCAAAACCAGCTGTGCATGTGCATTAAGAGGTAAACTCCCAAGGGCAAAGTACGACCCACCTGAACCCATATACATTCAGAGGAGCTGCATCTTCCCTCAGGAAAGGAAGTCCTTGACCTTCCTGTTGCAAGGCCAGCCCTGTCTCTGTCAAGGTTAGTTTTTAATTGTCAACCTGACACACCTGGGAAGAGGGACCCTCAACTGTGAAACTGTTTCAAACTAGGTTCACCTGTGATCATGTCTGTAGGGCACTGGCTTGACTGATAATTGATGTAGAAAGGACCAGCCCATTGTGGGCGGCACAGTCCCTAGGCTGGTTCAGCAAGAAAGTTAACTGAGCAGAGACAGAGAGCAAACCAGTATGCCTTGGTTTCTGTTTGAGCTCCTGCCCTGACTTCCCTCAAAGATAGACTGTGACCTAGAAATGTTAAGTCCAACCCTTTGCTTCACAAGTTGTTTTTGATATTTATGGTATTTATCACAGCAAGAAAAAAACAAAGCAAACTAGAACAATCTTCCACTTCATACTGAATGGCATCTTTCTGAATGGAGTGAGAGAGAAATAGAACCTTTCTTTGGATCATAAGATAAAAACCAGGTTATTTGATGACGACGAATGCCAGGAAGTATACTCAAAAGACATGGGGAATTTATTGTTAAACATGGGGTACTTATTGCTCTGGACCCTGAAGTAACTGCACCCCTCTACCTCTTCTAAAACTGCACTTTCCCCCAATCTTCCCAGGATTTCCTTGGCTTTACCCAAAAACCAAAAACCAGGAAGCCCAGAGCAGGTCTATTCGGGTTGAGTCTTTGGTTCCTATCCTGTCTGACTTGCTTGTGGTTTGGACAGTAAAACCCTCTCCCTGCTTAAGCTACCTTTATGCCTTATGTAAGTCAGCCTTTATAACTAGGCTGACAGGACAGATATAACCTGGGATGGTCCAGATAAAGCAAGACTTCTGTTCACCCTCTTTATAACCCACTAATTAAGAAGATAGAGACAACCATTTCATCCTTTATCAAGGTGCAGTGATAATTTCCTGATAATTCACAAAATATCTGATTGTTTAAGTGTTATCTGGAAGATGTAGAAATATGTGTCTAAATAACCCATTCTCTCTTCCTTTTGCGTAGTCATGTTCCTATGACTATGTCACGTCACCACAGCGAAGAACATGCCTTGCTCCAAACTGGTCCCATGTCGCCTCATAAATAATTTAAACAAAAAAGGAGATTGCATTATATTCTTATGGGATGTTATAGTTTACATCTAGAGTATTTTCTAAAGGCCCATGAGTTAAACTCTTAGCAGTAGTGGATACATCCAATAGGAAGGTAGAAGGTCCCTAGGGAGGTGCTGCCTCTTATCTCGTAGGTCTAGCAATTTAGCTTATTGAGACTTGTCCTGAAAGGGAATTTCAAGATTCTATCCTTTCCTCTTGCTTTGGCTTCCTAGCCTTGAGTTAAGTAGTTTTTTCTGTCATGTATTCCCCAACGTTGCCATCTGGCACCCATAGCAGAAGCCAAACCAATGAATCCACCCAGTCTTAAACTGGATCCTCTAGCACCATAAACTAAAAAGGCTTTTCCTATATAATTATCTCTGGATTTGTTATTATTATTGTTTTATAGTGATGGGAAGCTAATAGAAAACTGGTACCAACTGGTACCAATGGTAGCTATTGTTGCTCCTTAATGGTAGGGAGGTATACTCGTTTATCATGGATGGATTTAGAAGACTTTGAAGGAGCAAGAGAGAAATCTTAAAACGTTTTCAGTGGTGAGGCAGGGATAAAGCTGAGTGAGTGGTAGAACACTTGCCTATCACTCCAAAAAATAAAGGGGGCTTTTTAGCATTTTAGATATTTAATAGGCAATTCTGATGAATGCTGAGAAGACGAGACTACTGATAGAAACATAGGCAGTAAGAGCTTGTCAGGCTGATGAGACTTCAGATGTAAACAAGGCTCTGTTGGGGGTTAGACTACAGGTATCCTTGTTATACAGTGACAGTGGAATCATTTGGCGGTGTCTTGTCCTTGTCTTGATTCCGTGCGGAAGGTCACACTTCAAGATTATGGGCTATTTTATGTAACGGGAGAAATCCAAAGCAATGAAATATTCAAGCCGAAGCATGGATTTTACTGGCTGTTTTCAGCCAAGTTTAGTGAGAATGAGGAGCAGTGAAAGGGAGAAAAACAAAAAGGGAAGACTTGGCAGAAAAAGGAGCCCTTGTGAGGACATGGTTGCCAAAGGGATTAGCACCCATAAAGAGAAGCCAAGTGCTTTGCATGAAAAAACAATAGGAAGGATGCCTTGAGGACATCTCAGAGATCTACAGAGGTGCCTCACCCATCACAGCCATAGAGATGTGGAAATACAAATTAGCTTTTCAGGACAGAATAATTTCAAAAGGTCATACAGTGTCCTGCATGACCAGTATGACCTCTGTGATCTGCACTTCCAACACACACACACACACACACACTTCACATATTCAGCTGGCAAAATGTTCTGTGCCTGTAAAAGCCATAGTTTAAGCAGGTTCAAGTACAGCTTGCACTGGCTGACTTTGGCTCCATCCATAAGACGCTGGTTTTCCTGGCCTGCAGAATGTAAGAGTTACAGGGTCATGGCAGCTCCCACCAGCTTTCCAAGGAGAGAGCAGGGCAGACAGTTTGTGGTAGGGTCCAAGGCCTTACAAGCAACCCCTGAAAGAGTAATGTGAATCTAGTGAAAGAGAACATGACTCTAAATAGTAAAGGAGTCTCCTAAGGAGTCTCCTACACCCAGTATCTGTCTGCTAAGGGAAGCTATAGGCAATAAGAAAAATAGGCCTGAAAGAACAGGCCGTTTAGGGTCAGCTAGACATCTCAGCCAGCAAAAGCACCTGCCACTAAGCCTGACAATTTGAGTTTGTTCCTTAGGTCCCACATGATGGAAGGAGACAATAAACACCCTAAAGCTTTCCTCTGACCTCTACAAATATGCCAGGGCACATATATGTATGCACGCACATAGAAAATAAGTAAATAAATGTAATAAAATGAAGGGGAAAAAATGGTTGTTTAGACTACAACTAGCAAATTCATAGAAGCAGGGTTGCCCAAAAGCTCTTGCAAGCCTACATTCCACTTCAGTATGCCCCAGATGCTAGGCATGGAGCTTGAAGAGTGAATGTTGTTAGCATCAAGCCCGAACTCTGAGTGACGTCATATTCAGGTGACCTGCGACTTCTACCTCGTTACCAAGACAACTGCCAAACCTTCCCATGATTCACCTGACCACCTCACCTGTTACCTGCGGACGAATACGTCACAGGCAATATAAATATATAAATATTCAGGGCGAGCAACATCTCTCTCTCTCTCTCTCTCTCTCTCTCTCTCTCTCTCTCTCCATCTTTCTCCCCACTTCTGCCCCCATCCTCTACCCAAATAAATCCACTTTCTCCCGTGGAATCAACTTGTCTGGTGTGGTCTGCTTTAAGCCGCGCACCGCCATAACCCTACAAATGTTCCCTGGGGTTTGGTCTTGCTTTGAGCAAATCTCTCTCACTATTTCCTGTTCCCCCCTTTCAATATAGGAATACTATATATACTTTTTATACTGTGATTAGCCTACCCTCACATC
The DNA here is from genome assembly GCA_021653895.1 of Mastomys natalensis. Classification (NCBI taxonomy): domain Eukaryota; kingdom Metazoa; phylum Chordata; class Mammalia; order Rodentia; family Muridae; genus Mastomys; species Mastomys natalensis. The sequence continues at coordinate 178,548 of JAJTUV010001294.1, forward strand.
TTGGAAGTATGCAACTTTCTTTTTTATTTCTGCAGTGGCTCACTTATTGAGTTGGCCTTGCATCTCAGGGGAGACTTTGGATTTAGACTTTTTAGAAAGGCTGAATTACTAGTGAGAGTCTTGGTGATGGATCAAAGGCCTTTCACATGCTGAGATGGAAATGAACCTTTGGGTCTCAGGAGCAGGATGCTGTAGTTGGAATCAGGAATGCGGCTGATATGATGATATTGATGAGTGGTGGAGATTTTAGGAGGTAGAGCTTAGTGAAATGCACTTAAGTTATTAGGAGATGCTCTTGAAGGGGGTTGTGGGACGTTGCCACCTTCTTGTTTTTGCTTTTCAGCCATGAGGTAAGTAATTTGCTTTGCCATGCTTTTCCTCTATTGCCATCTGACACCCCCATCAGAAATCCTTAGCAATGAGTCCAAGACCTCCAGAAGTATGAGCTAAATAAACCTTTTCTCATATAAGTAAAATTCTTGGTACTTAATTATAGTAATAGAAAACTAACACACAGGGAAACACAGAGTAGGAACAAGAACGGTTCTCACCCTGCCTATGGACTTTGCCGCAAGTGTGCTATTAGAAACATAGATGTGCATTTCCACAATGTCAGAATTTATTGGCTACCAATAAATCCACAAGTTACGCTGGTTTCTTTGGCTGTCAACTTTGATAGCTGACCATTAGCAAACTTGGGTTCTTCCGATCCTAATTACTAACAGTAGTTATCAGATTAAATATTACACTTCACACAGTAATAATATCTAAATATAGTGAGAGATGTTGCAGAATGGCTCTTAAGGTATTAACAAGGCCACAACAGAGTTCAAGAAATCCAAGGAGGCAGAGGCAGAGACAGAGCTGATTTAGGTGCAAAGGAAGTTTACATAAGATATTAATAAGCACAGCTGGAGAGTGGCTGGTGGTCCTGAGCTGAGCTGCAGAGGTGAGATGCAGGATGATAGAGACCACACGAGCAAGGGCAAGACCCTAAGACTGTGGAGGTGAGGTACAGGACCAGGTCCAGCCTGATGAACTGTGGATGGACAGGTGCCAATTTGAGGAGGGCAGGTTAGCAGTAGAACTGAGCTGAGCCGAAGCTCCTGAGACAATTGGAAGTTCTCTGTAAGCCGATACCGTGACACGTGGCAGGAGGAGCGGTCACGGTCATCACGCTCCTTGATGGAGTCCAGATGACAGTGTTGTACCTTTCCTTTGTCTGGCATGTTCAATAAGCTCTCTGTTCTGATTTGTCTGATATAATAATAATATTCTCATGTGCTCTTATGGTCTCAGTCTACTTTGATGAGTTTATAGGATTGTGCCCATTTACAGCTGTGAATAATTTATCAGTCTGGGCCTCAAGGGTGGCACTGCACATGAAGTAGTGTCTACATGCACAAGACTCCCAAGTACCTGTGCTCAAAATAGAGTCAAATACTGTTTATAACTGGAAATCACCCAGGCCAAGGCACAGCCTGAAGACACACTGCTTGCTCTGGTATGGAGTGACTTGGGATGAGGAACAGCCTATTCTAAACGTATGTCTCCAGGTTCCACGACTGAAGGAGAAAAAGAACAATTGGTACTCTCCCCTCACTGCAAGTGACACTGCATCATGCATTACATCCTCCTAGTGGCTTCCGTTTCCTTGTTTTTCAAGATAGAGTCTCATTGTGTATCCCTGACTGTCCTGGAACTCACTATGTAGACCAGGCTGGCCTGGAACTCCCAGGCATCTGCCTACCTCTGCCTTCCGCGTGCTTGAAATAAAGGCAGGCACCACTACACCTGGCTTCTCCCAATGACTTCTTAACACTTTACTACTTTGCCACAAGTACAGGTTTTTGGATGCTAAGAGTATCTAGCAGTGCCTTCAGTGAATGGTACCCAATCCTTCTGATCCCATGTGGTCCTGTTTGAGGACTCACACAAGTGAGCTTCCAGCACAGGTAAGAAGATGGTGAGGGGATGTTCAGGCCTTCTATAGTCAAGTGTGTCCTTAATATTGTCCCTCTCAGAATCCCAGAAATGTGTAGAAATGTCCAAGAATAGGCATGTCTCTCCTCCAGGGTAAGTTAGGGCTACTTACCAGAGAACTATCAAGAGGCTGTATCTTCAGGTGTTAATCAACTGATGATGTGGTGATGTGGGCCTGTCCAAACATAACTGTCCTCAATATTCTGCCCTTTGCCCTCTACAGAACAGGGAGGGACACAGTCAAGATGGACTTCAACACATGAAAACCATTGCCTTCAAGAGTACTGAGGGTGGGAAGACATTTATAAAGCCAACTCGGTAAGCTTTTGATCCATTTGTCTACTCCCAGAGAGCATATGCCCTTTCCCCGAACCTGGAAATAATGCAAGAGGTTCTCTGGCAATGGGGCCAAGGTCCAAAGCCCGTCTGAGCAATGGCAAATTTGCATGTCTGTGTTAGAAGACAGTGAAGGGCAAAGATACTGTGTCAAAAGAGACAGTGCTGCTGGCAGAGTCTGATCTGAATGGACTTCCTGAAATAACTACAACATGGAATGGAAACATCTTTGAATTCGCCATTCTTTGTTCTCCTACTTTAGGGTTTCCTGTTACACGCTTCATTCAGCCCCTCCCATTGAGCACTCCAGCGATTTTCTCTTCTGGTCAAGCCTCCTTCCAGCATGGCTACTCTGTCTTTTGACCTACTGGCTGTGGAAGTTAACAGTCCAAATCAGACACTCTACTTAAGGCAAGCCAATTTTATAGCCCCACACTCCTTCCTCATTTCAGTCTCTGTCTTACCTGGAGTCCCGGGCCTTTCTCTAACCTAGTTTATCCCTCCAGCTTCTTCCCTGAAGCCTTTCCTGCTGACTTGGGCTCATATTGATCTCATCTCTTCTCTGAAGGATCGAGTTAGTAGTGGGTCTTACGTTGACACATGGTTCATCGTTTCACCCTGGTCTTCTCAGCTACAGTGTGCACGATGAAAGTCACCTGCTTCTTATTCACAACCCCGTTGCCTCACCTAGAATGTGGGTTGGTACCAAACTCACAATAAATGTCCACTAAACTCACACTGATGGTCCCATTTCCATCTGAGCTGACTGTCTTGGGTTTCTCGCGGTGTTGCTGTATGCTACTGGTTGCCCATCTCCGATATAAAGATTATTGGATTGAGAAGTCATACAACGGTAAGAGGCTTTGATACCAGCTCTCTTTTATTTGTCCTAACAACAACAGTATACGTTTGAGAAACAGTTGTGCCTGTGTATGAGAAAAAGCAGAGCCACTGGGCACCACATTGCTTCCTGTAGAGGCAGGTCAGGAACTCCTTGCTGTAGCAGTACGGTGGAAACCATGGCCGTAGCCCCACCCACATGGGAAACCAATGAGGGATAAAGTTCAATATTGTTCTGAAAGGTACCTCATTTTAGTTACCTTCTCTCTAGAGCTGTCAAGTCCCTGAGTATATACAATATATCTCAGGTATTGTAAAAATAAATTAGATAATACAGCAGGAAAGAGAGATCATAAGGAATCCATAAGATCGTAAGGTTATAGAATAATTATAATGACTATCTATTAGTAGTACTGATGAGCACTGATTGCTAAGTGCTTTTGGTGACTTCACGTGGTATATATTATTTAATCTCCACCGCGTACTATAAAATATCATTACTCACAGGAAGTAGTAGAAATCACTGTGGAAATGGGGGGGGGGGTGCTGAGTACTATGTTTGGGTACATAAAGGACAAAAACTGTAACAAGATAACCAAACTGGGATGGATCCATGCAATGAAACATCATTCAGACACAAAGGGGCACAGTACAGGATGGTGGCTCAGTGGGTGACAGCGCTTGCTGCCCAGGCCTAACAACCTAGATCCCACAGTCGAAGAAACCGGTTCCCAAAAGTTGTCCTATGGTCTTCACACATATGCTGTGGCACATGGACATCAGTACCACACACACACACACACACACATACACACACACACACACACACCAGCCTGATGCTTAGACAAAGAAGCCAGTCAAGAGAGGTCACACAATGTATACTGATTCCACTTGCATATAATGTCCAGAACAGAAAATTCCAAAGGATAGAAAGCAGAGGATCAAGTACCAAGGACTGGGGGACCAGGGAGCCAGGGGTGGCTGTTTAGCAGGTGTAAGATTTCCATTGGGAGTGATGGAAATTCCAAAACCAGACAGTGATGCCGCTGCAGGGCACGGCACATATGCCCCTGAATTCTATACTTTAAAAGTGGCAACATTTATTTATTTTTGTTTAAATTTTACTACAAAACTAAAACAAAGTTAGCCATAACAGTCCATACGGAAACAAGATCCCAGAGGCAGAGGTGGCTAAGATCTCTCCAGGCTTGTAGTGATAAGTCACACCGTGATTGTTCTAGAGGAGGTCAGGCCATCATTTGGCTATCTGGGTGTAAGCATGAAGAACAAGTAAATGTGTGTGTGTGTGTGTGTGTGTGTGTGTGTGTGTATGTGTGTGTGTGTGTATGTGTGTGTCTGTGTGTGTGTGTGTGTCTGTCTGTCTGTGTGTATGCTTTCTGTGCTCTAATGATATCTACTCCTGTAGCTGCTATTCATGGGTGGTCTAAAGCACTCTCAGCTGACACTAGTGGCCAGTCCCCTTTCTTAGATGAGAAAAACTCAGCCATTTCCCCTTTCATGGAGCCAACATCCATGAGAAATCCGCCTCCAGCTCCTTTGGCCTTGAAAGGAGACCATATGTACTGTTTGCTTTTCTCTTCAGCATCCTCTTTGAGCAGATGTCATTCCTCGGCAGTTCTGCCTTCTAGAAGTGCTTCCCATAATGCCAGAAAACAGTAATTATTGCTAAGAAACTAGTCTACCCATGCCTGAAGCTCTTCTAAGAGATGCGGCTGGTAAATACTGCTTCTTGGGGCCTGAGTGGGACAGGGGGAGGAAAAGCATTGGGGGCCTTGGAGGGTCCAAGGATATTGCTTCACCCTGGCCTGTGCGTGTTCCTCTCACTCTGCCACAGCAAAGTCAGTGACAGGGAGGGCCGCTCTTACAGTGAGCTCTTCAACACATCTGCACACATGGGGACAAAAGGCTATTAGATGCACTCCACGTTATTCATTTTGCAATTGAGATTTTTCTCCCACCCTAATGGAGTTGAGCCACTTTAAAACACACACACAGCTCAATCAATTTCTTTTGTAGATTTCAAGAGAAGCTTTATTCAGTTCAGAAACACAGTAACAGCTGGGGAAGCTATTCCCAAGGCAAAGAACAAAGACTTGGGATTATTTATAGTGTGGGAGAAAGAGAGAGAAAAATGGGGAGAATGGAGATAATTCAGATGAAGGAGGGGGAGGTAGTGGCTGGAATAGCCAGATCAGCGCTAACACCCTAGTCTTATTTTTCCATTCAATATGGAAGATTCTTTCTGCTTTGCTTCAGTGGTCTGCTCCACCGGCCCATCCCTTCCTTCAGCTCATCTTGGATCTACCTATCCTAAAAGCCCACCTTCTATCTGTAGAACCTAAAGGTCCCACTGCTGCTCCAACCCAAAACTCGCATCTCCACTGTCCAATATACAGGAGCTTCACCCTGCTTTGCAAGGAAAAACCTTCCTGACCTGAGGTAGGTGCTGGCATCTTTCACCACTCCCTAAGCCCAATCCCAAGAATCTCTCTTGTGGCCTCTGGGGATAATGACATAGCTCACAGAAATAATGGGGACCTCAGATGCTGTTGCAGGTAGATGCTGGCATGTTCTGAGAGCGGGGGACTTTTCACTGTCCTCCCATGTCACAGCATGTGAGAGGCCAGTTGATCCATGACAAAAATACTTCGTTGAAAACTGTAGAATAGGAGCCATGGATATGGGCTCAGTGGGTAAAGTGTTTGCTGTGTGAGCACCCTGGAGTTTGTATCCCCAGCACCAGTGTAAATGTGGGGCGGGTGTGGGGACCCTCCTGTAATCTCACCACTCGGAAGGCAGAGACAAGGGATCCCTGTGGCAAACTGGCTAATGAGTGACCTCTGGGTACCGGATGAGATCATGTCTCAACAAGTAAAAACTGGAGAGTAGAGGGGACACCTGACACTGACCTCTGCCCCACCCCAACGCACGCACACACATTTACTCATACACATTTGAACATACAAGCACACATGAGTCCACACCACACACACACATACACACACACACACACACATACACACATGCACAAATAAAAATAATAAAGAAAGGAAACTAAGCCGTCAATGTCTGTGCCTGCTGTTTTTGATATCATTTATTGTTATGTAACTTAGTTTCTAACGCTGGCTCTGTTTGTTAATCACCAGCTTGAAAAGATCCCCAGAAAAACGAGTGATCGACTTCTTCAGGCTTGTGTGAACCAGTTCCTACACCAGACGCCGTATCCTGACCCCTGCTGCAGGTGCTTAGACTCTACTCAGAAATCAGCTATTTCTTAAAAGTCAGCCTGGACACCCCCAACAACGGGGAATCTGTCCATCTTGTTCTTTCCTGAATCACTGGTGCTGCCCAGGGGCCAGCAGAATGTGGTCCTCAGAGTGCGAGCATACAGAACATGCTTGCTGATAGGGCTGACTGTAAGCCCAGAAGCATTTCCTGAATGCTCGGCAGTTGTTGGCTTCTATAAACATTGGCTAAGTGAAGAGTAGAGAAAAGGTAAAAACAGAAAAATGAACGTGGAGCTGCCTTTAGCTTCTTTATCTTTCTCCGTTAAAGTCATAGATGTGTGCTCTGCCCTGGGCACAGAGCAAGCTCTTTCTGATTTGCAGTAAAATGTTAGAGGAGAAGGAGAGAAGACAAAGAGGAGAAGGAAGGGCCTGCCTGAAGCAGGAAGTAGAAATATTAAGGGGAAAGAAACTGGCCAGGTTTCTGACCCATTAGAGAGAAAAACAAATTAAGAAAGCAAGTGTCGCGGTGTGGGGTCATTGTTTTTTTAATAAATGCCCTTCGTTGGTGAAAAGGGCATTTATTAAAATGCCCTCCTGGGCTGGAGGGTATAGCTCACCTTTCAGCATGTAAACCACATACTTAGCATGCACTGGACCTAGGGTTCTATCTATAGAACCCACTCCAACCCTCCTGCAAATCCCTTGTTTTTAGAGACTCTGACGTTGATCTGTTCTTCTAGGGAAATCGATGTATTGCCTTAATTTGAATACCCTGCGCTCTCAGAATCTCTGGTGCTTCCCACTGACCCTCTTAGAGTTTCTGTGGCTGTGAAGAAACTCCATGACCCAAAAGCAACTTGAGGAGAAAGGGGTTTATTTGACTTACGCTTCCATCAGTGGAGGACGTCAGGACAGGAACTCAAACAGGGCAGGAACCTGGAGGCAGGAGCTGAGGGAGAGGGATGTTACTTACTGGCTTGCTGCCCGCGGCTTGCTCAGCCTGCTTTCTTATAGAAACCAGGACCAATGGTCTGGGCTCTCCCTCCTTAATCACTAATTAAGAAAATGCCCCACAGGCTTGCCTACCACCTGGTTTTATCTTCTCATTCGATGGTCCCTCCTCTGTGATGACTCCAGCCTGTGTCAAGTTGACATAGAAAAAAACCCAGCACCTCTGGAAGAACAGCCAGTTCTTGTGTGCATGAAAACAAAACCCTCACATACATTAAATAAATAAATCTTTAAAAAAAAAAAAAAAAACTAGCCAGCATACCATGGCTGGAAAACCATCTAACTTAGCATCCAGGCAGTACTATTTGTTACCAGAGTTGTCCTTGTCATTTAGCTTGTTGCGCCTCCTTCTGCAAGTCACTGCCCCTCTCTGGGCCTCTGTTTCCTCACCTATGATGAGAAAATTAGATGGTTTTCAAGTTTCCTTCCAGCTGTAACATCCTATGAGCACGAGTTCATTTTTTAGCCTGACCCAGATTTTTAGAGATAATGCACTTAAAATAATATCAAGTTTGAAAGTGATCAGTTCTCTCCTCCGCTTAAAAAATGTCATTACTGGCAGTGCCTCGGTGGGTGTTGAGGCCTATTTTGGTGCCTGGGTGTTCAGAGAGGAGGAAGAGAGAGTGGGAAGGTAACCAATTCAGTAACCTCCTCACGACTCCTGAGGCCGCGTTGGTACTTGTCTTGAATGCCTGATCCAAACAGCCCTGCGTTGTGATGCCTTAGGTTAGGGACAAGAATAACATCCCATTTTCTTTTACAAGGTGTCTCCTCAAGGCCTTGGACTTGACATGATTTCTTTCTGACTTTCAAAACAGTTTCCCAAGGTGTGCAGGATGACAGTCCCCTGGGCATACATGAGCAGGCACTGAACTTGCCAACTTGGCCTAAGTCAAGAGGGCCCAGGGTTCAAACTTGACTCTGACACTTTCACCCATTGCCTTTGTCAAAGGGTACCTGGTTAGGGCAGTGGCCTCACGCCAGCATCCCTAGCAGGAGCTGGGGTGGGGGTAAGAAATGTAAATGTGGCCTCAGCCTGGGTCTCCTGAGTCAGCTCAGGGTGGGGCCCAGGAGCTGGGTTCTAACAAGCTGTGGCGTCAACAAGCTGTGGAGAAAAGTTTCTACTTTCTGTCTCTTCCTACCTCTCCCTCTCTCCCTTTCCTTCCTCCTCACTTCCTTTAATCTTCTTTCTCTTCCTCTTTCCTTCCTGCCATTGTTTTCTCCTACATTCCTTTCTTCCTCTCCACCCCTTTTGCCCTCACCCATCCCTGCCCTCTCTCTTCACACTACTTTCTGCATATTTGAAATTTTGATTTTTATTTCGGTAGAGCACATGTCGAGAACTCTACTCCTCTTTGGGGTTTCTCTATATAGCCATGGCTGTCCTGGAACTCACTCTATAGACCAGGCTGGCCTTGAATTCAGAGATCCAGCCTCTGGTTCAGGGCTGATTTAAATGCCTCTCGTGGAGTCGTCTTTAGTCCGTGTCCATAGCGGGCTTGCCCCTCATGAAGATGAGCAAGCAGATTGGCCCTGGCTAGAGTTCTGTCATGTTGGTTCTTACTGGGGCTTCTGCTCATGCGTACTTCCATCCCCCTAGGACTGGGACAGCTGCTTAAGCAAAGGTGGCTTATGACTTTCTGCTACTCAAACACCTGAGACTGTCACCTATAAAGTGTCAGAGGTTTCTTTTGACTCAGTTTTAGAAGTTTAGCCCATGGCCAGTTGGTCCTGTGGCTTTTGTTTCTGAGATGAGACAAAGCAGCACAGTGGGGAACCTGCAGAAGAGTAAAACCACTCACATCAAGGTAGAGACAGGAACCAGAGTACCCACAATCCCTTGGAGAGTATATACCTAATGGGCAGAAGACCTCTTGCCAGACCTCACTATTTAATGCTTCTACCATCTCCCAGTGCTGGTAGTCTGGGATCAAATCCTTATTACATTGGCTTCAGAGGGTGTTGTAGATCCAGACTAAAGCGCTGCCATTGTGTGGGAGGAAGGCACGGCTTGCAGAGAAGCAGGGTTCTCCATCTGTAGAAAGTCAGCAGTCTCTGGTTCCATCTTACTGGGGTACAGCAAGAGTCACACCCCTACAGAGAATAGGAGGTGGGGGATTCAAGGGACCTAGGGAGTTGTTTTCTAATCCTAAGGAATAGCAGGACGCTGTGGGCTCCTGCTTCTTGACCTAACAGGTGCTCACGTATCTCTCTGGCCAGAGCAGACCCACTCAGTGCTGGAGAACTACTGCTTAAGGCTCCATAGGGGAAGCTATTGTCAGTTCCCAAGGTTTCCACCCATGTGATCAATGCTGTTCCCCAAACAGCATGAAGGTGTTATAGAAAATCCTTACACACCACAGACTAGCCTCATCTTAAATTCCCAGCTCCAGACTGTAAATGGCTATCAGCACCACCTAGCCATCTTACCCTCTTGGCTTTCCTTCCTGCCTCCCTGTCTCCTTCCTCCTCCTCCCCAGGCTCCTCCCCAGCTCTGGGGATGACCATGCCACATGCCTGACTTGGAAAATAGAAGCAACAGATGGGAGCTCTCCTTGCCACTGCCAAATAGGCACAGCATCCTACATCTTCAAACATGGGCTTTTCTCCTTGGTCCCTCAAGTAGGAGTATCCACTGCTTTCAAAGGCCGAGCTCTGAACACATGGTCAGGATCGAATTCCATGTCTCTTCCAGGAATAATTCACATCCACTTTAATTCCCTTCCTTCCTTCCTTCCTTCCTTCCTTCCTTCCTCCTCCCTCCCTCCCTCCCTCCCTCCCTCCCTCCCTCCCTTCCTTCCTTCCTTCCTTCCTTTGTCTGTAAACTTTCACTCTCTCTTGTATCCTTTACACCTGTCCTAGACCTTCGTAGCTCTCTCTAACCTCATATACTTGATTAAAGAAAACCAGAAGATTTAAAACAGCAACCAGCCCCCTTGGCCATGCTTTCACCGTCTGCTCCCACATCACTTCTCTGCACATTTATCTAAGCTTTTTGGCTTTCTTTCCCTCATCTCTCATTCCCTCTGGTTTCAACCCACCACTCTATGAAGTGCCCATGCTTGTTCCAATGTACTTTTATTTCCTAAGGGACATTTGGCAATATCTGAACTTTTTTTTTTCTTTTTAGGGCAGAGCTAGGGAGGCTGCTGAGCATCCTACAGTATAGGATGACCTGGGCGCATCTGCTGCATATGAGCAGGCAAGCCTGGGTCCAGCCTGTGTACGCTCTTTGGTTGGTGATTCAGTCTCTGAAAGCCCCAAGCAAGGGTCCAGGTTAGTTGATTCTGTTGGTCTTCCTGTGGAGTTCCTGTCCCCTTTGGAGCCCACAACTCTTCTTCCTATTCTTCCATAAGACCCCAAGCTCCATGTGGGTCCCAAACAACTGGAGCAAGGGCTGTCCCAGAAGCTGTTGCTTGTATGTAGGATATGTTCTTCTAGCTGGGCTGCCTTGTTTGGCCTCAGTGGGAGAGGAAGTTACTAGCCTCGCAGAGACTTGAAGTGCCAGGGTAGGGGATACCGAGGGGACCCCACCTTCTCAGAGGAGAAGAGAAGGGGGGGAGATGGAGGAAGAATTGTGGGAGGGGTGACCAGGAGTAGAGTAATGGGCTAGATGTAAATAAGTAAAAAAATAAAATTAAAAAGAAGAAAAATGACCTGGGCACATAGGTCAGTCAGTATGCGCCATCGAGGAGGACCTTTTACACTCATGCTAAGCTTAGGGGGATCTTCCCAGATGCCAAGTGTGAGGAATAATTTTCTGTGCTCATCAATGCATCCTTCTCTCCCTCTTTCTATCCCTCCTTCTATTTCTCCCCTCCCTCTCTCTTTTATTCCTATACTATGGCTATTCTGCACACATTCCTCCTCCCTCTGACTCCACCCTAGGCTAGCTGTCTTCTTTGAGTCCTTGCTCTTCCTAAGGAATGACTTCTGTCGTTTCTATGCTGGGTGAGGAACCAGCCTGTCTGGCTGGAGTCCCAGCTCTCAGCTTCCCAGCTGTGTGTTCATAGTAACAATTTCTTGCTGTTGCTTGGCAGCCTCGGTTTCTTCCTTAGCAGACTGGGGTATGATGGCGCTTACTCCATACACCTGCAATAGCTGAAAGACAGACTCCAAATAAATCGCATGCTTACTTCATATTCTCTGTTGTTTTGATGGCACACACACACACACACACAAAAAAAAAACCTCATAACTATTCACTTTTTAGCTGAGAATGGAAGAAAACACAAGCATCTCACAAATACGAAAGATTGTTGCTCTGAAGACAAGACATGGAGAACTTTCTGCTATCCAAAGCAGAACCGAGGTTTACAAAGATGTGAGACTTTCCACCTTCTTCCTGCAAAGACAGGCTGTGCCTCTTCCCTTGTGGCTAGCCCTTTACCTATCCAGAAGCAGCACCAGAGGAACCTGCAGTGATCCTACTATATCTTCCCTTGAGCATCCCTCCCTCAGTTTCCCTCTTTGTATGCCTAGGACCATTTGTCTTTGTCTTTCTATTGCTTTACTACTGCTTTAATCTCTCTCTCTCTCTCTCTCTCTCTCTCTCTCTCTCTCTCTCTCTGTGTGTGTGCGCGCGCATACAGATTAATTTTACAGATATCATCTTAAAACTATTAGTTTCCCTGTTACTTTGAATAGGCAATAGCAGTTGTTATTCATATCAGTAGCTTAACATTTTTACCATCAAGATATTTAATGTAGGGGATGGAGAGACGGCTTAGTACATGAGAGCACTCACTAGTCTTCCAAAGGTCTTGAGTTCAATTCCCAGCACCCACATGGCAACTTACAACTGTTTGATACCATCTTCTGGTGTGCACATGTACATGCAGACAAAGAATCCATATACATGAAATATTTAAATAAACAGAAAAGATATTTAATGCAAAGGATTGGTACATAATTATAGTACTGAATGTGTCCAAATAAGAGAAAGGGGGAAATAGCATTCTCCCAGGTGTTCACTATGCACAAACTCTTCTCACGTATTTTCATTAATTTTTATGAATCTGTGCGGGCAGCTTTTGAGTTTGATTTTTACAAATGAGGACACTGATGCTCAGACCTTATATTTCAAGACAGGGTCTCCTAGAACCTGAAGCTCACTGGCTGACTAGTCCAACTAAACAGAAATTCTCGTTTCTGCTTTTCCCCAGTGGCTTAACAAGGGCATATCTCTGTCCCAGGTTGTTGTTCCTTTTTTAAAAATGTGATTTCTGGGCATCTAAACTGAGTCCTCACGCCTACGCAGCAGATACGTTACCCACTTAGCCACCTCCCCATCCCCTGAATTTGCATCTTCTTTGGCTACATAGTCTAAAGAGAATTTTGGTTTAGCCCAGATCGACGGTTGCACGTTGTAACTGTGAAAACTCCCAGTCAATGTGTGAATCGTATGGTAAACGAGTTATATTTCAACAGACTTTTGAAGAAAAAAAAAAAAGAGGCTGGGGAGATGGTTTTGTTGGTGATGTGCTGCTTACTATGCAAGCTGTGGGACCTGAGTTTGGATCTCCAGCACCCACATAAAAAACTGAGTATGACACGTGTACCCCAGCATTGAAGAGGTTTAGACAGCCTGATCATTGGAGCTTTCTGGCCAGCCAGTTGCCTGAGTGGTAAGTTCTAAGCCAGCGAGAAACCTTGTCTTTTGTTTTTGTTCCTTGAGACAGGGTCTCACTCTGTAGCCCTAGCTGGCTTAAAACTCTCTACGTGGGTCAGGCTGGTCTTGAATTCACAGAGATCCACCTGCCTTTGTTTCCCAAGGACTAGGTTTACAAACAGGCTTCACCACACCCAGCTGAAAGATCCTTTCCTTATAAATGAAGTGGATGGCAGCTAAGGAACGGCATTCAAGGGTTGGTCCTCTGTTTTCCCCATGCCACACAGCAACACACACACACACAGGAAAGAAAACAAAAATTCAGAGTTAACAGTGACACTCACTTGTCACAAGTGTCCACAGCAATCAGTCTTCATAGTTTTACATTCAGACAAACCAAAATGAGGCTAGATGTGGTAGCATGAACCTTCAATATCAGCAATTATGAAGCAGAGGCAAGAAGATCTCTAGGAGTTCAAGGCCAGCCTGCCCTACATAGTGAGGTGCAGACCAGCCAAGGGCTACATAGTGAGAACTTGTCTCAAAATACAAAACAAACAAAAAAAATTACTTCCTTTGGTAGCCTAAGTAGTTGCATATCTTTGGACATATAAATCATTCCATACTCACCCCAAACTTAATTTATTTTTACATTATTTTAATTACATGTGTTTTTATTTATTTAGAGTACGTGTGTGTGTGCGCACACATGTACCAGGGTGCATGTGTAGAGGTTGGATTCTCTCCTTCCATTATTTGGTATCCTGGGATTGAACTCAGGTTGTCAGGCTCTGTGGCAATGCCTTTCCTAGCTGAGTCATCTGACTGGTCCTTCCTTTGCCTTTTTCAGATTGAGAGCGTACCTGAGAATTGACTTGAAGAAACTCAGTTTGATGATGTTCTGTGCCACATACCAGGCTCTTTTGAGGGCTCTGGAACTCAGCCGTGTTGTTCTGGAAGCTCAGATTCCAGTTGGAGAATCAGGCAACAGATGGAGAGAAAGAAATAGGCATACACTTCTGTTGATGGTGTTACCAGAAACTGAAGCAAGACAAGAGAGGTCCCCTTGGGGCCAGGGAAGTGACTTCGCAACAGGAGGTTAGGACAGGCCTTGGTCAGGAAGTACACATCTGGTATTGCTTGTTCGTTTATTTTGAGACAAGATCTCATATATCCCATACTGGCCTCAAGCTCACGGTGTAGCAAAGGATGACCTTGAACTTCTGATCCTCCTGCCTCTACCTCCCAGTGCTAGGATTACATGTGCGCACCGCCAGACTTGGTTTATGTGGTGGTGCCAATCAACTCCAGGGCTTCATGTGTGCTAGGCAAGCATTCCACCCACGAGCTACAAACCCAGCCTAGACATCTGCTATTCCTAGAATTCCTCTTCTTTCTTTCTTTCTTTCTTTCTTTCTTTCTTTCTTTCTTTCTTTCTTTCTTTCTTTCTTTCTTTCTTTTTCTTTCCTTCTTTCTAAATATTTATTTTATTTATATGAGTACACTGTAGCTGTCTTCAGACACACCAGAAGAGGACATCAGATCCCATTACAGATGGTTGTGAGCCACCATGTGGTTACTGGGAATTAAACTCAGGATCACTGGAAGAGCATCAGTGCTCTTAACTACTGAACCATCTCTCCAGCTCTCTCTTTCTTTTCCTTCCTTCCTTCCTTCCTTCCTTCCTTCCTTCCTTCCTTCCTTCCTTCCTTCCTTCCTTCCTTCCTTCCCTCCTTTCTCTTTTCCCCCCTTTTCTCCCTTGCTGTGCTGGGAATCAAGCCCAAGGTTTCGGGCAGGCTAATCATCTATTCTGCTACTGAGTTACACCCCAACCCTCTCAGCTGTCACTTCTAAAAGAGCTTGAAAGTTCTCAAAGGACAACGTGAACTGGAACCCAGGCAGGAGATGATGGTGAGGAAGATTTTAGGACTGAATGGAGCCAAGAGACAGAAAGGTCTGTGTGAGCAGAGAGAGAGGGTTTTCTGAGATGAATTGGTATCATCTGAGAAGGAGATCCAGGCTGGCTCAGCCAGGAAACTCTGTGAAGAGAACAGACATGAAATGTGGGGACACCTCTGTCCATACTTACAATTTTGTTATTGAGTCACCACAAACCTTTTTGTATGAACTTTGACTTTCTAAAACTTGGTCTTATTATGTATGGTTACTGAAGTGTTTGCTGCTCTCTTGGTCTTGAGAAGCAGAGCTTGTTCAGGCGTGGTCAGAATCCCTGGAGGAAGGACTGGCTGAGTCTTTAGACTTGACTCTGTGGTCAGTACAAAGACCATTGAAGGATCTGGAGCAAATAAATGTTATAAGCAGAACACCATTTGGGGATAATTGGCACAGAGGCAGTGGAGAGGTGGGAAGAGGGCAGAGAGCAAAGGGCAGTCAGGAAATACACGAAGCAGGCTGAGCCTGAGGCACAGGGCCAGCAGCGAGTGCAGAAGGAAGCTGGCTACCCCTGCCTTCCTCGGGTCTCTGCCTGCCCTACACCATGCAGAACTCAGCATTTCCCGCAGCTACACAGACTCAGTAACCGCTGGGCTTCTGCCTCCTTCTGTTTTTACTGTGACTAATTTGTGAAAAACAGGAAGTGCTACTGTGCCAGCGGGCATTATTAGTGGCTAAGAAAGGAACTTTTGAAAATGACAAACCCTGGGTCCCTTGCACATAAGCTCACTTGTACAAACACATACCCTCCCGTCGGGTGGACCCTGTTCCAGCAGGAACCATTATCTCCTTGGCTCTGACACCAGAAGAGACTCAAGAGCTGCTGGATCCCCAAGACTGGGGACAGGCTGCTTAGCCTTTCTACAAGTCTCAGAGGAAAGTGAGCCTAGCATAGAGGGAAGAGTGGCTGGCAGGTGCCACCAGGCACTGGAAAAGCAGGAAGGTTTACAGAGTGGATACAGGAAGCCCTGCCCTGTTCTCTGCTTTGGCTCTAGGGTTGCACTGTCACTGGGGGTATTGACTGCTGGTTGGAAAAGCCCTGAGACAGAGGAAGATCAGAGTATAGTGGGCATCAGGCTGAGATTGATGGTGATGGTGGTGTATATATGGTGTTCATATGGTAGAAGGAAAGCTCTCTGGTATCTCTTCTTACAAAGGTACTAACATCATCACAGAAGAACCCAACCCTCAGGAGCCCATCTAGCCCTAATAAGTACTTCATCAAATTCCATTGCATGGAAGGTTAGTGTCTCAACATAAGAATTTGGACGAAAATAAAGACATGATTTCTAGAAGCTTCCTGTCTAATTAGGTTGAGAAACACCTTTGAGTGGGAAAAAAAAGTCTTGAATTCTTATTTCTACCTCTCATTGAGCCCTTCTAATCGCCTAACCTTTAAATAATGAGCATGCAATTGTTACCAAATTTCAATGCTATTCGGTTTTTTTTTTTGCAAGGAGACTTCTAGGCAAACTTGATTGTACCTCTACATTCCTCTGATGTAGGCAATTGCTCTTCTTACAGAATGTACTCTGATACTGAGTGTTGAGATATTTCTCTCCCTTAGAACTTCTGCCTACATCACATCCACTAGAGAATCCAGCTGTAAATACTTGGCATTCTTTGCATCTCTGGTCAACCACACAGTCTTCCTTTCTGGAGTTCTGATTCTCATCCTTAAGCCTCTAGAAAAGTGGAAAGGCATGCTTCAGACCTTGGATATTTATTTGCCTTTTGCAAACCATCTTCTCCTGAGGGGTGCAGGGTAGGAGTGTCTTTAAAATTTAGATATCTAATAAGATATTTTATGATGACAGCTTAACTGCATGCGTTACATTCACAGTGTTTTGCAACCATTGCCACTATATCCATTTCCAGAACCTTTTCTTTATCCCATACTGAAGTCTGTACCCATTAAACAGTAACTCCAAAATTTCCTCATCCACACCTTGCTATCTATTGGTTTACTTTTTTGTCGCGATGATTTTGGCTGATCTAGGTACCTTATTACAGGTAGAATTATAGACTCCTTCTCTGTGGTGGTTTGAATATGCTTGGTCCAGGGAGTAGCACTATTTGGAGGTGTGGCCTTGTTGGAGGGGTGTGGCATTGTTGGTGTAGGTATGTCACTGTGACCCTGGGCTTTAAGACCCTCATCGTAGCTGCCTGGAAGCCAGTCTTCTCCTAGCAGTCTTCAGATGAAGATGTAGAATTATCAGCTCCTCCTGGACCATGCCTATCTGTACCTATGCTCCTACCTTGATGATAATGGACTGAACCTATAAGCCAAGTCCCAATTAAATGTTGTCCTTTGTTAGAGTTGCCTTGGTCATGGTGTCTATTCACAACAGTAAACCCCTAAGACAGTCTCCTTATTTCCTCAGCACAATGTCTTTATTAGCATGATGTCTTTATTCAGGTTGCTATAAGAAAACACCACAAGCTGGATGGCTTGTGAACAGCAGAAACTTATCTCTCACAAATCTAGAGACTGGGAAAGCTAAGATCAAGGTGCCAGCTGATTCAGTATCCTGTGGGAGTCTGGGGGCTTCTTTGGGCGGGGGTGAGGCTACAGATGGTGCCCTCTCACTCTCTTAACATAACAAAGGGCAAGGCACACCTATGCCAATTCTTCCAAGAGGGGAAGAAGTTAACCAGCTGGAGAAAAAGAGTTGGAAAAGTGACACAAGAAGAGGCATGCCAAACCCAACCTCAAAAGGACTTGTAATATGCTTACATGAGTGTTCTGTGCTGGGGTGGGGTATGAGACCAGGAGAGAGAGGGAAGGTGAAGCCGCTGGAGCAGGCTGGCACCGTCTGCTTTAGAACCTTACGTGGTTGGGATTAGTGCTGGGTCTGAAGGGAAATCCCGAAAGCTTTGAAGCAAGAGGAAGCAGAACCTGCCCTTCCTCACAGGAGGCATCCAGACCAAGAAAAAAATCACAGGCCTGCCAGTGTCTTTCAAGCATATTCTCAGTGCTGTGTTCCTATTATCTCAGTTAAGCCTCAGATGAGTACTGGGGACATTGAATACTGAAGAGCAACTTACCCAGGCTTTGCACCTACCCCTGCCTAGCCCAGCACAGCCCCAGGGCCAGCAGCCTTTGACTCACAGGAGCCTGACTCCCAGATCAGTACCTGCATTTTTGCCTGTAGCCCAAATGATCCAGTGCAGTCTGACATTTGGACAGCACAGACGGGAATCCCACAGTCTGGCTTCACGCTGGAATCACCAGGGTAGTTGTAAAACTCCTCAGTGCTCTGTGTGAGTTCCTAGGTCCATGACATTAGACTTTCTGGGACTGCCACCCCCTACTGCTGCAGGTTTTCCATTTATGTAGGTAATGGTGGTCATGTCTTTGCATCATGCTTCCTGGCTACAAGAAACTCCCGCAAGGGAAACTAGCCTTAGAGGGTTCTTCTAGCCACCAGCAGCTCTGCGGCTTTAAGAACCAGGGCTGGCATCCTGCCATGGACGTCACCACCCCAGTACAAGCCTGGAGAGCATTGGCTGCAGGATAGTGGAGCTGTAGCAGTCAGTGGTGCCTGGGGCTGGCCCAGGCATGTAGATCACAGCCTGGGCTGGGCAGAACAAGCCGGTGGCAGCCCCAGAAGCCCCTGTGAGCTGAAGAAAAGGAACTTTTATGCTTTTCAGAAAGAAGCTCACTCTGCAAGGCTGAGGAAACAAAGGGAAGAATTGTGTGTCACTCTAGTCCAGACATCTCAAATCAACAGTAAGTCAGCAGGAAACAAGGCATAGTTCTTTGCACAAGGTAACATCCACACACCCCACTCTACCCTACCCCAGGAGCCCAAATGTTTGGGGAAGCTGCTCCAGGGGGGCTATAAGCCAAAATCAATTAATAGACTCTCTGCTGAAATCCATCTGGGCCTCTCCTTGAAAGTCAAATCTCTGCATATGACACTGGGGACCATGAGTTGTAGGAATGCTTCTCCACTCTCCTGGGGTGACCTTTCAAGGCATCTTCCTGTCCTTGAGAACCCCAAGATCACATGAGAGCAAAGAAGGGGAAACTGAAATCATGGGCTTTGAGTGACTGTCGAGCTTGGGCCACAACCTGCTAGGGAGGAAGGAATAAAGCTAGTGGCAGAAACTTCATGGGTCCAAGCCAATGCAGGCCTGGGGTTGTTGACCAGATAACCACAGGGCTCAAGGTGCCTTCCTCTACCTTTGAGGAATGATTGTTGCGGGTGAGGCAAACTCACATTGAGAGTCAGCTTGCTTCAGTCCCCACTTGGGAAGCCAAGGCTACCTTGGCACAGGTGGCTGTGCAGAAGGCAGAGCCCTGCGACTCTGGCAAGTTTCTTTTCTGTGTGATTAACCTAGGGGTCCATTAACAGCCATCTACCTGACTTCATGAGCATGTATGTGTGCTAGGAAGGGCAGCAAGTAGAGATGATGCTGGCAGGAAGCAGTATGTTGGCATTGTTTGATACAGAAGGGAGGGAAGGAATGTCGTACCGTCAAAGTAGCTACTCGCTGTCAAAGGAAGGGGAATTAAAGCCAGGAGCAAGAAGCAGAAGGAAAACAGTCTCCACTAAACAGATAGGGGGAAACTGAGGCAGAAAGACAGGCAGGGTAGAATTAGCTGAAAGCTAAACTGGGCTTGTACATACTTAGGATGAAGAATTTTTGTGTTAGCTTTCTATTGTTATGACAAAACCCTTGACATGAGCAACTTTAAGGAGGACAAGTTTATTTGGGCTTAAGATTTCAAAGGTTCCGTCCATCCAGTCCATAGTCCTTTGTTTGACCTGACCATTTTCAGGATCTTCCAACATGGCCAAAGCAGATGGGAGAGGAAAGCAGCTCAACTCATAGCAGGCAGGAAAGCAAAGCAAGGAAGGGGCTGCGATGACATAGCCCATCCCTAGCATATCCCCAAGTACCAACTTCCTCCCAAGAGGCCAACACTCTGTGGTTTCCACTACCTCCCAAAGCCCATTGATGAGGTCCAAGCGCATATGTCCCCTCCCACAGGCCCCTCTCCTGAACACTGCCCACTGGGAACCAAGACTTCAATAACAGTTCATGTCATAACAGCCTTAAAGAATCCTCCTGTCATGGGTCCTTGACCTGGCGTGATGTATACATGTGGGAAAATAAGAAAACTTGGGGAATTTCATGGGTATATCTGAAAGATCTGTCACATAGGACCCCTGTGTCAACAGCCCAGCTGAATTCCCCAGCTCACTTGAATTGGGAACTTTTGAATTCTTTGTGCCACTCCTGTTTCTGTACTTGGTGAGTTCCCATGGATTTGAATGACTGCTGCTGTTCCTAGTCTTTCTAATAAGGATTCTTTTCCATTGAGAATTTCTGTGGTTTTTGCATTTTGCCCTGCTGCTAGGGTGTGGGAACACCACTTGGGCAGGTAAAACATGGAGACTGCATTTACCCTACACCACTATTGGGTGCTAGGCTCGAGGGAAGCGCCGATACACCGCTCGGGGGATGGAAAAAT
This sequence comes from Mastomys natalensis, assembly GCA_021653895.1. Classification (NCBI taxonomy): domain Eukaryota; kingdom Metazoa; phylum Chordata; class Mammalia; order Rodentia; family Muridae; genus Mastomys; species Mastomys natalensis. The sequence continues at coordinate 199,015 of JAJTUV010001294.1, forward strand.
GCTGCCTAAGATGTAGGAGTCCAAAGCTGGGGTTCCCTGACTCCTGGGCATCCAGTTGCCACTGGAAACCCTGCAGAGGAGTCTGGAATGGGGGGCAGTGCACAGACCTGTGATGAGGAGCCCGGGCTGGGGGATCCTAAACTCCTGGACAGCCAGAAGCTGCTAGGATGAGTTGGTAACAGAGTTGGTCCCTCAGGGTGAGGAGCCCAGGGCCAGGGAAATTTGAACTCCACTCCAACTTAGTTCAGCATTGGTGAATCCTAAGCTTATCAGTGATTGTCTGGGAGCACAGAGGGACCTTCTGCGGAAGACTTTGATGACCTTAGACTGTAGATGAAGGCCTCTCCACGCTTTTCATTATGGTTCTTGAAGATAGAGACAGTCCTTGTTTCCAAAGTGTTTACTGATTGTTCATTGTGGAAAATGAGTGCATACCACCTTCTCAGGGTGGACCAGAGATTAAATACCTTTCATAGGAGGAGCTAAGGTGGAGGAGTAAGGAGAGGAAGAGGAAAAGGAAGAGGAGGAGCTAGGGAGAGCAGAGATTTAGCAGCGATGGAGAGCCACGTGGATGGCAGGATGATTTAGGCATGCCCAGCCTGGCGGAGACAGTGTGGAAGATTGGCAGAGCCATCTCCCATGCTGGCATCTCGTGGGTGGCAGGGCTGGTGTTTCTGGCTGGCCGTTCTAGCTGTGGCATGCATGTGGCCTCTGGCCACGGAACATGAAGGCTGAGCTAGGCAGAGCCGTTGTAGCTTAGATTTGACCAGCAGCAGTTTTTTTAATTAATTACTTCAACACCTTTTGCAGATAGGAATACCCGGAAAGGGAAGCTTATTGGCTAAACCCTCAAGGCCTCTAGATACCTCAATTAGCATGAAGAACCCTGTTCTGATCTACATGACCTATATAGGGAGTGTGGCCATGTGACAGGGACCTGGTTGGAAGGAGGTGAAGCTCCTACTTACCCCTCTGGGTTCCTGGGCTTCCAACCTGCTCAATCTTACCAAGTTTCCTGGCACTGTCCATTTCCCCACAAATCTCTGTGCCCATGTGTGCGTGTACGTGTGGATGTGTGTATAAGTATGGTGTACACATGCGAGACCACACAAGGTACACAGGACCAAAGTCTTCCAGTTAATTTCAATTAAATCTCCCTTCTTCAGTAAAGGATGGCAGATGTAGAAATCCAAATGTACCCCTCTCCCTGACAGATTTTACAGGCTTTCTAGGATATCTGCCAAATTGCTAGATGGTATTTGCAATTGAAAAAAAAAATAGAGTGCATTTTGTTTTTTGGGTTTTAAGGATTTTCCAGCCTGCCTTAAAGCAGGTCATCACTTGTACCTCATTTTATAGCTTTCAAAGCTTTCTTCAACATTCATAAATCTCTCTCATCCTTCCAGGAGGCCGGTGGCTTGGTTCCTCTCAGATGCTGTCTTGAAGGAAACAGACTTGTGGAGACACAAAGTGACCTGCAGCTCTGAGGTTACCATTCAGGCCCAGGTCTCTGAAAATCGAACCGTGTCTTAATTTTTTTTTTTTTAATTTAAATCATTGTATATGTGCGCACAGAGGACAACTTTGTGGAGTTGGTCTCTCCTTCCACCTTTGTGTATATTCTGGGATTGAACTAAGTAGCCAGGCTTGCTCGGTGGATGCCTTTCCCTGCAGAACCAGTCTTGCTGGCTCTGAACGGTGTCTTTCTGACCACATGGAACTGTACAAGAGATCTCTAAAACATAGCGAATGAGGATAGCATCTCATTCCAGAATACACGGGTTAGGCTGCAGGTTTGGTCATCAGGTAATAGCGCATCATCGGTTAGAGTACTGTATCTCCTTTTCTGCAACATGGAACCAAAGCCCTCATCTGGGAGGCAGATGTGGATTAAATGAGATGCCACTGTGTAAAGTGTTTAAAGCAACTCCTGGCACGTGGTAAGCTTTCAGTAAAGACTGCCCAGCTCTCATTTTCTCAGTACTTTGAAGAAAGACATTATTAGCCAGGCACTGGAGAAGCTGTAACTGAAAGTTCTTAAAACGGGTTTTCTCAGAGGGGCTAGAACATGGTTGCTTTCACATAATGGCTAGGAAGTAGGAGATCAGTGCAGGAGAGGGTAACTACTCTCCCTGGTCCACAGGATCATCCCAGAGTACATGCTTCCTCCGCTTCCCCCATTCCAGCTCCCTGTTCTTCTCAAAGTTCCCTTGCTCTTTCCCCGCTTCTGTTCCTGCCTGTAGGAAGACAGGGAGGGGACAGAGGTGGACAGCCTCCTGAGTGATATAATTCAGCAGGTAGACTGCTCTTTCACTTGCATCCCATTGGCCAGCACCTGGACCCACGTCACCACAGGAGAATCTGGAAAGTGTAGACTCCAGCTGTGCCAATTAAAGATGCCTGAATAAATCTTAGCTTAGGGGTGCTCCTTCTAAAAGAAAGGGGAGAGTGGAAATTGAGAACAGTTGGTGGTCTCTGCTCCATGTCCCCATAGATGTGTCCCTTGGACTTGAATCTCTTATCTCACCTGGGCTCTGCTTCTTGCCTGCTGGAGGGCTGCTCCATCCTCAAGTTCTTCTTAGCAAATCTTGGTCTAGCTCTTGGCTGCAGTATTTGAAGTGTTTGAACACCTCTAGCCATGATGAGATTAGCTCCAATCGGCTGGCCAGACTACCCATGGTTGTCCAGCCTGTGTCTTCTGTACCCAGATACCCAGGAACAGTGGCACTGGGCTCTGTTTGAATTCTACTTGTTTTTCTGCATCTTTGGACAACTTCCCTAGAGAGTCACCGTCCCTTGTGATCTTGGGTCTTTGGTGACTGATGAAGAATGAGTATCCTTCTGTTGCCTGGGGATCCAGCTTGGTCTCTGTTGTGGAGGGGACCTTCTCCCCCATCTCAGCAGGAATTCTCTACAAGGTTCAACAAGCTAGGCACTCTGGTTATATAATTGCCTCAAAACGCATTATGGGTTAACAGCTTGGTCATGGACTTGTAATGCTATTGAGAGGTGATGGAAGCTTGAGGAGGTGGGGCCTAATGGGAGGCAGTTAGACCTCTGAAGGTATTCATTTAAAGAGAGTATTTGGGCCTTATAGCTCCTCTGTCTCTCTGTCTCTGTCTCTGTCTCTCTCTTTCTCTCTGTCTCTCTCTCTCTCTGTCTTCTCTCTCCCTCTCTCTGATTCCCATCAGCTATGAGGTGAGTGCCTCTGTCATGATCCCTCTGGCATCATTTTCTGCCTCTACTCAGGCCCAAAAGACCCCTCTGAAACCCTTGAAACTGAGCCAAAAAAAAAAACTTTCCTCATTATAAATTAATTCATCTCAGATATTTGTTACAGTAACAGAAAGCTTGCTCATACCGGCTCACTTGTCTGTTGATGGGACTGGCGGAAATGCGGGCCTGATCTTTGCAGTTCTAGAGTTCACTCTCTGTACTTGCACCCAGGTTTCAGTAGGTCAAGTCATAACTTAACCTACTGTGAAAAGATATAACTGGATGAATGTATCAGTGTTCCGTTCTCATTACTGTACAGAACTAAGACTGGAAATGAATACCAACATCTCAGGAGAGCTTAGCTCAGGGCACAGAATGTGTGCTGATGAAAAATGTTAGCATAGAAAGAAACATATTTGCAGAGTGCCTACCATGCACCAGACACCTACTAAATTAAGGTCCAGAATCGAGAGCCTTGGACCTGATAGAGTTGGCAGAGACATATACATTAATCTTCTCATTTCGCCCTGGTAAGCTCTACAGAGCATGAATGTTTCATGTTTTATAGACAATCTCAGAAAGGCTAATCTCAGAAAGAAAATAGTGGGGTTAAATTTGAACCATGTCTGCTTGGTCCTTCGCACCTAGCTCTTACTGTTATTACATCACCTAGAACTAGTCACTTTCTTGGTTGAAGATGGACTCTATTGCATATACAGAGCGACTGTGTTCTCCCAGCTGAGCACCGAGTCAGTGATATCTGTTAAATGAAGCAGGAATCTCATGTGCTGTGGTGGTCAGTTTTCTTCTCTATGCTATGGCCCCCCCCAACAATTTTTGTCTACTTTCCCTTCTATCCAAACCCAACCAGTTGAGCCCTACATCTGGAATACCTCTGCCTGCCCCTTCCCCAGAGCTAACGATGTCATTTTCCCCTTGAACTATCGACAGTGCTGGTCCCTAAGGCTGCCTGGAAACCCTTCCAGTTGTCCCTCGATAGTTCCCTGTCCCTCAATGTTCATTTCTCCTCAACCTTTCTTGAACCTCATTGTCACTAGCACAGAATAGATCCTGACCATCGATGTGGCTGAATGACAATGAAGCTGGAGGAAATTTGAGGTACCAAGGCCCACCCTGGCAATCACCCCAACTCCTCTCCACTTATCTTTCTCATGTTAAGGAGAGATGTGATCCTGCCCAAGGCTGCCCCATATCTCCTGGAACCTTCCTCCACCCATTGCGCTCGTTCTCTCTCTCTCTCTCTCTCTCTCTCTCTCTTTCTCTCACTCTCTCTCTCCCCTGCCCCTCCTACTTCCCTCTCTTTCTTTCTGTCACCCTGTCCCTGTCTCTCTCTGTCTCCTTGTCTCTGTCTCTGTCTGTCTGTCTGTCTGTCTGTCTCTTATGGTCATGTGTCTTCTCTGTCTGAGAAAGGGCAAGCGCTCATGCTTCCTGCTGTCTAATGTCACTCCTGGGCTTCTCTCATTCTTTTCCTTCACAGCCAAGCTCCTTAAAATGATTGTCTACACCGGCTGTGTACACTTCCTCCCAACTCAGCCCATACCCATCTGGTTTCTGTTTCCCAACCTACCTGCCTGTGCTGAAGTCATTAAACAAAAGCCATACTCCAGGACACTTGAAGATGTTCTTTAACCGGATCACATCTTTCTGGGACTAGACACTGTCACACATCTTGTCCCTGTGTCTCACAGTGGCATGACTCTGGAGGAGTCTACTGTATCTTGATAGACATGCTTCCCATTGTCTTTACAGAGATTCCCGTTTGTCTCACCCAGTGGCCCATGAGTCTCTGTGTCCTGTCCACTGTCCTTCTCGACCTCTGCCCTGTCCTCTGGTGTCTTCTACCACATGATGAGAGCTGATTGTTTCCAGCTTTCCCTCCGTGTGGATCACCTCCCTGGATCTGGTGCTTGACACCTAGCCTCTGGACACATCACATGGCTTCCTCCTGCTTGCTTATGAAAGCCAGGCTTGCCATCATTTCCCTCTAAGGTTTCCCCTTCTTAAATCCTTTCATCAGGTGGTGGTGGTACACCTTTAATCCCAGCATTGGGAGGCAGAGGTAGGCAGATTTCTGGGTTCAAGAATAGCCTACACTACATAGTGAGTTCCGGGACAGCTGGGACTACAGAAAGAACCTTGTCTCAAGCAAAACAAAACAAACCATCCTTTCTTTTCCTGAGTGTCACAGCTTGCCTGTGTTGAAATGTTGCCCATTTCAGGGGAAAGAAATCTTACCACAACAGAGGATTCCTCTTTCTCATCGTGTCTTTGAATTCCATCAGGTGTCACATCTGCTGAGTCTACCTTTTCCAATGCCTAAACCCTTGCTTCCTCACATGTCTCTGTCATTAGAGAAGTCCTACTTGCTTTGGAAAAGTCACCCAACTATTGTAAGGGTCCTAGGAACTATCTTCAGTTTTAATCCAAGTCGTGGCTGGACCATTGCTCACAACATCCTCTTACTCCTCTACTCTCCGTAAGTTCTCCCAATGGTATTAGATACTTTCCTCCTTGCTGGAATAAAATGACTGATAAAAACAGTTCAAGGGAGTGGGGGGAAAGGTTTACATGAGCTCACAGTTCCAGGTACTCTCAGTCCGTTGTGGTGGGAGAGGCGTAAGTGGTAGGAACAGCTCAGTCTATGTAGGTGAGAGAATGAAGCAACTAATCACATCATGGCCGAAATCAGGAAGCAAGAGGCTGTACCAAAAACTGGAGATAGACTGAACCTTAAAGGCTACCTACTTTTATAGACCCATTTTCCATCCAGACCCTATCTCCTAAAGATGGGATCAGATACTTGAAAAATACAGGCACTTGTGGGAGACATTTTAGATCCAGAGCATGGCACCGATAATGTCCACATTCCTTTACTCTAACCTATGACTTTCTGATCAATCTCATCTGCCTTCCCAGCCCTCATCACTATTGATGGTGGTGCCTACCACTTGGGATGCCAACCTATCTCCTAGTGCTAAATTCTTATCAAAACTCAACTTATGCACCACCTCCCTGATACCATGACCACTTGGGACTCCCTCTCTCTCTTCTTCCTTCTTCTCTCCCTCCCTCTGTGTATGTGTGTAGTGTGGTGTGTGTGTGTGTGTGGTGTGCGCGTGTGTAGTGTGTGGTGAGAGAGAGAGTCCCTATGTAGCCCAGGATGGCCTGAAACTGCTAATCCTCCATCCTCTGCTTCCTCCTCACATCTGATGCTCATCTTGTTATTTCCCTATTTGCAGCCCATGCACACATGTGGAGGTTGCTTTATGGATGGGAAAGAAATGAATTGTACCTTTCCAGAACCTTGTCACTGTCAGAGAGCCCACTGAGTCACACTGTGACAACTCTTCACATGCTTCCAATATTTTTGTTTTATTTTACTCTGTTTTTTGTTTTGTTTTGGTTGATTGGTTGGGTTTTTTGGGGACAGGGTCTCCTGCACTCCCTGTGGCCTCAACGTGCTTTGTAACTGAGGATGGCCTTGGACTCCTAATCCTCCTGCCTCTACCTCCCAAGTGCTGGGATCACAGGCCCGAGCCACCACACTTGGTTGTTTAGACTTTCAAACGGAGCACCGTGGCTTTAAGTATCATTCTTTTTTTTATTATTACTGGAAATTTTATTTATATTTCAGATGTTCTCCCCTTACCCCATTTCCCCCCCTCCCTCCCAGGAACTCCCTATCCCTTCCCCCCTCCTCTTGCTTCTATGATGGTGTACCCCCACCTACCCTCCCCCGTACTTCACCTCCCACCCTCAAATACCCCCCCACGACATCCAGCCTTCATGGGACCAAGGATCTCTTCTCCACTTATATATAGCTCCCTTGCATATATAGCTGGAGCCATGGGTCCCTCCTAAGCCTCCAGGCTGGTGGTTTAGACCCTGGGGGCTCTGGTTGGTTGGTATTGTTGCTTTCCTCAGGTGTTCGAATCTCTCAACTCCTTCAGCCTTCACTCTATCTTCTCCATTGGGAACCCCATGATCAGTTTAATGGTTAGCTGTGAGCATCTGCCTCTGATATGTCAGACTCTTGCAGACCTCTAAGGAGACAGCTATATCAGGCTCCTGTCAGCATGTACTTCCTGACATCCACATCAATGTCTATCCTTTGGTGACTGCACATGGGATGGATACCCAGGTGGAATGGTCTGCAGACGGCCCCTCCTTCAGTTTCTGTCCTGTATTTGTATCCATATTTGCTCCCTTGAGTATTTTGTTATTCCTTCTAAGAAGGACTGAACCCACACACACACTTGGTCATCATTCTTCATGAGCTTTATGTGGTCTGTGAGTTGAATCTTGGGTATTTCAAGCTTCTGGGCTAAAATCCAATAATCAGTGAATGAATACCATGTATGTTCTTCTGTGATTGGGTTACTTCACTCAGGATGATATTTTCTAGTTCCATCCATTTAGATAAGAATTTATCGAATTCATTGTTTTTAATAGCTGAGTAATATTCCATTGTGAAATGTACCACATTTTTTGTATCCATTCCTCTGTTGAAGGGCATCTGGGTTCTTTCCAGTTTCTGGCTATTATAAATAAAGCTGCTATGGACATAGTGGAGCATATGTCCTTGTTATATGTTAGAGCATCTTCTGGGTATATGCCCAGGAGTGGTATAGCTGGGTCCTCAGGTAGTGATATGTCCAATTTTCTGAGGAACCACCAGACTGTTTTCCATAGTGGTTGCACCATCTTGCAATCCCACCAACAATGGAGGAGTGTTCCTCTTTCTCTACATCCTCGACCAGCATCTACTATCACCTGAGTTTTTGATCTTAGCCATGCTGACTGGTGTGAAGTGGAATCTCAGGGTTGTTTTGATTTGCATTTCCCTGATGACTAAGGATGTGAACATTTCTTTAGGTGCTTCTCAGCATTTCATCCTCAGTTGAGAATTCTTTGTTTAGCTCGGTACCCCATTTTTTAATAGAGTTATTTGGTTGTCTAGAGTCTAATTTCTTGAGTTCTCCCATGCTCATGGATCGGACAGGATTAATATAGTAAAAATGGCCATCTTGCCAAGAAGCAATCTACAGATTCAATGCAATCCCCATTAAAATACCAACTCAATTCTTTACAGCGCTAGAAAGAGAAATTCTCAAATTTATTTGGAATAACAAAAAACCCAGGATAGAAAAAACCATTTTCAACAATAAAAGAACTTCTGGAGGAATGCCATCCCTGACCTCAAGCTGTACTAAGAGCAATAGTGATAAAAACTGCCTGGTATTGGTACAGAGACAGGCAGGAAGATCAGTGGAATAGACTTGAAGTCCAGAAATGAACCCACACACTATGGTCATTTGATCTTTGACAAAGGAGCTAAAACATCCAGTGGAACAAGGACAGCATTTTCAACAAATGGTGCTGGTTCAACTGGAGGACACATGTAGAAGAATGCAAATCGATCCATTCCTATCTCCTTGTACAAAGTTCAAGTCCAAGTGGATAAAGAACCTTCACATAAAACCAGACACACTGAAACTAATAGAAGAGAAAGTGGGGAAGACCCTCGAATACCTAGGCACAGGGGAAAAGTTCCTGAACAGAACACCAATGACTTATGCTCTAAGATCAAGAATTGACAAATGGGACCTCATAAAATTGCAAAGTTTCTGTAAGGCAAAGGACACTGTCAATAGGACAAAGCGGCAACCAACAGATTGGGAAAAGATCTTTACCAATCCCACATCCGATAGAGGGCTAATATCCAATATATACAAAGAACTCAAGAAATTAAGTATCATTCTTACAGAGCTGCACAGCCAGCCGGCAGACAGCACCATCTTCTCCCAGCTACCTCTCCTCTCTGAGATCCCCTATTTATGGCGTTGTTGCCTTTGGTCTGTTGACAGTTCAGCAGGACTTGGAACTGGAAAGATGAGACAGGTCCTCTGTGGGGCAGCTTCTTGGTAAGCATTAGGCTTGCTGTTGGGCAGTGTGGCTTTCCTCAGCTGCGGGGCTGCTGGGGCTGCTGGGGCTCCTTGCACAGATGTAGCAAAGGGGTTGCCTATACATCCCTCCGACTGTAGCACTGTCCACCAGGAAGAACTTTCCTTGCTTCGTAGACACCTTCATTGTCAGGAGTAGGTTGTCTTTAGTTATCAGACTTGAAGTTCTGTTACTGCTGGACCTGCTCTCTGCAATGATACTGTCTGAACATGCTTCTAGGCATTCCTGTTTGTAGAGTGTGGGTTGCATTGAGACCTGACTTTCCTTTATCAGCTTAGGTTTTTCTTTCCCTACTGGCTTCTTCCTCAGGTCAGCTATTTCCATGAGGTGACAGAAATCGCCACGGGTAGCCCCTGTTTACATTGCCTTTACAGATAACAATTTCAAAGACATGGAATATTATTTCCCTGAAGCTACACACAGAGTCCTACATGGGTCATGTGACCATCCCTTAACAAAACAGGCCTGGGACTAAGGGTTCAGCTTGCTGGTAAAGCACTTGCTTAGCATTCAGGAGGCCCTGGGTTCAATCCCTAGCACCAAGAACTGAGACACATCATGTTCATGAGGAAGGGTTGTTTCAATTGATCACCTAACTCTGAAATACAGACTGAAATCACATACCCACCAGGGATGGGGAAGAATAGTTTAAAAACCTTTTAGGTGGGGTTGGCAAGATGGCTTAGCAGACAAAAGTGTCTGCCACCAAGCCTGGCAACCTGAGTTTGACCCCTAGGAGGAACCACATGGTGGAAGGGGAGAATTGACTCTGAAAGTTGTCCTCTGACTTCCACACATGTGCTGTAGTATGTACACACATGTATAACACACACACAAAACACAACATAGAGACAGACACACGAGACCACACACACGACACCACAATACATACTTTTTATAACTTTCTGGGACATGTAACAGCCTCTTTGGGCTGCCACACATTACATGTCACGTCACAAACATCAGAAGTGTGTTATCTAGAAGTTCTGGAAGGCAGGAGATCACCGTCTGCAGGCTTCTGGAATATTCTTTCCTGACCTGTCTTGGTTTTGGTCACCCCAGGCTGTCCTTGCTGTCCTGGCTTAGGGCCTCCCTCCCACCTACCCCCCTCCTCTTTCACAGGCCCCCCTGCAGTGTTTCTCCTGCTCTTTGTCAACTCTTTCTTCATAGATGTTGACACTGGACTTCTGGTCACTCAGTTGACCCACAGTAATCTAATCTTAGAGTCTTCACAGAATTGTATCTACAAACACCCTTTTCCTCATAGAAGGTCATGTTCTCAGGTACTGGGAACTCAAGCTTGGATACATCTTTGGGGAGAGCCTCAAGACAACCCACAACAATTCGGAAAGTAATGGCTTCCAAGCACCATCCTAGACTACCCACCACCCACCTTTTCTAGCTAAACAATTTTGGAATTGCACTGCCCAACATAATCTAAGCTACAAAGTTAGCTTATGTGTAATTTTCTTAATCAGGTTATAGACGTTGCTCTTAATCTAGCAATTAGTTACCAATGGAAAATGCAAATGGATTTAGCATAGAGACAAATAGGAGACTGTAATAAAAGCCAATACATTTATGAGGGGAGGCGGGGGGGACAGGGCATGCTGCTGTCATTCAGCATGTGGTAGGTTGCAGAGTTGTGACAACCTAGTGTCTGCTGAAGAATATGAGTTCCTTCATCAGTCAGAGTGTGCAGGACAGTGTTCTCCAGGAGACTTCCCTTACCATTGTCCTCACTGGGGACAACAACACACACACACACACACACACATACACACACACACACACACAGAGAGGAGAGAGAGAGAGAGAGAGAGAGAGAGGGAGAGAGAGAGAGCATGTGTCCCCTCTAGAGGATAGTGACTCTAGCCTCTATTTGCACATCTGGGGTTAGCCTCTGGCAGTTGAATAATCTTTTACTGTGGGTTGCTTGACTGGGGTACCTCAGGCAAAACGACTTTCTGACACTCTTACACAGTTGCAAAGTCTTTTTTTTCCTGTTATAAAGTGATTTTATTAAATTGATTTAAACATACTGTAGGTCAAATAATATTTCTGAAGGTAACAATTATGGACTTTAAAGCTTGACATAAAATTAGTAGCTTCAAACGTGTTAGTTGTATTCCTCAGCAACAGCATGATAAAATAATTCAACTATGTAGAAATATAGAACTCTAGGGCGAGCTGGAAATTGGGAAGTCATTTAATCCAGTGTCCTCATCCTGTGAGAAACTAGACCTGAAGATTAAGTGATTTGCCCAAGCTTACACACCTAATAGTAATAAAGCTAGAACTCAAGCTATTTTCCCTAAACTAAAATTCTATTGATGATAATATTTCAATGGCTCTCTATCAACTAAAACTATCAACTATCCAGGCTTTTCTCTAATGCTCCACACTGTGGTGACATGAAAGTATAAGACTCTACAGGAAATTGCTGTGGTGGCTATGAGGCCAGGAAGGGGCTTTGTTAGTCAATAGCCCTATGTGGAGAGGGAGAAGGCGGTGACCAGTGGGCCAAAGGCTTGCCTGAAGGTGTCTACATTATAACACATGGTGACAGGTTCATTCTTAAACCCCGTCCACTGACTGTGTGCTCCTATAAAGCCCTCTCTATGCACTCAGGCTTCAGTTTTACAAAAACTTCTTCCAGTCAAACACCAAAAAACAAAAACAAAAACAAAACCCCAAAACAAAACAAAAATTAAAACAAACAAACAAACAAAAAAACCAGACTAAGCAAGTCTCGTACTTCTAATCATCTGGGAAATTCTTTATCGAGCCTTAGAGTGGCTGGCAGAAGCCACCAAGCCAGTCTCCCACTTCAAATTAACAGGTCATTAGTTTCCCCAAAGACTTCCTGACTGCATGTGGGAGACGGAGAAGGAAACGGAACTGGGAGCTCTGTGTTGGTGTCACTGGGGACTTTTCAAGCCTACCTACCGTTTAAAAATGGACAGCTCCCATGAAGGCCGAGTCCTGCTATTTCTGAGGTTGCCATTTGACTCAACCCTGACATAGCTTTCCATAGATCTTGTTATTTCTGAATCCATTTCTGATGTCTTTTCAACATCCCTTGAGTTCTTCCACGAGTTTTACTATCAGTCAGTAGAAACACAACAAACACAATAGGCCTATAAGCGATAGCCACTAAGCTCATGGCTCAGCACCTCCCCTCCCCACACACCACCTCCAGCACCTGTATCTCGTCCCCAGGGCCAGCGCACCTGTGCTGTGTACTGTCACGGCTCCCTTTACCTGACCCCAGCATCTTCAGCGCAGAGTTCCTGACCCTTGCTACCTGGCCCCCCACCCCCCTCTACATACCAGCCTAGTTTCTCATAGCACTTTAATCACTACCAAAAACTACGTTAATTTATGTGTTAACTCACTTATCCTGTCTCCTCCAGAGGTGAATTTCATGATCCAGTGGCGTTCCCAGCACCCAGTACATGTCCGACACCCAGGAGGCATTCAATAAATACTCAGTGAATGAATGAGGATGTTGGATCAGTAATACACACTCATGCCTAAAAAGAACGGTATGTGATTCATGATGACACATACACATTATTGCCTGAGAGGACAGGTTCATCCTCACTGACTGCCCAGTCATCCCTCTCAAGGCTTTCCTAGCTCGTAGGGAATCAATCCCACCACTTAAAAAAGGAGCCTGAGAGGGTCACTCCCTGATATATACATTCAGCTACTTAAAAGGAAAAAAAAAAAAAAATTCAAGTCGGAGCATGTGACTAAGCCATTAGAAAATAAGTCTAACCTAGAGACACAGTGATTAGCGGAGTTCACAAAACTAAAGAAAAGTTCCAGGGCATGAACACCTGCCAGTGATTCCTGATCGGCTGAGTGAGTGCATATTATGACTTTCCTAACATCTAAAATGAAGTTTAATGCCATCTAGGAAGGGGGAAGTGTTGATAGGTACTCTGAGGACATGAGGTAAGGTGGATTCAGAAATGACAGGATATATGGAAAGCTATGTCAGAGGACATGAGGTAAGGTGGATTCAGAAATAACAGGATATGTGGAAAGCTATGTCAGGGTTGAGTCAAATGGCAATCTCAGAAATACCAGAGCTCGGCCTTCAGGGGAGCTGTCCATCTTTAAATGCACTGACTGGTAGGTAGGCTTGAATAGAAGAAGGAGCATGAGCTCCAAAAAGGAGAACTACTACGAGATCGGGGAGACAACTCAGGAGGACACCTCACAGGTGCGCCTCGGAGCCGCGCGTGCGCGCTCCGCACACCCAGACACCTCCGGGGACGGCGCGCCTGCGCTGGGTAAGGCGGGGAGACGGAGGAGGGCACCGCACGCATGCGTACCGGCGGCTCCAGTCCCCCGGCAAAGTCATTTTCTAATAACTCCAAGGGCTGCCGAGCAGAGCCAGAAACCTAGGCAAGTCACACCCTGGAATCTGGACTCTGTCCTTGCCTTGTCTCCTGGCTCATTTCCTGCACGCTGCCCTCCCCCGGCTTTACCCCGCAGCCTCTTGGCCTCTGCCCTGGACAAGTTGAGCTGATGGGTGGGGTGGGGCTGATCCAGCAGGCCCTCCCGCTGGCTCCAGTGGACTGCTGTTTGTGGACAGGTACTTCTGAGGGTCAGGGCAGCTGGAGAAGGCCTCCTGGTGTGTGTCCTGTCCCCCACTATGCTGTCCTTCTTCCAGCCTTTGCTTGCCCTGGAAGCCTGGGACAGGGAAGTAGACTTTTGCAATCCTGAAATGTGATTTCTTAGTTCTTGGTTCAGTTGATTAACTGACTTCAGAAAGAAAGATGAACTCCTAGCTGTGGTCCCCTTTCCCCGCCTTCCAGAAGGTCAACTGAGGCTAAAGAGACAGGGGGGTAGGGGGGAGTGTCTTTTTCTTTCTTTATATTTAATTTTATTTGTGCATACAAGTGTTTTACACACACGTGCTCGTGCATATGTATGTACAGGTGTTTGTGGAAGCCAGATCAACCTCAGGTATAGTTCCTCAGAAGTAGTACACATCATGTGTTTTTGAGACAGGGTCACTCACTGGGACCTGGGACTCACCAGTGACTAGTCTGGCTGGCCCGAGAGTCCCAGGGATTCTCTTGTCTCAGCCTTCCAGCTCTGAGATTCTACCATGGACTATGTGCAGCCTTTTTACTCAGGGTCTCGAGATCGGACTCAGGCAGGTACTTTCTCTACTAGGTGACTCATTTCCCTGCCCTGAGAGTTATTTTCTTATAGAACAGGCTGAAGTAGCCCACATCATACTATCTATCCCCTCCTCCTTCTCCTCTTCCTTCTCCTCTTCTTTAGAAATCTTCCACATTTCTGACCTCTCTGCACATACGTATCAATGCCAGACTTCACAGCAGAGATTTAAGCTACTTTACAACTGGCAGTTATCACACAGTTTTCTGTGTAAATTCAGAGGCATTAAACCACAGCTTACACCACCATCTTCCTCCAGAACTTTTTCCCCATCTCAAACTAAAACTTTCCCCATCCCTGCCCCTTAACAGTCACTGGGAACTTATACTCTGATATTTTTGCTATCTTTGTGAGCTTAACTCATTCAGATAGTTCATGTTTGTCTTACACCTGGCGTCACTTAGAGTATCTTCCATACTGCCTTTAGGACACATCTATATTACAGCGTGTGTAAGAAATGTCATTCCTTTTAGAGGCTGAATAGTATTGCATTCGAAGCACATAACTACGTGTTTATTTACCACCCATCAGTGTTTGGATCGCTTCTGCCTTTGAGCCATAGTGAATGACACAGTTAGGGACACTGGTGTGTAAAAAATGTAGTGAATTTCTTGCTCTCTATCCTTTGGGGCCTTTAAAATTGTTATCTGCAAAGACAATGTAAGCAAGAGTTGCCTGTGGCCATTTCTCTTACCCCATAGAAGAAAGTATGATTACAGAGAAAATCCAATATCACCTACAACTAAGTTATCAAAAATCATGTGGTAATTCAGGAAAGTTTTGATAGACATAAAATCATTGTATATAAGCCAATTGTACTTTCATTTACCACTAACAGAAAATACAATTTTATAAGAAACAAAAACTGGGAGAGATCAGAAAGGAATGTTCCAGAAGCTAACAGAAGGTATATGGTTCTGCTGACTCTCTGATTTAGAGCTTCTGCCTTCCAGAACTTCTAGCTTACACATTTCTGGTGTTTGGGATGTGATTGTGATCTGTGCCAGTCCAAAGAGGCTGTTACATGCTCAGAAGGATTTTTATCATGTTTTGATTTATGGACAATTTTCAGGAGTTCTCTTCTTTCACCAAGTGGGTCCAAGGGATCAAATTCAGGTTGTCAGGCTTGGTGGCAGGCATCTTTACCTGCTGAGCCATCTGTCTAGATCCACTCAGAAGGTTTGTGACAGGCTCTTTTCCTGGGACCTAGGACTCTGGCTGTCTGTCCAGCAGGTCCCAGGTTATTGAAAGGGTACGAAAGTATAACCATTGTGTCAGGAGTGAACGTATTTTGAGAGAGACTGACATTGTTGAGACAGTGAGCCCCAAGGAACTGAGGTTTCTCTAGGAGTCTCTCACTGGAGAAGGAGAAAGCTGGAAACCCCCACACCCGATGCCAGCCAGAGGGAGCTTGTCTCCAAGCAAGAGATTTTGTATAGTGCTAATGCCTTGCAGAACAGAACACACATCTAGTGCCAGGAGCCCAGACAGGACTTGATCAGGAGTGCTCAGTCATGTGCACCTCTTCCCCGACTTAAACTTAAGATGGACATGGGCTCAGGTCATTGGTCCCTTATATGTTCCTCTTCCTATTGTGGCCACAGTAAACAAATCCCTTCTCTGCTTTTCAGTACCACTTTCCTCCTTAGTGGCTGACAGTGTGTGTGTGTGTGGTGTGTGTGTGTGTGTGTGTGTGTGTGGTTGAGCCTTGTTTTTTAAGGCTTCCTGCAGCCACAGGATTTAGCAGAGCCATGGCAGAGCAGGAGAGCCAGGAACAAATGTTGAGTAACTCCAGGTGGCCAGATAAAGAGCAGTGAGCTCAGCTTTAGATGTCTGGGAAGAGCAGTTTCTGGAGTGAACAGTGTTATGGATGGAAACCATTGCTGAGGTTTAAGCCTGGACATAGGGTCACAGGTTTGTCACCTGTTGATCTTGTGACATTCGAACCAAGTGTTCCAGTGACTCATTGGTGAGTGCCTTGGTAAGGTGCCCTTCCCTTTAGACATTTCAGGTAAGTATACTGTATCATTCATTGGTCTGGGGTGTTGAATAAGCTCACAAACCTGATTTTTCTGTTATGTGTGTGTGCACACTCACATGTGTGCATGTCCATTTGTACTTGTGCATGCATGTTCGTGTGTGTGTGTGTGTGTGTGTGTGTGTGTGTGTGTATATTAATATATAATCTCAAGGAGAATGCCAGAAGACAGTCTCAGGTATCATTCCTCAGGCACTGCTGACTTTTTTTTTTTTTGAGACAAGATTTGTCACTGGACTGAAACCCTCTAGATCAAGTAGGGTGGCTGGCAGGTGAACCTCAGGGAACCCGTCTTTCCTATGCTGGGATTACAAGCATGCACCACTTTATCCAACAGTTTTTATAGGGGTTTTTAGGAATCAACCTCGGGTTCTCACGCTTGCAAGGCAAGCACATAACTGACTGAGTTACTTTCCTAACCCTCCCCCACTATTAGGATTTTGATAAGACTGTGCATTCCTCATTGATTTCAGTAAGTTCAAAGGTCGGAACTTTTTATTAGTACAAATAAATTATTTATCATCTTGCACCTTATGGCTGGGCTGGACAAGTGGTGGGTGTTTACTTCTGCAGATGGACTGAGGACTCATTCTTTCTTAGTGCCTACATTTGGGGTGGGACGGCTCCAATAGAATCAATGCTCTGCACTAAACAGAGCAACTAAGGCAGTGAGCACAACCAGAATGTCGCTGTTCTACAGACACTCAGGGCAGAGTGCAGCCGCTCCTCGCAAGTCTTGGATGCCCTTTACCCAGGCGATAAATCTGTGGTCCAGAGAGATTCAGTAATCTGTCCAAGGTCCATAATGGTGACAGCACATCTGGATCTTGGATTTTAGTCCATATTAATCTTATCTACACATGTGGGGGGTCTAAACTGAGAGAGAGAAAGATTGTGTGTGTGTGTGTGTGTGTGTGTGTGTGTGTGTATGACTGTGTGTACCTGTGTCTATTCTCATGTGTGTGTGTGTTTTACATCATTCTTTTGTGTATCCATTCTTGTGTGTGAGAGTATGCATGTCCCATTCTGTGTGTGTGTGATGTGTTCAATTCTGTGTGTGAGTGTAGGCACTTAGAAGACAACCTTAGATATTAGTCCTCCATTTCTACCTTGTTTGAGTCAGAGTCTCTCTTTTGCTGTCCGCCATGGTATATGTCAGCTAGCTGATCCACAAGCTTCAGGGAAATCCCCATCCCTTATCTCACTGTAGCAACACACCAATTGCACCCATCTTTACAGGTTAAAATTTGGGATTCAAACACATGCCATTACACTTTTGCAGTCAGCCCTTCTTTACCTGTTGAGCCATCTCCCCAACCCTAGACATGCCACTAACTGTTACCCATTTCTCTATGATGCGTGAAGCAAAACTGATGTGGAGCCAGAGGGGCACGTGTTTAGCAAGTGCTCCAAGATTCTGATGCCTGCAGAGATCCACACTTTGAAAACAGTGCCTCTGGTAAAGAGAAACTGAATTGCTTCTTAGAAAAAGATGAAAGTACATCCGAAGCCTCTGGGATGGAACCAGGCATGATGCTCTCTATACCAATATGCCGCATTCCAAAGGCTGAGGCAGGAGGATCATGAGTTTGAGGCTAGCCTGAGCTACATAGGGCTAAACTTTGTCTTGAAAGCATACACATACAAATATTAAAAAATCTAATATAGTTCTTTGTGTTATAGTGACACACAAGCATAAAATTATTTGTTGTTACTTTAAAACTATAATTTATGAATTTATGCTGTTATGAATTGTAATGTAAATTATGATATGTAGGATATCTGATATGTGACTGTCAAAGGGGTCACAATTTACAGATTGAGAATGGCGGTATTTGAGGGTAAAGAGAGTTAAGAAATGGAAACTTGGGGCTGGAGAAATGGCTCAGTGGTTACGAGCCTCTTCCAGAGGTCCTGAGTTCAATTCCCAGCAACCACATGGTGGCTCACAATCATCTGTAATGGGATCTGATGCCCTCTTCTGGTGTGTCTGAAGACAGCTACAGTGTATTCATATAAATAAAATAAGTAAATATTTTTTTAAAAAGAAGAAATGGAAACTTTATCTTTTCTATCCCTTGGGCTAGGTATCCCCACTTAAACTCCAGATAAGTGCAGCTTATTGAGCTGGCCTAAAAGAGGCATTGCATTTCCTCTTGCTAACAAAGACCCTTGAGCAATCACATACTGATAATTTGATACTTTGTGTGTATGTGTGTGTGTGTGTGTGTGTGTGTGTGTGTATGTATCAGTGATATATATATGAGCACATAAAATGACAGCTTTTGTGGAGTTATTTCTATTCTACCCTTGTGTGGGTTTTAGGAATCAAACTGAAGTCCCTGGTCATAGAAAAAGATCTTTGTGGGGCTGTAGCTCGTGTGTGGTTGTGGGTCCTGTTGGGTTCTCTCGTGTCTGTCACGGCTCAGGGAGGCAGAAGCACGGGAATTTGACTGAGTTCACTCCTTATGACACCGGGTGGATGCTGGGCTGAGAAGCCACCGGACTCTGCCCGGGCGTGGATAGGTCTCAGCCTGAAGTCCTACAGGGGCAGAGCTACTGAGTGGGGGTCTCCGGGCCGAAGCGGCTGACAGGAGACTGCTAGCCTCAGCCCTTAGACATCCAAATGCTGCTGGGAGCCTCGGAAGAACTGAGATGGAGTGGGCATATGGGCTGGACCAGCCCACAGCAAGAGGGTTGAGGGATAGAAGCTCTGGCAGCACCCCGTGGGTAGGAGACTCTTGGTTACAGCACTCGCTTGGCTGGGTCAGCTAGCTTGCTTGAGTTGGCAGCCTCTGTGGTGGGAACATAGAGAAGTCTTCTAGGGAGATTAAGCAGCCAAAGGCCTTCTCCATGGTTCCCCATGGCAGGGCCCCAAAGACACGAGGAAATCCATGGTTTTAAAAGATTTATTGTCATGGTGGAAAGTAGATGCAGCTGTATTCCCCTGGACCTCAGAGTGAACCTGAGTTAAATAGGGAGGGAGGAGGGTCTGGGAGGGAATGTTTAATTGGCTATGCCCTCTGGCCTTTAGGTATCTCATTAATATGGAGATCTCTTGAGGCTCTTCGGCCTGTAGTCACGGCTCTCTACCTGTGCTAGGTGACACAAACCTCTCTTTGGGAGGGGTATAGGGGCATTGCCCTACGTGACTGAAAGGCTCAAATCAATGGATGTCTTCGGCCTCCTGTCAGGAGTCTGGAGTCTGGGAGCAAGGCCAAACACCTACCGCCCCATTAGGGTCTGGGGTTCGAGGCCTGTGCTCCACCAGGAACCAAGCTATCCTTTCACAGTTCCACAGATCTTTACCAACTGAGCCATCTTGCCAGCCCATAATTTGGATGTTTTTGAGACAGGGTCTAACTTACTCTGGCTTCAAGCTAGAGCTTGCTGTGCTCAAGGGTGACTTTGAATTCCTGATCCTCCTACCTCCTCCTCCTGATTGCTGGGATTCTGTAACACTCAAGATGCTAGTGAATGTTCCGAGGAACCGTTTCATACCTTAATTGAAAAATACACCCTGAGCTCCTGGCAAATCCCTCTCTGACTTTTAATAAGTCAAACCTGATGCTCAAGCTGTCAGACCTAGAAGTGTCCGTGGCTTGCTAGGCAGAGACCAAAGGAAAAAGGCTTAGTTGTAATCTAAACACAGTGAACTTGGATGTTAAACAAAGCAAAGCAAGCTTCAAACACTTGTTGGCCTGCTATGGCTTTTCAAATCGAGTCTATGCTCGGCAAGAAATGA
Source organism: Mastomys natalensis (assembly GCA_021653895.1). Lineage (NCBI taxonomy): Eukaryota > Metazoa > Chordata > Mammalia > Rodentia > Muridae > Mastomys > Mastomys natalensis. The sequence continues at coordinate 219,201 of JAJTUV010001294.1, forward strand.
GATGAAAACTTCTCCCTACCTGGTGGCCTGTGTTTTCTTGAGCTTTTGTAGTTGGCATTGGCTTCTGGTAAGATTAGCCATCGGCCATGGGATAGGAAAGACATATGCACATGAGGAAAGGCCACCAGCCAGTGCTCAGCATAAGACATCTAATGGGCTAAGCAATGCCTGGCAATTCTGGGCTGGTTGACTTTGATGATTTAATTTCCTTACAATCCAGGGAGGTGTTGGGATTATGTATTTATTGATAAATGAAGAGACTTGGACACAAATAGGCAAAGCAACTTCCTAAGGTCACTTATGGGATAAGAGCCTTGCTCCTTCCATCTGACACGCATTGCTGTGAGGGCCCACTGCTCTCTGAATTTGACTTCTTTGTAGAAAGACCAACAGACTCCACTTACTGACTTTCACAAAATACAAAAGCAAAAACCATAATGTGAACAAAAACATTGTCCCTTAAGACATTGGCCCCTTAGGTCTAAGACTAGTGTAAATACAGCAAACCATTTTGTTTAAACAAACAAACAAAAGATTATATATGTCACCACTTCACCTGGAATCTGTTTTTGCTTGTTTGTTTGATTGTTTGTTTTTAAGTATTCAGAGGTCAGATTCTCAAGGGTATTTCTAGTTACAGTAGCTCCATGAGCCATTTGATGTTGAGAACCCATTGAGGAATACACCAGAAATGATCTCTGGTCTCCACACAGCATATGCACACATGTATATGTACACCTTCTATACACGTTCAAATAAGAATATACAACATAGATTGAGAAAAAGGGCAAGCACTTATGAAGTAACTTTAGCCACCAGAAGATCAAAGAAGGAAGAAACGTAGAACCTTGTGATTAAGAATGGTACAGTTCAGCTGGGGAGATGGAACAACATAATATTTTAAAAAAGAATGGCAGGGAGATGGTTCTGCTTGTCGGGTCCATGCTGAACAAGCATGAAGACCCTAAGCAAAAGATGGATGCAGCAGTATTCTCCTACAACCTAAGGGCTAGAGATTCCAAGACAGAAAATACCTGACCCTCATTGGCCAGGCAGTTTAGCTGAATCGGTGAACTCTAAGTTCAGTGAGTAACCTCGTCTCAATATGAGGATGGGGATGAGGATGGTGATGGTGGTGGTGATGATGATGATAATGATATGGAAATCAATTGAGGAAGACACCAGAAGTGACCTCTGATTTCCACCAGCATGCTCACAAGTGTGTGTGCACCTCGCTACATATATTCAAATAAGAATATATAACAAGGGTTGCTTCTAAATCTGATCTCAGCAACTTTTAAGTGTGTAGCCATAGAGGAAATGTTTTCATTCTTTTGAGGCCTTAGAATCTCCCTGAGACAAATGGCACCACTACCAACCTCCAGCCTCATTTAGGTGTGTGCATGTGGGCAGGGGGACATGCATACATGCACGAGCATGTAGAGGTCAGAGGTCAATGGGTGTCTTACTCTATTGCTCTGCCTCATTTTCTAAGACAGGGTCTCCCACCGAATCTGGAGCTTGCCAGTTTGGCTAGGCCGATTAGTCAGCCATCCCCTGGGATCCACCTTGCAAAGCTGGGGCTACAAACATGCCTGGCTTTTTACTTAGGTGTCGGGGATCTGAACTAATGCTCCTGTTGCAAGCATTTTACCTACCAAGTCATCATCTCCCAGCTTCTCAGTGAATTTTATTGTTAGGATCAGGTGTTGGGACAGCACTTGTTAGTGGCACTTGGGGGTTATGGACTGAGGAAGGAAATGAAATTGAGTAAAGCAAGAGAAGTCAAGAATGGATACTGGAGCTGGGTTTTAATGTGGCGAGGAGCCTGAACCTGCAGGGAGGAAGCAATGTCTCATTTTTTCCACTTCATCATGAAGTGACAGAAAAGCCAACCTTGAATTGCTTTAAACATTGAACGCACCCACTGAGAATTAGCGGCAGGGCAAGTCATATGTGCAGTAATCTGGGTATTCACAATGGCGTCATGACTCTAGCTGCACCTCTTTCTAAGGTTTTCCTGTGTGGATCAGGTTTTACTTCTGGTTTTATGTAGCATGGTAAATTGGCTGGACCAGATCCAGGCCTTGAACCCACAGCCAGCTTCTCTTCTCTCTCTCTCTCTCTGTCTCCTCCTTCTCTCTCCTCCCTCCCTCCCTCCCTCTCTCTCCTCTCCCTCCCTCCTCCCTCCTCTCCTTCTCCCTCCTCTCCCTCCCCCCCTTCCTCCTCCTCCCTCCTCTCCTCCCTCCTCTCCTCCCTCTCCTTCTTCTTCTCTTCTCTTCTTTTCTTCTTTTTCTATTTGGGATAGCCTGAGAGTCATTCTAATTGGACCAGCCTAGACCACAGTCACCAACTTCTGTATGCACCGTGGTAGCTTAAGTCCATGTTCTATCTCTAGAGCAGCAATTCTCAACCTTCCTAGTGCTGTGACCCTTTAATACAGTTCCTCGCGTTGTGGTGACCCCAACCATAAAATTATTTTGTTGCTACTTCATAACTGTAATTTTGCTGCTGTTATAAGTTGTAATGTAAATATCTGTGTTTTCCAGTGATCTTAGATGACCCCTGTAAATGGGTTGGTCGACACCCCTGAAGGGATTGAGACCCGCAGGTTGAGAACGACCATCCTAGAGCCTTAAGTCGAGTTTAGTTTCTTAGAAAGCATGTGAATCCTCTATGTGGAAATCCAGAATTCTTATGGAATCATCCAGAATTATTGCAATATGGGCACTGTTTTTTTAAGATTTACTTATTATTTTATGTGTATGTGTGTGCCTGCATGAGTCTGTGTGCCCCACATACATGTAGACAGACACCACAAGAGGGTGTCAGGTCCCCTGGATCTAGACTTACAGATGGTTGTGACCTGCTGAGTGGATGCTGGGAACAGAAACCAGACCTCTGCAAAGGAAGAGAGTGATTGACAGCTGAGTCACCTGTCTAGCCCCAGGAGTTGCCTTTATAAAATAGGAAGACAGGAAGGAGTGAGCTGCACGTGAGAGCAGCCCACGGGCCTGGCTGCTACGGAACCTTGGCCCTGGGGTGAGCTAGGCATTTTAATGCAGTTTACTGGCCCATTCAGGAACAAGCCTGCTTCCTCCTATTATAAGGCCCACCCCTTACTCACTCCTAGCAGTATTTTCTGTGCCTCAAACCTGTTCAGCTCGGAGATAAAAGGGGAAGAGATCCCATGGTTACAGAGAGGCCATTGGGTATTGACTCTGAGTAAGAGCCTTTTCCTACTTTTTTGTCTTGTGGACCCATGTCCCTGAAATAGAAACCGTTAACCCATTTCACAGGTTGGAGAGATGAGGAAGCAATGGGAAGGGAAATAACTGCCTATCCAGAGCCACTCAATTAATGAATGGGAAAGAGAGGTTGAGACCCCTTTTGGCGATCGACTCTAAAATCTACATGCAGGTAGCCATGGCAGGATGTGGCAGAGCCCTTGAGAATTACTTTGTATTGTGAGTTACATCACGCACTCAGGCTGATGACCCTTCTGCAAGGTGTCACCTACGCTGAAGCTTGAGTGTGTCCTGTGCTACATGTGCTATGCCCTCAGACACTAGTGAATGTGTGAGTCTAGAGGCAGGAACTATTGCAAACTGGGGCCTCATTTGTACCTGCTCCGGGGGGCTAAGGACAGACAGCAAGCCTGGGAGAGAGCTAGACAGCCGTTGTGCATCCTGTAATGGCAACACTCACTGCTTCTCATCTCTAGTGGGTATCATCATCTGCAGGACTCATGTAGTCTCTCAGCCCTCAAAGCACTTCCTCTGGGATTGCCACAAAGCCTTTTGAGGCAGGTGTTATTTTCCCCCTGTTTCTACAGATAAGAAAGCCAAGGACCATGAGGGCTGGGTCACACAGCAGGCGACTTGTCCCTGTGAGGTGTGTACTCTCTGATCTCTCTGAAAAGGTGCTCAGCAATCCTGAATGGCTAGCAAGGGGCTGAGTCGGGATTTGAACTCAAGTTCTGCCTGACTCTAGACTGTGGGCTAAGCACGTTGTTTCAAAGCAAACTTGAGGAAAACCTTCTAGTAAGTGATTTGACCCTGAGGTGTCCTTCCCTGAACAGAAATCCTGCTCCAAGGAAAGGTCATGGTCCTCTGTAGGAATAAGCACAGGTTCTTCCTTGAGCGCATCTGTGCATATTGATATTACTGTCCCCACCCCCCAACTCCTCTCTTCTTTCCTAAACAAACCTCTTCACTCTTGAGTTCCTCTGGGCTGTGTATACCTGCAGCAAGTCCAGTGGGAATCTTCTGGACCTCCTCCACGTCACTCGAATGCTGATGCAGAGGGTGTGAGACGAACACAAGACACAAGACAGAATCCTGGGATGGAAAGGCCCATGTGAACAGTCACAGGTATGACAGCCACTGCAGGAAAAGGTGCTTGCAGGAAAGTGGATTGCCCCCCCCCCTTTAATGTTCCGTTTTTAGCTGTGTTTTTCAGAGCAAGTAGGTGCCATGGTGATAGAACCCATAGAAATAGATGGAGCACACCTCCCAGCACGGAGCTGCCTAGCCGTTTCCATGGAAACGCACCAAGGAGAGCAGGGACTTGCTCTTGCAGCTGCCAGCTGATGCTGGAAGAAGGCCCCTGGAGGCTTCTTACTGTCTCTCTGGGGTTGTCCCAGGGCCCAAAAGTGTCCCCTCTCTCCTTTCCTTCCTCTCTCCCTCCCAGGGTAAACTGGGACTATCCCTGAGAGTTCCCAGGGAAGTCATCTAAGGAACTTTCTTTTTCTTCAGTATGGCCATCTTGCTTAAACAGTCACCTTCAAACAAATCCTACGAGGCTTCCTGTTCCCACAGTTATGAGCATGTGTCTGGGCCCTGCCCGGAAATAGCACTGACACTGGGTTCATGCAATGAGTAATAATGAATTTATGGGGTGAGGGCTGAGTACTGAACATTTGGTACTCAGAGATACTCATAAAATGAAATTTCACAAGATCTAAGCCAGTAAGCCAGGCGGGGTAGGCGTGATCCTACCTGAGACTGGCACTTAGTCTGTGAAGCCTTGCTGGAACACAGGGATGCCCAGACTCCACTATTTTTGGACACAGATTTAGTGAACTCAAAGGTCTTTGAAACAATAGCTGGAGCCGTGGTGTCGCTCTTACATAACGGTCTCTGCAAGCTGGGGATGTGTGTACAGATGAACATGCTCAAAGCTCAGCTCTCTTTCCTTGGATCTAATGTACATCTTGAACATGTAACTCATGTATAAGTATACCCTTTCGAACTAACTGCCTTATATTGGGCCAAACAGAAAAGGATTAATGTTGAAGCGTGTTATTATCGCTGTCCTAAAATATCTGTTTCTGTAATAGGGCACTATTCTGTGTGTATTATAAACATTGGTTTTCATACATTGGTGCTCTCAGGTGATGCTCTTCTTCAGGGCAGGGTAGATGCCATCCTAAACTAACTAACGTATGCTCTGAAACTAAGTACTAACCAAATGAAATTAATTTTACTTTTATTTAAAGAAGCATGTACATGTCCCTAACAAAGGGGTCCTTTTAAGAATTAATAACATAGGGACTGGAGAGATGGCTCAGTGGTTAAGAGCACTGACTGCTCTTCCACAGGTCCCGAGTTCAATTCCCAGCAATTACATGGTGGCTCAAAATCATCTCTAATGAGATCCAATGCACTCTTCTGGTGTGTCTGAAGGGAGCGACAGTATAGTCACATACATGAAATAAATTAATCTTTTTTTAAAAATTTGTAACTTAGTCAATCCACAAACAATTGCATAGTTAGAAACTGTAAAAATCATAGCACTGGAGGACGCTAACGAAATGTCTATCCTGGCATGCGTGGCATCTGACATGGAAAAAAGGAAGAAGCTTAAAGAGTAGGGACAGGTACTTCATTACTTAGTTCAGCATGCCTCTGATGCAGGCAAGCATCAGCACACCTCTGTGCGTGCAGACAGCGTCTCCAGGGCCTTGCTACTAGAGCCTGTCCTAGCAATTGAAGCCTCTGACCTTCTCAATCAAGGAATGATGCCTATGGTATCATACCTTTAAATGGTAGGTCATACCATTAAACTGGGCAGTGTGAAGCTAGCTAGACATCACTAAAGTAACTGCCTAAGTTAACCTACCCCGGGTAGGTTTAGCCTAGGACTTACCCGGGGAGCCATGTGACTTGGCGTTGGCCGTTGGCAGCATCTACACTCAGACACCATGTGGATTCCTGGGTCATATTTCGTGGTTACAACAGGAATGTGGCCCGATGGAGCCATTGCAGAAACTCCATCTTAAATAAGCAAACACTCGTGCTCTAGTCTCACAGGCCAAGCCAGCTCCACAGCAGAAGGATGCCTTTCTTGCCCAGAGCAGTCATGCCTTGGAGTTTTGCCCCATGCTTAGGTTACTCTACTTGGCTAGACGACTCAAAGCAGATTCACTTTGAAGAACGGGGTTCTCAGACATCTATGATTCTAAACATGGACATCCAGAGTCATGCTGGCAGACAGAGTTACGGTCAGATTTTCAAAGTCATACAGTGAATGTTTGGCCATGGGAAACATCCATACAAAACCTCCTTTCCCAAGACGAGCTCCTTTCCTATAGGTTGAGAGAGGAGCCTCAAGGTTAATCAAGACCCATAGAACCCTGAAAGTAACTCTCCACACCTCTGACGTAAACTGAGCATTTGAAGCAAATGTTAATATTAACTATCGCAATTAACATTTTTAAATACTCATGTTAAAACTTCACTCTTCTTATTATAGTAAAATATATATTACATGAAATTTTTCTGTTGCTTTTCATTTTTATGCATAGACCTGTGACATGAAGATGTTGCCACCATCTTTTCCCAAAACAGTCCCATCTTCACAAACTGAAACTCTAAATACTGTCTGCCCACTATGTGCAATGCCAGCCCCTGGCAACTCCCGTTCTAGGCTGTCTGTGAGCCAGACTGCTATAGGATCCTCTGGGTGGACTCACACAGTATCAGTCTTTCTGTGTCTGGTTTACTTCAGTTAACCTAATACCCTCAGGGTTTGTCTTTTATAATAGGAGTCATTAGAGACAAAAACTTTTCCACCGTTTATAGACTCCAGATTTTGTTTACCCACGGTTTAATTTTACCATAGTTTATTTCTTCCCATCTTGTTAAGACGCAGGAACAATCACAAAATGATGAATATTACAAGAGCAATAGCCTCAGAATCCATGTGCTTTATCCTAGCATTCCACAATTTTCAATGAACTATATAGTATCAGTAATGATATAGAGATTCCTCAGCTAGTTATAGACTGCTCCTACCATTATTTCTACTTTACTACACCTAATTGACTGACTGGCTGATTGATTGATGATTGATTGATTGATTGATTGGTGTACATGGGCCACAGTGTATGTGCAGAGTCTGAGTTGATGCCTTTCTCACCATGGGAATCCGGGATTTCGAACAGACTTCAGGCTTGGAGACAAGTGCCCTCATCTGCTGAGCTATGTCTCCAGCCCATGTTCCTATCATTGTTTAAATTTTTATTTATTGTACTTTTATGGGTGTTTGATGTCTGTACACCACATGTGTACCTGGAGCCTGTGGAAGCCAGAGAAGAGTAACAGATCCTTTAGGAACTGGAGTGACAGACAGCAGTGAACTGCCATTTGTGTGCTAGAAATAAAACTCGGGTCCTCTAGAGGAGTAGCCAGTGCTCTTGACTGCAGAGCAATATCTTCAGTCCCACCCATCATTTTTTTAAAGATCTAAAAATTCCCCAATTTGAGAGCCCTTTACCCTGTGTCCTTTCTGTGTGCCTTGTCATTCTTTGAACACATTCTTTGCTTTCTGGACAAGATGTTCCAGGACCATCTTCTGGGTGCCTTGCCCAGCAATCGTGATGACAGGTTGTATTTGTTAAATTTTAATTTCAAAATTTTTATTATGATTTCCTTAGTTTTCTTTTCTGTTATGTGATAAATACCCTGACAAAAGCCACCGAAGGGAGAAAAGGTTTATTTCAGTCCACAATTCAAGGGGACAGTCCATGATAGTGGAGGGTCAAGCAAGGCATCAAGAACGTAAGGTAGCTGGTGACATCATGTCTGCAGTCCCAAAAGAGCACAGTGAATACAAACATGCATCTGCTTTCTCTATCTTTTTTTTTTTTTTTTTTTTTGGTTTTGTTTTGTTTTGTTTTTATTGGAAATTTTATTTACATTTCAGATGTTTTCCCCTTACCCCATTTTCCCCCCTCCCTCCCAGGAACTCCCTATCCCTTCCCCCCTCCTCTTGCCTCTATGATGGTGTACCCCACCTACCACCCCTGCACCTCACCTCCCCACCCTCGAATACCACCCCCATGATGTCCAGCCTTCATGGGACCAAGGATCTCTTCTCCCACTTATATATAGCTCCCTTGCATATATAGCTGGAGCCATGGGTCCCTCCCTAAGTGCTCCCAGGCTGGTGGTTTAGACCCTGGGGGCTCTGGTTGGTTGGTATTGTTGCTTTCCTCATGGTGTTGCGAATCCTCGCAACTTCTTCAGTCTTCACTCTATCTTCTCTATTTGGAACCCCATGATCAGTTTAATGGTTAGCTGTGAGCATCTGTCTCTGAATATGTCAGACTCTTGCAGACCTCTAAGGAGACAGCTATATCAGGCTCCTATCAGCATATACTTCCTGACCTCCACATCAACGTCTATCTTTGGTGACTGCACATGGGATGAATACCCAGGTGGAATGGTCTCCAGACGGCCCCTCCTTCAGTTTCTGTCCTGTACTTTGTCTCCACATTTGCTCCCTTGAGTATTTTGTTATTCCTTCTAAGAAGGACTGAACCCACACACACACTTGGTCATCATTCTTCATGAGCTTTATGTGGTCTGTGAGTTGAATCTTGGTATTTCAAGCTTCTGGGCTAAAATCCAATAATCAGTGAGTGAATACCATGTATGTTCTTCTGTGATTGGGTTACTTCACTCAGGATGATATTTTCTAGTTCCATCCATTTACATAAGAATTTATTGAATTCATTGTTTTTAATAGCTGAGTAATATTCCATTGTGCAAATGTACCACATTTTTTGTATCCATTCCTCTGTTGAAGGACATCTGGGTTCTTTCCAGTTTCTGGCTATTATAAATAAAGCTGCTATGAACATAGTGGAGCATATGTCCTTGTTGTATGTTAGAGAATCTTCTGGGTATATGCCCAGGAGTGGTATAGCTGGGTCCTCAGGAAGTAATATGTCCAATTTTCTGAGGAACCGCCAGACTGTTTTCCATAGTGGTTACACCATCTTGCAATCCCACCAACAATGGAGGAGTGTTCCTCTTTCTCCACATCCTCGCCAGCATCTACTATCACCTGAGTTTTTGATCTTAGCCATTCTGACTGGTGTGAGGTGGAATCTCAGGGTTGTTTTGATTTGCATTTCCCTGATGACTAAGGATGCTGAACATTTCTTTAGGTGTTCTCAGCAATTTGCATTTCCTCAGTTGAGAATTCTTTGTTTAGCTCGGTACCCCATTTTTTAATAGGGTTATTTGGTTGTCTAGAGTCTAATTTCTTGAGTTCTTTGTATATATTGGTATTAGTCCTCTATCGGATGTGGGATTGGTAAAGATCTTTTCCCAATCTGTTGGTTGCAGTTTTGTCCTATTGACAGTGTCCTTTGCCTTACAGAAACTTTGCAGTTTTATGAAGTCCCATTTGTCAATTCTTGATCTTAGAGCATAAGCCATTGGTGTTCTGTTCAGGAACTTTTCCCCTGTGCCTAGGTATTGAGGGTCTTCCCCACCTTCTCTTCTATTAGTTTCAGTGTGTCTGGTTTTATGTGAAGGTCCTTTGTCCACTTGGACTTGAGCTTTGTACAAGGAGACAAGAATGAATCGATTTGCATTCTTCTGCATGTTGTCCTCCAGTTGTAATTTTAGTTGTTGTACAGTTATTTTCAACCAGCTTGAGTAAGAGTAAGCAGGAAAAAACAAAAGCTTCTTTCTTCATATCCTTTCACGTGGGCTGCCTTCTTCCGTGTTCTTTCACATGGCTGCCACCAGAAGATGTGCTCCAGATTTGGAGTGGGTCTTCCTACTTCAAATAATCCAGATTTGAGGCTCTTCATACATCCCCAAATTGCTTCTGGTGGTATTTCATCACAGCAATGGAAACCCTAACTAAAATATCATGTGAAACAGATGTCTGGCATGGCAGCCCAGAGGAGGCAAAGACAAGAGGATCCCTGGGGCTTACAGACCAGCCGGCCTGGGGGAGCTCTGAACAGAGATGCTTCCCTGGTTGAGGACTTCACTTTAGTCTGTGTCAAATAAGCTGTCCTTTCCACCGAACTACGGCTTTCCGGAGCGCAAGGGTGCTTTCTCTATCTTATATAGTCCAATATCCACTGACTAGAGAAGGTCCTGCCCACAATTAAAATGAGTCTTTCCATACCAGTTAACACAGTGAAGATACAGACACCCTCAGGGATAGCCTTAACCTAGATAGCCCCAACAGGTGTGCACAGAGTTGATTCTGGATTCAATTTGACAACACTAACCATTATAAATAAAACATACGTTGAATACATTTTCCCATTTCACCATTTTTATATGTATAGAACTGTTTCATTATGGACCTACTTTTTTGTGTCTGCGGTCCACATTGTGTGCCTGGTGTCTGTGGAAGCCAGAGAAGGGTGTCAGATCCTCTGGGAACTGGAGTTAGAAACTGTTGTGAGACGCCATGAGAGTGCTGGACCTTGAACTTGGTCCTCTGGAAGAGGTCATTCTTTCTCAGGATGCATTTCCCCCAAGGAATCTCAATCCATTTTAACAGTAAAAGGTGTTCTAAGTCCAAAATCCATGTGTTGTTAGGTATGTTCATTCCTCTGCTTCCAGGCAGAGCCAGGAAATACATTCTCTGTCTGTCTGTCTGTCTGTCTGTCTGTCTACCTACCTACCTACCTACCTACATCTATCTATCTATCTATCTATCTATCTATCTATCTATCTATCTATCTATCTATCTATTTCCACCTACATTCTTTAAAATCTAGTTATGCCAAGCACTAATCTAACTCCAGGACTTGAGAGGCAGAGTCAGTTAGGTCTCTGTGGGTTCAAGGCCAGCCTGGTCTACATAGGGATTCTAAACTAGTCAGAGCTACAGAAATGAGACCCTGACATAAAACAAACAGCTAATTCTAGGCAACGGGAACCACTATTTCCAGGGATACATCCTGATGGGATTCAGAAACTCCAGGGTTTGTTACAGGCTTCCCCTTCCCATGCTATACCTCCATGAAGCACTGAGAGAAGGCTCTCAGGATTATACCATGTTGACCTTTTAGATAGAGCCAAATTCTCCTCTTGCCACTTCTTCCTTCTCCACATAGAAGCCTCCTCACTCTGGTTGGACTCTCTCCCCTGTAAGCCAGGTCTGATCAACACCCTACCACCACCACCACAGGGACACACTCTCCCCCTGGCGAAGTCCAGGCCATCTTCCCTAGATTTGGCTCTTCATCCCTTTGGACTCTGACACCCTGCTTTGAGTCATCTTGACTTCCTGTTCCCAAAACCCAACCTTTGGCTCCTACCCTCTCTGTTCCACCTAAAGGCTTCCCCTAAAGGGAAGGGGAAGGAACCAGCGTTTGTCTTGATGATGAGAAATATTTGTTTGTTAAGGATTCTCTTCATATTGGGAACACTCGCATCTGACCTATTGAATAAACAAAAGCTAATTATGACTGCCAGCATTTCCCTGATCTTTTGTCTCTGTTATCGTCATGACATTTCTAATGAAATGTTTGTACAGTTAGGATGCCTTCTTCCTTACAGCAACATTTATTTTGCAAATTTGCAGTTGTATTTAGGCTACCACCAGCAACTCTCTTGGCAAACACTAAGCAACTCCTACCACAGAAATTAATGAGTAGAGACAAGGTCTGAACACCTACTCATTCTGTTCCTCCATTGTCACGTGGACGGACTCTGGGGAACTGATCCAGGGGCAGCTATGGAAACCAGAAGCAGAGTTTTGTAACACTGAAAACGCTTAGTTCTTGTAAACAAGTCTTCCAGCCTAGACTACAAGCATCCAGGAATGGACTGTATCTCCTAGTTTTTGTGTTCCCCCTGGGGTCCCAGATACAGTCCTACATCAATATAAGGGTCCTCTGTGTTTGTTGCTGACAGAGCATGCTAGTGTGGGAAAAGGGCATGCCTTCCACTGAAGGCTTGCCACACTTTATAGTCCTTGACCCCTGTGAACCACTGCTTTCCCCATGAAACACGTGCTGCCTTGGACTTCTCAGCCTCATGCTCTCTCTCTCTCTTGCCTCTCTGGCTGCTTCATCTCTGGGTCCTAGTGAGTGATGTTTTCTGTACCAGCAGCCCTTGACAGGAGACACAGTGAGTGCTTCCTGAGTGTCCGGTACCGTTGCTGGTGCCCCTGTTCTAGCCACTCCCTACCTGTGTCACTTATAGATGCATAGTACGTTGGATCCCTCCAGGAGCTTCCCGACCATGGTCTGTTCTGTCAAGGAAGCCCTATTCATCCTTTTGAGCTCAGCTCCTTTTCTATCCCTCATCCATGTAGCCTAGGAAAGCTAAGCACATTGTAGTGTAGCTAACTGTTTACTTTTTTTCTCTCCACAGGAGACAAGCTGATGGTAATTATGTGTTTAATGTCTGTCTCTTGAGCTGGTAAATCCCTATGGGCGTGGGCTGTGGCTGTCTTATTACCCCAGTCTCTCCAGCACATGGCACATGGAGTAACAAATGAAGGCAACACTTCTGCAAGGCTAAATGGAAGCCAGCCAGAAAGTGACCCATGAACTTCACATGTGCTAACTCATTAGGGCTGAGCGCAACTACTGAGGTTCATAGTATTAGTAGTCCCTAGGCACTGATAAGAAAATAGACAGAGAGGTCAATGATTCCCCATAAATATATAGCTAGATTGAGATGCCAACTTGCTCTTGGTTTGCACTTTCGCCATGGTATTTCATGGATGGATGAATGGATGGATGGATGGATGAATGGGTGGGTGGGTGGATGGGTGGGCAGATGGATGGAGGGGTGTGTGGGTGGGTGGGTGGATGGAGGGGTGTGTGGGTGGGTGGATGGGTGTGTGGGTGGGCGGGCGGGTGGGTGGGTGGGAGATGGATGGAGGGGTGTGTGTGTGGTGTGGGTGGATGGATGGATGGATGGATGGGTGTTTGGATAGATGGGTGGATAAATGAGTAGATGGATAGATGTATTAATGGATGAAAGGGTAGATGTGTGAGTGGATGGGTAAATGTACTATGCTTGAACACTGGTGCAGTTTGTCTAAGTGTAGATTGTAGATAGTTTATGAGAAAGAATTTAAGATTAGGTCACAAATATTTCCCAATCCATGGCCACTTTAGAGCACACTCTAGGTCACTGTGGTAGTTTACACAAGAATGACTGACCTAGGCTTATAGATTTGAATATTTTGTTACCAGGGAGTTGCACTATTTGAAAGGATTAGGAGGTGTGGCTTTGTTGGAGGAGGTGTGTCACTGGCTGTGGGCTTGGAAGTTTCAAAAGCCCACTCCAAGCCCAGAGTCTCTCTCCTTCTGCTGCCTGCGAATCCAGATGTAGAACTCTCAGCTCCTTCCCCAGCATGATGTCTGCCTGCGTGCTGCATGCTCCATTCCATGGTAAAAAGGGACTAAACCTTTGAAATCATAAGCAAGCTCCAATGAATTGTTTTCTTTTATAAGGTCACCATGGTCACGGTGTCTCTTCACAGCAGGAGAACACTAAGAAGGTCACCTCTTTGGTTCCTTCTTCAGTGTTCCCAGCACCCCTCAGCAGGCACAGAGATGGAGAGGCACATGCTCTCTGAAGAAACAATGGATGCTCTGGATTTCTGGCAGAGTGTTCACATCCGGATGAGAGGGAGGCCCTCCTGAGTGACTCTGGCTCCCTGGAGTTGGATGGGGAGAGAGGTTTAAGAGCAGATGGGTGCCAGGATAGAACCAGGGATGCATGGGGACACAAGTCAACCTCTCTACGTGTAGGACTCCCGTGTTCAGCTCCTTCCCCCATCACCTTCATGTCTACCCTTCCAGAGTTGGTCTGTGTGGATTTGGATATGGGTGGTATACTTGTACATAGAGAATCCCTAGCCTTGTTTCCTTCATAAGCTGGAGAAATTGTTTTAGATGAGGCACAAAGAGATACCTCATTTTAGGTCTGGTGAGATGACTCAGTAGCTTTGGAGGTTTGCTGCCACACCCAGCACTCTGAATTGAAGCCATATGCATGTGCGAGAGAGCACAAACAAACAAACAAATAAAATGTAAAAAAAAAAAAATAAAGAGTTTGCTCATATCAAAAATAGTTAAGTGATCTGATGTTTCCTGGTCTGGATGTGGTTTGAATGTGTGCCCTACAGTGGCTATGTTTTGTTTGTTTGTTTGTTTTTAATTTGTATTTTTTATGGGTTTTGGAGATAGGGTTCCTCTGTGTAACCCTGGCTGTTCTGTAATTCATATTGTAGACCAGGCTGGCCTCAAACTCATTATGTAGCCAGTCTGGCCTTAAATTGGCAATCCTCCTTCCTCAGCCTCCTAAATGCTGAGACTAAAGACATGTGCCATCACGCCTGACTACTAAACATATATGTATATATTTATATTTTTTTATCCATATTTTCTTAAATAAACTACTCAGTTTCGGGTATTTGCTGTAACAGAAGAGACAAGACAAATACCACACATACAATATTCAATACAACTAAACCCGGATGTGTTTAATTAGCTTCTACTTAGTTGTATCTAAATTACTTACATGACAAACAGCACTGCTATGTACTCTGGGATTTTATTCGCTACTTGAAAATATCTTAGGATGCATTCCTAGAATTGAATAAAGCAAAGGAGTGGCTCCGTGAAGGTGGAATTTCAGTCATCTACCAAAAGAGTAGACCAGATATTTTTACTCTGGAGTTGGGGTGTGTCAGACCCTGCTGAGAGGATGGTTGTCTTTGGGGCCCAGTGTAGACAGAATATCTTATGTATTGTATGGATGCATCACCTGTCAGTTTAGAAGCCTGTGGCCTAGGACTTAGGCAGGAAATAAAGGTGGGACTCTGGGATCGAGCAGGCATGGGAAGACATAACAAGACAGTCATATGGTCAGAACCTACCGACAGGTAACCAGCCACGTAGCAGAATGTAGGTTAAAATAAATGGGTTATTTTAGTTATGATCTACTCATGAATTATGGACTTTATGTAACTTCTTGGACCTCCCTTGGTCTCTTTTTCTTGTCCACAAAGAGCTTAACTTTCTTTAGGGGCCATTATAAATAGCTGACTCATAGTGGGTGCCCAGAGATGGTGGCAGCTGCTATCATTTGTTATAAGCAGACAGTCTCTGGCTGCTTAACCTCTGTTCAGGGAATAACCCCTAAAATTGGAAGTTAGACACCAGATAGGATGCTGCTGGTTTTCCTTCCTGCTGAACTGCAGCATGTGGCAAACCTGCCATGCGCATTCCACGGGACAGGTTTCCACCTACCCATAGTTGGGAAATCAATAGAGGCTCCACTTTTATTTATTTATTTTGGTGGGTTGGCTGTTGTTGGCTTTTCGTTTTTCAAGACAGGACTTCTCCAGGCTTTGGCTGTCCTGGCACTTGCTCAGTAGGCCAGGCTGGCCTCAAACTCAGAGATCTGCCTGCCTTGGCCTCCAGAGTGCTGAGATTAAAGACATGTGCCTCTACTTGATTGCACCTGGCTTATCCACTTATATTTCTTTTTCTTTTTTTTATTCGGTATTTTATTTACATCGCCTTTCCCGTTTCCCCTCCATAGAGCCCCCTATCCCACCCCCCCTCCTCCTTTTTGCTTTGTTCCTTGACTATTTGCATCTATTGTATTGCTAGTCCCTCAACCTAGAACTGACCTGAATACTTGCGTGTAATCCACTTATATTTCTATTAACACAATAGATAAATAAAGGGAAGGAAGAAGACATCCCGCAGGTGATGGACTAAAGCTATAACTGATGTCTAGCCCAGCTTTCGCTTGCTGTCAGCTGCATGCATAGATGTCTCCTTCAGTGGGGTTTGGTACACAGTCCTTCCTCCTCCAGTTACCCATGGAGCTGAGACCAGTCGCTCTGATGTTGTTTCTCACGTGGCTGCAGAATAATTCTGTCTTTGGCCTTTACCAAGCAACAGACAGAGGTGTTAAGTCCCCTGCAGTGACTCTGGGAACCACAGACATCTAGGATCTCAGCAGCTGACTAGCCGCTTGGCCTGGAGTCAGGCCTGCCAGGCCAGCCTGCAAGCACTATTTCAACCTGCCAGAGCAGCTGCCTTAGGCCTCAGCGTTGCCTTCCACTAGGGCCTGGAATCCAACCTCACCTGACCCCTCCTGCTCTCCAACCCAGCTAGGACTAACTGTTCCCTCTCTGTGTCCTCTTTGTCTGCAGCTTTTAAATCAAAGCTCTCAGGTCGGTTTTTAATGCATCTCTCTCTTTCTTAGAACAATCTTGTTCTTTTGTTTGTTTGGGATTGGATTCTATACAAGCTCAAATCTTTCTTAAATTAGACCTGAAGCGTACATGGTTTTGTTTTGTTTTTTTAACCTAAGAGACTGGCTAGAGTTAAAAACACAAATTGGTGGTTTTGAATATCACTGAATGTGTCTCTTTTGATAGAAAGAGTTGTGGAAAATTAGCTTATCTAAATTCCTCACTGTAGCACTGCTCTCAAGTCAGACTTCCTTCCACTCTGCAATCAGCCAGTCATTCAACCAACACTTGTTTTTATTTTCTTATGCCAGGCACATGGCCTATTTGGATTAAAAGGATGTGGGTCAGAGGTCAGTGCCATTAGCTAACCCATCTGAGCATTCTGTACCACAAGAAAAATTAACTTACAAGATTTCACACTGGGCATAATTTCCTGTAGTTTTGAGGCCATTTCTGTATTTTGAAATAATTTTTAAACTTCGTATGAGGTATACGTGTCCACAGGTATTCACACATGCGGGGTGGGGTGTGTGTGCCACATGGGTACATGTGTGCATTGAGGTCAGAGGTTAAGGTTGGAGATCTTATTCAATGATTCTCCACCTTGTTTTCATAGACAACGTCTCTCCCTGAGCCTGGAGCTCACTAATTGGCTAGACTGGCTGGCCAGCAAGTCCATGGTTCCTCTTGTCCATACCTCCCTAGTGCTACACACATTTTGAAGCATACTGCTGTGCCTGGCTTTTTATGTGGGTGCTGGGTCCGAGCTCAGGTTCTCACACTTGAAGAGCAAGCGCTTTATCAACTCAGTCATTACCCAAGTCCCAGTTTTTAAACTTTTAATTATAATCTTAAAACACATTCTATACTTAACATGTATAATATTTATTAATTTGCCAAAACCCAAATAAACCACTGTGGGTAGAGGGGGCATAAGCAAAAAACCACCAAGTTCCTACCTTCTAAGAACTCATCTAAACATTTAAGAGACAGCTAATGGAGCTGACGTCTCATTTGTGATTATAAATATCATTCCCTCCTTTACTTGGTCCATGGAGAGAATTTCAGGCTGTTCTACTTGGGTTGTCTTCGGTGTTCTGGAGCCTGTGGGGGGAGTCTAAGCTGTGTCTGTGTCTGCCAGGTACCTGGGAGAGAACAGAGTTCAAAGTCAAGTAGAACATTAGTCGGCTGTGGCTCTGACCCCAAAAGAGTAGTTCAAAGAGTGTTGTTAGAACGGAGAGGCTCTGTCCCAGCCTGGTGCTGCTTGGCCGAGACAGGTTCCTCAGCTGCCACTGTGGCCTCAGAGCAGGATGGAAGATACCCAGGTCAGGGGAGAAGCATGCAGAAGTCACCAAGTGTTAGGATAACCCAGGGCACAGAATCCAACATGAACTATGTGCCTATAGGGAAACTGCATCTAACCTCTACCTTACTCCACCGCTCAGGTTCCCTGCCGCTCATTCCGGGATGGTATGATGTCCTCACTTCTCTTGAGGTCCTGTCTTCCCTCTGCCGTAAGGAGTCTACTCAAGGCAGCACACATCAGAAACTCATCCAGCATGATGGAAGGTAAGTGGGAATAGACATTTGTCTGGTTTATAAAGACAGGGTCTCATGTAGCTAGCCAAGGATGAATTCAGCCTCATTACATAGCTGAGGATGACCTTGAACTCCTGACCCTCTGACTCCACCTACACACATGCGCACGTGCGCGCACATACACACACATCAGATATGCCACTGACCTAAGTACCACTGATAGTTCACAGTTCAAACATTTAAGAGATTGGATATAACTTGATGGTAGAGAACGTGCCTATTATACTCAAGTCCTCACATCACAGAAAAATTAATTAAATAATAAAATAAGAAAGAAAATAGCCTATAGATTTTTCTAGTTATGCTACAAACATCGAAGGAAAAACCAGCAGTGTGCCTAATGTCCTTAAAGCAAGAGAGTTCCTATTTAGTGTATTGCTATGTCAGGCTTCTGTTATTATTTTCAGGGTGAGTGGCTACCTATTATTGCACAACAAAGCACCCTAAGGAGTTATGACTTAGGACCATAATTTTCATAAGTCTACAACTGAGGCTCAGCTCTGTGGAGGAGTTTCTCTGCCTGCAGCATAAGGCTAGACCACTCAAGGGCTTCTCCCTCATATTCTGATGTCCACTGGGGTGATTGGACCAGAAAGCCTAAAAATGTTTTCTGTGGAGCCTCTCTCTCTGCTGGTTACTTTTTACTGTCAATGCTATCACCTGGGAAGAAGGAACCTTAATTGATAATTTCTTCCAACAGATTTGTCTGTGGCCATGTAGTGTGGGGGCATTGCTAATTATTTTAGTAGGTCCCAGCCCACCGTGGGCAGCTCCATCCCTAGGTAGGTGGGTCGGGCTGGAGACAGCTAATTGAGTATGCGCCAGGTAGTAAGTCAGTAAGTGGCATTCCTCCACAGTGTCTGCCTCAGTTCTTTTACTTGGTTTCTTTCCCTGACTTCCCCGAAATGATGAATTGTAACCCAGAAATGTAAGCCATATTAAATCCTTTTCTTTTCAAGTTGCTTTTGATCATAGTGTTTCTCACAGCAATAGAAAGGCAAACTAGAACAGTCTCCAACATGGTGCAAACTTCTTTCTGCAGTAGTTCAGGAGTCCAAGAGAAAGCAGTCCATGAAGTCTATATGCAAGCCACGGCTCTTGACTGTTCACACCACAGATGTCCCAATGCTGTCTCAGCCAAAACAAGTCATATGACCAAGGCCTGAGCTGATAAAAGCCAAGTCCTGAGCCAATGAAGACCAAGGCCTGAGTCAGTGAAAGTGGTCTATGAATATGTGAAAGGCAAGAAGCAGAATTTGTATAGATTTCCAAGGTCTATCAAAGCCCAGGCCTTAGGCCTCCAGAGTGGAGTGAGGGTGTGATTCCCGCTTTGCTCCTCACTAGAGGCACACCCTGAGGAGCCTGTGTGTCTTTCCCAGGCTTGTTTTCAAAATGAAAATGGGGATAGGCTCCTCTCCAGGACCTTCTAGAGGGCCCCTTGGGGTGTTAAGGTCCTTCCAAGCCAAGCGCTACTGTGGAATGATCCATCAGGAGAATGTACCTTACATGTCCCCAAAGCTAGAAACTCCAGCCTAGAGCTGAGTTTTACAAGCTTTAAATCCAATTGAGAGCACTAAAAGTGTTTTTTTTTTTTTCCTGTTTCTACTTGTTAAAAAAAAAATCGATTTTTGGTTAAAAGACTCAGAATAAATCACTCAGTTTCTCTCCACAAAGAGAAAGTGTCACGGCCTGAAATGGAACCGGAGAGCCCCTGGGAGTGCATGAGTCATGCGGGGCTAGGAGGCACCCTCACCTAGAAGTGTGGTCTCCCCCACGATCTAAAGAGGGACCTTAAGACTGCCATTCCATATTGTGTTGCTAATGGGGACAACTCAGGACTTTTCTATTCATCTCCTCAGTGGAGATGAACAAAACCTAGACTCCCGCTCCGAAGCGCATTTAATTAAAAAGGAAACAAAGAAGCTTTGTTTCCCTAATGCCTCTCTGATTTATTGCATTAAAAATCCAATTTGTCCTCACAATAGGCTTTGGAGGGAAGAGACAGAGGAGAGAGGAGGGAAGGCCTTTAAGCTGGCTTCCTCCTGGCACCTCACTGCAGGTGCAGGTCAGTGTGGACCCACAGCTGTGCATGCTTGAGAAGTGCAGCAACATCCTCCTCTCGCCCGCCCGAGCATCCTCCTTTGGAAAGCCTGTAGGTGACCTTGGCAGACACTACAGTTGCACGGATGGGTGCCAGCTGCCTCGCCACTGGCTGGTCCTGGGGTTCACCCAGAAGATGGTCATGTCTACCGTACCCCTCTTCTCTGGGGAACTCTTGGATCCATCATACAAAGGCCCAGTGGATACAGTGCCATGACAGAGAGGTCCTGAGTCACTTAGCACAGGGCAACCGGAGCACCATAAGCACATGGTAAATGTCTGCTAACAGTGTTCTTGTAGAGCAGAAGGTTCCACGGGTTGACGGAGTGACGTCTGGCAGTTAAGAAGTTACTCCTCCAATAGAACACAGCTCTCTGTCTGTAGTGTGGTCTCTGTCTTAATTGTTGTAGCAAAGCATGTGATACTGACGTGTTGTCTGCTGAGACAACATACCTGACAGAAGCAAGTTATGAGAGGACGGGTTTGTTCTGGCTCACAGTTCCAGGTGATACGGTCCACTGTGGGAAGAGACCGCTGTAGGAGCGGGAGGCGTATGGTCGCATGGCATCAGCTGTCAGGAAGCAGAGAGAGATGTATACCACTGCTCAGCCCACTCTGTCCTTTCCATTTAGTTCTGAACCCCAGCCCATGGAATGGTGCCGTCCATATTCAGGGTGAGTCTTCCCACTTCCATCAACCTAGACCTACACACAAATATCTGCACGCCCAGATATTTGTTTCTAAGGTGATTCTAAATCCCATCCAGTTGGTAATCAGGGTTAATCACCATAGTAGGTAATTCATAAAAAGGAAAGAGTGTTTGTTAGTTTATGGTTTAGGAAACTAGAGAATTTAAGAGCCTGGTGCTGGAATCTAGCAGGGGCCCAGTACAACTTTAATTTGTGGGGAAAGGGAAGCAAGCCAAGGGCATCAGGAAGGACGAGGTGCTTTAAAACAATGCCTTGTGGTGATCAAAAAAAGCTAATGAGACTAAAAAAAAGTCACATGAGAAGGTATTAGCGCACTAGTGAGGGTCACAGCCTCATAGTGACCCCAAAACCTCCGTTAGGCTCTGCCTCCCAAAGGCACATAGAGGAACCAAAGTTTTAACTCATGACTTCTGGGAGTCTGTCTAAACAGAGTTAGTTTATAACACTGGAAAAGGTATAGAGAAGAGCATCATTGCTTGCAGTCTTCTCTCCTGGGGACAATATGATTATTATGCAGATATAACCCTTTGAGCTATTTCATCAGGAGAGAAGAGAGAGAGAGAGGAGAGAGAGAGAGAGAGAGAGAGCATGTCTGTATCTTTTGCAACTGTGAACCAAAAACAAGTCCTTCCTCCCTCAAGTTGCTTTTGTCAATCAGTGAGGTAAGTGACCAACCAGTACAGCACATTGCAAACACAGTGTCACTCCATGACACAGCCGCCAGGACTACAGACATGACAAAGGCATGCAGCACCAAGTCCCAGAGATGCCCACCATGGCTGTGCCACTCAGTAGAGCCACACAATGGGAAATACTCAGTAAAGCTGACTGGGTTTTTCCACTGCAAGCCCAGGTGCATGTCAAATGAGAGAGCACAGGCGCACTCCCAAATGCACGCTCTGTAATGCT
The DNA here is from genome assembly GCA_021653895.1 of Mastomys natalensis. Classification (NCBI taxonomy): domain Eukaryota; kingdom Metazoa; phylum Chordata; class Mammalia; order Rodentia; family Muridae; genus Mastomys; species Mastomys natalensis. The sequence goes on from JAJTUV010001294.1 coordinate 241,019, forward strand.
CATGGAGGTGCCATTTGCAATAACCCAAGTTAAAAGTCCCTCACCTCAGTTCTCATTGGGTGAATACACCACACATCATAGCAGGTGAATAGACTACCACTAAATGCAATGACGTGGGTCAATTCTCTGGTATTGGCGAAAGAATTAGGACTTTAAAGATGCATGGTATATGGTTTTATTATATGAAGTCCACTAATGAGTCATGTGTAGGCTAGAAGTTAGGATCGTGGTACAACGGATGGAGTAGCCAAGATGCCGGCTCCCAATCTGGGTGCTTGCTAGGTGGGTGTGTTTATTGTGTAAAAAGTACTACACTGTTTGTTGGCTTGCTTGCTTGTTTGTTTGTTGAGACAGAGTCTCACTGTATAGCCCAGGCTGACCTCAAGCTTGTGATCTCCTGCCTCAGCCTCCTGAGTGCTAAGATTATAGGTGTGCTCCTCCACCATACACAGCTATGCTGTGTACTTAAGTACACTATTGTGTGCCTCTAAAACATATCAATCAAAAGTGTACTTAACAAGGGTCCGCAAGCAGCAACCAAGTAAGTGTGCCTTTGTCCCATCTCGCACCCAACCCAGGGCTCCAGCCAGCTAGTGTGGTGGTCCTGCCCAGATCTCTAGCACCAGCCTTTGAAAGCTTCTGCCGGGGCAACCATGGTCCTCTGCCCCTACTTGGCCAAAGTGAGGTGGAGAAGACCCTGCCTCAGCTGAACACCGTTCCGGGCATAAGGTAAGAAGCTTGTGTGCAGTAGTTGTAAGCAAGGGAAGATGCCACAGCTGGGGTGCTGTTATCAGGTACACGTTGACCCCCGTCTTGGGTACCACACAGGTCCTGGCATGGAACCTCACAGGACCACTGCTCAGGAGCAAACTGCCCTCTCTACCTTTTCTACTTCATACCCTCTCCTCCAATCTCACACTTGCCCCTGCCCCTGCCCCTGCCCCTGCCCCTGCCCCTGCCCCTGCCCCTGCCCCTGCCCCTGCCCCAAGCTGGAGAAATTGTGTGGGCTACATGTTAGTTTCATTTCCTTTGGCATGATAAAAGGGGGAAAGGGCTTGTTTTAGCTCAGGATTCCTGGGGGAGGGGGGGAATTGAGGTGACAGGAACTTGAAACAGCCAGTAGTAACATCATAACCATAGTCATGAGAAGAGGTCAGGTTTTGTTGTTGTTATTGTGTTTTTTGATTGTTTTATTTTTATTTATTTTATTTATTTATTTATTTATTTTTTTTTTTTTTTTCGAGACAGGGTTTCTCTGTGTAGCCCGGGCTGTCCTGGAACTCACTCTGTAGACCAGGCTGGCCTCGAACTCAGAAATCCACCTGCCTCTGCCTCCCAAGTGCTGGGATTAGATTGTTTTATTTTTTGATATAGGATCTCATCATGTGCCCTTAGTTGGCTTGGAATGAACTATGTAGACTAGGTTGGCCTTGAACTCACAGAGGTCTGCCTGCCTCTGCTGCCAGGGATTAAAGGTGTGCACTAACCATGCTTGGCCCAAGAGCAATACAGGGATGCATGAATACCAGTGCTCAGCTCTCCTGCTCTCTCCACTCATACAGTTCAGGATCCCCTTGCCTAGGGAATGGTGCCACCCACAGGAGAGGCATCTTCCCACTTCAATTAATCAATACAATCTCCCAAAGACATTCTTACAGGCCAGCCTGAGACTCTCTTCCCATGTGATTCTAAATAGTGTCAAACTGACAATTGAAATTAACCATGACAGGCACTGCCACCTGTCACTTTATCACTTCTACCAAAAAGCCCTTGCACAGGATTAAGAAGGACAATGCTCGAATCACTAACCCCCAGAGGAAAATACCATTCATATTGTGCATGTTTGCCCACAGCAGACATCCTCCTAGCTCCTGTTCATACGCCACAGTTTCAGTTACCGACGGGTGACCAATGCCTAAAAGTATTGCATGGGAAATTCCAGGAATAAATAACTCAATGTTTTAAATAACTTTTATTATAGTATATAATTATAATCACTATGTATCTCTGACTTACAAAGGAAATGTGAGGTGTAGAAATACAGGGGACAATAACATATACAGGGGTTGGAGCTAGCCAGTGTTAGGCATCCACTGAAGATGCTAGATGTGTTTCCACACATAAGGGATGAGCATTGCATACCAAGCCTCATGGGTGGCCCTGGGACCCCTGCCTCTTTGCCTCTCCACTATGCCCTAGCTTTGTAGTTACAGCTCCCATCGTCTCTGACCTAGGGTGTAAGACACTGTAACTCTCCTTGTCTTCCTCCTGTTCTCTCCTCCGTCTGTGGCCATCTTCTGCTCACCCACAAAAATGGCTTTTTTCTAGGTCTGCATCTGATCGTGTGACTCTACAATTTAAAAGTCTCCAAGGCCAGCCAGCCTGTGGCCTGTGCCTTAGCCCTGTCTCAAGACTAGTGGTGACCTGTACCCAGCTCAGCTTCTTCCCGACACTCAGGTCACCTCCCAGCTCTCTTCCCAGACAGCCTTCCCATTATCATTCTGTAGACACAAGAGTGAGGGGCTCCTCAAAAAAAAAACGCTACTAGGGCCTGAGCTGGTACTTCCTGTACTTGCCAGCTTGGAGCTTCCTGGTGCAGACCTCCCATGGTTCATATACTCAGGGCCTCCACACTTAGCACACTCTACCTAGGTATGCTTTCCTCCTCATATAGCCTGTAAACTCCTAGTTATGCCTCAAGACCCAACACCTCCCCCTTCGTGGGTTATAGCATTCCAACACTTTGAGAAAATACACCAGGCACACTTCTTAGAGATGGCAAAGTGTGTTTGGTTTGCTGGCCTTGAGGTTTCAGTCTATGGTTGACTGGCTATAGCCTGGACCTGTGGCAAAGCAGCACATCAGAGCAGGGGATGTGGAGTGGAGCCAAGCTGCTCAGAAAGTAGAGAGAGGATGGAGAAGTAACATCCTTGTTTTAAAGGGGATGTCACCAATGACCTCACTTCCTCTCACTAGTTCCCACCTCTTAGAGGTCCATACCTGCCGCCACCACCAGCTAGCATGGTGCATTCAGTTCATGGGCCTCTCAGAATACTTGAGAGCCAAAGTAGATGAGTAGAAGAGGAGGGTGTCTGTGTTTCTCCACTATCCAAACACTTGCTGCTCCGTGTAGCTGGTGTCTGAAGGTGGAGTCACACCCTGGCCATCCCTACAACCCCATCCCCTGGCACATGGCTGGAAAGGAGGAATAACCTAGAAAATGATTTTGGGGTGAGCAGAGGTGAGGCTCATACTAAGTGAGGTTTTCAACCTCACAGGAGAGGCCTCCAGAGTCTGTCTGGGCCTAACAGCATCACCCTGTGGCAGAAAGTCCATCATTGTTTTACTCTTGGAGGTCTGACTGAGCTCACATTGAGGTTCAGGAAATGGAATGGGGTGGGACCCCCAGGTTATGTTATGCACACATTGATTCAGTGGCTTTGGTTGGGTCATGCTCCAAGAATACCAGCAAAGCCCCAAAGTGAAAACCAAGTTCCCCAGTATAGAGAGTTCCAGACATATCAGCATCAGAGATTCCCTCTACTACCCTTTTAATAAGCATGATATTGGCTGAGTGGGCAGTGGCGTCGCACACCTTTGATCACAGCACTGGGGAGGCAGAGGCAGATGAATCTCCATGAGTTTAAGGTCAGCCTAGTCTACAGAGTAAGTTCCAGAATAGCCAGGGCTGTTACACAGAGAAACACTGTCTCAAAAAACAAACAAACAAAAAAGCACACCAGGAGCCTGAGCATCCTTTGTGTCCCTAGGACCATCTGTCCACAGTTTGAGAAATACGAGTTTGGTACCTGCACAGGCATCCTGACCTCGCTGGAAGAGTACTCAGAGCAGCTAAAGGACATGGTGACCTTCATCATGGACTGCAACTTCTCCATAGACGAGGCCTTGGAGCAGGCAGGGATCCCCAGAAGAGACCTAACAGGTCCCAGCCACGCAGGAGCATACAAGGTAAGGCCATACCCCTGGGCAAAATGGTTTGAAAATGGGCTGGACTTTGTAGTCTCCTGAGGCGGAGAGAACACTGGTTCAGGACGCAGGAGCCCTAAGCTCAGCTCTGGCTCAGTCACTCCCAGGTAAAGCCAGTAGCCTCTGAGTCAGCCTCTCTCCTACCCACCTCTGATATGACTGTGCAGGGTCAATCAAAGTCATCCGGAGTGTGGGTGCGGGCGCACACGCGTGTATGTACGAATGTATGTCGGGCGGCCAACTGGTGTTCTTCGGGGCAGTGCCCTCTGATTTCTGTTAAGTTACATTTATTTGGAGAAGGGGTGCGTTGGGTAATACAATGCATATATGGAGATTAGAGGACAGACAACTTAAGGGAATCAGTTTTCTCCTTCCACCATGTGGGGCTTGAGTATCAAACTCCAGTCACCACGCATGGCAGCAAGTGCCTTTGCCTGCTGAGTCATTTCACCGGCCCCACTGTGGTTCTGGAGACAAGGCCTTCTCCTGGGCTTCACTGATTAAAGGTAGGCTCGTGGCCAGAGAGCCCTGCGGATGCTCTTGTCTCTATCTCCCAGTGCTAGAATTACAAGCCCAGCGTGTCACCAAGCCCGGTTTTGATGTGAGCACAGAGGATTAATGGCAGAAGGGTGGCCTCTCCTGGGACACCCCTGCTGTTAGGGACTGTCTCCTGCTGAAACCAGTCACGTGGGGAAGAGTGGAGCCCTTCCTCCTCTGCCTCCTTCCCAGATGCTGTTGGGGCAAGTCTGAGTTCTCACTCTGCCAGATCAGGACCAGCCTCCAGGCCTCCCTATCCACAGTGGCTGGACATTTTCATCTTGAGCACTGTTTGTCACAGTGTCCCCCTTTGGCTCCTATCAGAGAGACCTGGATTGCATCAGGTCAGAAACAATATTGTCCTGGTTCTGCACTACCCTTCAAGGTACAAGAGACTGGATTGATGTAAGTGGGAAGGGTGAGGACAGAGCCCAGAGCCTTGGCCACTGGCTGGGGCCCGCTGTTATTTGTAGCAGGTACAAGTTGGGACAGCCTCAGGCTCATTATCACCGTTCCTCATTTGAAATAAAGAAAATAAGACCTAGAGAGTTCGAGATAGGGACCTGCCGGAGTCCCAGAACCACGCTCTTGGCTGGTGTGGTGACTGAGGAAAGTTTTGCACAGAGGCACAGGTGTCTGTAAATGTTCACCAAAGCCTGCCAGTTAATCATTACATGTCACTGCCCCCTCTCCCCATGGCTACCATACAGCTTTGTCTGTAACAACCCACCCCACTGCCCTCAGGCCCTGAGAGAGGTGGCTATATAGCCACCTTGAATTAGACTGATGGCCTGGATAGATGGCCCGCCCTAAAGAGAGGTGTCTCTGTCCCCAGGAGCCCGGCCTGGCTTTGCCAGTGGTCTACATGTGCCTTTGCTCTGTCCTAGGTGCTGTCACACAGACACCAGGCTGGCAGCACAACAGAGCTTCATCTTACAGTTGCCAGGGTGGTAACAGCAAGCCAGTTAAGTGGCAGCCAAGGTTGTCCCAGCAGATCATGATCCTGGCTGGTTCTAACCTGTCGTAAGCCCCACTGCAGGGAAGAAGAAGTGTACTACCAGTGAAAATCACCCAGGTGGCCCTATGCAGAGTCTTCGAAGGGGAGATGGGGTCATCTGGGGACAAATGCATCCCTGTGGGATCTAGAAGTTGAGCAGGCAGCGGCTGTTCCTGGGGTTGTCTGCTCACTTTTGCCTGATTCCATCAGAACTTTGCAGTCTTCTTGAGGTCCATGGAGAACATTCAGAGGCCCATGAGACTGGGTGGAGAAATGTCGTGTGTGGTGTGTGTGTTGTGTGTGTGTGTTGTGTGTGTGTAATAAACCTCAGCTAAAAGTTAGCATTTCCTTTGGTTCTGAATGTTAGCTACAAAGGGCTGTTGGATCAATACATCCTGGAATGCTGAAGCTGATAAAGTATCTCACAAATAGCTTAACACAGTAAGTTCTCAGATCTCAAAAACACCTATATACTGGTACTCCAGTAGCAGATCTGCCATTTTGTCCTCTAGCTGTTAATGGGAAAGTGTACTGTTTCCGGGGCACTGATAACTACGTAATGAACATTTGAAATAGTATTGGTTTCCTTTGAGACGTTTAATTTTCTTCTCTTCCCCTCACCTCTTTGCTGCCCCACCTGTGCATTTGTTTTAAGGCAGATTCTCACAGTGTTACCAGGATCACCTCAAAACTTCCCTTGTAATCAAGGCTCAAACTCCCCGTCTCCTTAGCCTCCCATGTGCTGGGACTATGGGCAACAATGCCATCCTGAAGTTTATTTTATGTGGTTAAAACATTACTCTGTCCAGCTTAGAAGATGTGTCTGTCAGACTGCCAAAGTGATGTTGATAGATTAAGAAAGACAAAAATGAAGAGGCCTCCCCCGTCCCCCACCCCAGTTTTGAGTCACTCACTGTCAACCAGGCTGCAACAGCTCCTGGGGTCTCTTGCTTCACGCTGTTTCTTGGACTGGGGGTCTGGGGCTTGAATCTGAGTGACTCTTGTATGTTCCCCCTACTTTTCACTATCAGACCACAGTGCCATGTGGCACCATTGCTGGCTTCTGCTGCCCTCTGGTGGTCACAATGAGACCCGTTCCCAAGGACAAGCTGGAAAGGCTGTTGCAGGCTGCTCACTCCAAGGGAGGACCACAAGGACAACCCATCCACATAGGTGACCCAGGTCAGTGTCCACCTAGCATGGGCCTAAGAAGCACATAGGAGCTTGTGCTGTTCTCAGGGGAGTCTCAGGGGTAGTGACTGGAGCGAAGCCCAGAGGTCCAGTACATCCTGAGGATTTGTGATGCACACACAACTCCTATAAGTATCCCTGGATTTGGGGATCAGAGGGTCACAGTGGAACTCTTTGCTTCAGGTGTTGTCCACAACCATATGTCTCTGTCTCCCCTCCTTCTCTCTCTTTCTCTCTCTCCTCTTCCCCTTCTCCCCCCCCCACACTCCATAATAATAAATAAAACTCAAATTTGCGTTTGGACTGAATGTCATGAATATTACTTAGCCTGAAAGTAAATGAAGGATCCAAGGATGAAGCCAAAAGTCTAGATGTTTCCCTGGTCTCTTGGAGCTCTCAGAGGGCCTGAGGAGAGCTTGGGGTTGGCCCAGGGTGAGAGCCAGGGTCTGTGTACTTGAACTTGCCCAGCTTTGTAGACAATAGAATTATCAAAGACCTGACATTCTATGAAAATACTATCAGCACTATTGGCCTTCCTCACCTAAAATAGTCTCAGGGTCAGCCAGGGATATCTGCCGACTTGTCCTATCAGTGGGGATAAATTAGGCCCAACACATCCATCTTTGTCGTTCTTGTCAGCAGCATGTAGAAGACTGCTGGCCAGGGCTGGGCTGCAGGAAACAATAACAGAGGTTACAGCTATGTAACTTGATCAATCTGCATCAAGATGAACGCACACACAATGCTGGCTCTGTTAGGAATCTGTGTGCTACAGGGCTAGTACTGAGCTAAGCACACTGTAGACTCACTCCAGAAACCACATCATACAGTTTGAGACGTCAGGCCTGATGTTATCAGTCAACATGGGCCCCAAGTTATGGAACATCCCGATCTGTCGAAACTTCAACTCCTAGTCATCATCACCTCCTCCTCTTCCTCCTGTCCTTCCTCTTCTTTCTCTGTTTTCCATCTAAGATAATACTACAGCTAGCATTTGTGGGGAGAAAGATCCATAGAGAGTACTCAGTGCTTTCGTGTGGATGGTACCAACCAGTGGAATTCTGGGTCTGGTTTTGGGTGTTTTGTTTTGTTTTCCCATCTGCAGAACTTTTGGGAATCAAGGCACTCTCCAAACCTGACTACGGGAGTTATGTGCAATGTCGGCCCGAGGACGTCCCAGTGTTCTGGCCTTCTCAGCTGACCAGTCTGGAAGCAATCATCGGCTGCAGTATGTTGGGGAGCAAAGGCAGAGCTACCTCAGATGTAGCCCAGTGCGTCTGGAGTTCTTGGAAGCACAGGTTTACAGATCAATGACGTAAAAATAAACCAGGCCTAGAGTTGAGGATATAGCTCAGTGGTAGAGCGCTTTCCCAGAATGCTCAACGGCCGTTTGGTCTGGCATCTGACCCCCAGCACTGGGAAACAAACCCAAACATAGGCTAAGAGTCTACAGTGTCTTTCCTGTTGAGGATTCTAACCCTAATTTTTAGCTCAAGAACCCTTTGACTAAATATTTTGCCACCTGCGGAAGCTTCACAGCTTGATCTAATAGAAGAACCAACCTTCAGCTTGACTTTTTGAGACATTTTGGAAATTTAGTGGGGCCTTGAAAGCAAAGGACGAAGCCTAGAAACACAGCCCATTTTACAACAGTGTTGTCTCTCAATATCTGCTGAGGTCCAATCCCAGGACCCCTCAATACCAGAGCATAGCTTCTCCCAGAACATGTATGTAGTATCCATACTCACTGTCTTCCCCCTGCACACGTGAACTCATATCCGGAATGTGTGAGATTCCTCATCCAATGCGTGTGTTTTTGTCAATAACTCTTATGCTCTATTTTCAAAGATGTATTTGTTCTATACATATGAATGTTTCGCCTGCACTACATATGTGCAGTGTGTGTGTGTGCCTGATACCAACAGAGGCCAGAAGAAGGCACCAGATCTCCTGAAACTGAAGTAACAGGCGGTTGTGAGCTGCGTATGGGTGCTAGGAACCAAACGCAAGTCCTCTGCAAGAGCAGAGAATACTTTTAACTCTGGAGCCATCTCTCTGTGCCCACTATTAGTGAATGTCAAGAAAAAAAAAAAAAACCCTGTTTGTCTTCACCAGAGGCACAAATTTTCTTCTTTTGAATGTTTTCAATCAACAATTTGTTGTAGAAATTATTTAATCTCAATTGGGGACTTCTACCCCGCCTTTGATCATTCAGCTCCTGGATAAAAGACACACAATTTGTATTAAGCCTTAATCAGCACTAAAGCTGGGCAGATAGCTACCCTCTATGCTATTAGAATCTATTTCCAAAACCAGACAAACAGAGTCAGGTTTAGTGCTACTTTATTTTAACTGTATTCGGGAGAGTTCAGCTATCAGAATGTTTTCCTGATTCCGGTGGCAAGACATAGATTGCACAGTCCATGGGTTCTACTGTTTATTTAAAAGTCCATGTGTTGAGTACCTGCTGTATACCAGGCGTGAGCTCAGACCTTAGGAGCACAAAGCTATAGCCCCAGGGAGCTTGTAGAAATTCCTAGGTATGGCCTGGGTAGGGAGGGAAGCTGTGCTCATACACAGGCAGTAAATATCCCCTAGCACAGCAGGCTCTCTGCTCCCCTGCCATCCTATGGCATGTGCCTATAAAGTAGATCCCCCAGCACAGCCCAATCCTCTTAAATCTGAGGCATATGGGTTGTAGATAAGAAGAAATGACACCATCAGTCATTGTTGAGTGAACCATTCTCACACCTCAACATCTAAGTTTTATTTGTGATGAATTCCCTGCTCCATAGTCTTAGTCAGGGTTTTACTGCTGTGAGCAGACACCATGACCAAGGCAACTCTTATAAGGACAACATTTAATTGGGGCTGGCTTACAGGTTCAGAGGTTCAAGGTGGGAACATGGCAGCATCCAGGCAGGCATGGTGCAGGCAGAGCTGAGAGGGATACATCTTCATCCAAAAGCTACTAGGAGAAGACTGACTTCCAGGCAGCTAGGATGAGGCTCTTTAAGCCCATGCCCACAGTGACACATCTACTTTAACAAGGCCACACCTTCTAATAGTGCCACTGCCTGATCCAAGCATATACAAACCATCACACCCCTACAGCTAGTGAGAACAAAGCCTTCTGCCACATTCTGAACCTGTTGCCCTTGTGTGTACCTGGCTTTCAAGGGACCACTTTTTAGGTGCCATCCAAGACACTGGACAAAAAAGAAAACAAAAAGGAAACCATTTCTCAGTTAATAGTTGTTCCCTTTCTGAATCACAAAGTTTATGCATCTGTCAATAGATGCTCCTTTTGAATGTTGGCTGACTCTGCCTATTAAATTCAAGAAATGTTACAATCTCTGTGAAATCCAGGATAGCACTTACTCAACTCACGTTAACATTTATTTAACACCTGTTACACGGAAGACATGATGTGGAATTCTGAGGTAAAGAAACAGTGCTTCCTGGTGAGAAGCACACAGGTAAAGTACTCCAATACAAAGCCATACCAAGGAAGGCAGAGGACAGAGGTTCAATCTACTAAGTAGTAAGCACCAGAGGCCAGACACAAGGACAAGGAGAAGATGCAGTGGCCATCTCAGTGATGCAAACCATTGCTGAGGTAATCTGTACCCAGCACTTTGCTACTCGTGCACCTGCACTTCCCAGCTTAATGCTGATAGAACCAGATGAGCCATGGCCATTATTTTATAGCATAACAGACATGGGTAGAAAGGGTAAAGTCACACCTGAAGCTTGACTGCATCCTCCATGATGCAGCCATCTCTGAGGACGATGCTAGTGTAATCTAGTGGGGAGTGGGGAGTTAATAAATGCTGTGAGAAAACAGAAGTTCCGATATAGAGGATGCCCAATCTGACATCAGCTACAAGGTCAAGCGAGTGGCTTCATGCACTGAGAGTTCAGACCGTGCTTTCTGACATCCATAACTGTGATGGACAGAATCTCTCAGGGCAGTTGTTTAAATAGAACTCGGTCTAGCTGTATGGCCAGCTTATTCTGACCATGCTTCCAGCATACATCCTGGTGAATTCTATTAACAGGGTTGGTGCCAGGACCATCTTTCTCTCCACGGTGGACAGAGTGAAAATGGACTGGGCTTGGCAGAGCGATGTCATAGCCCCTTCTATTGTGTGTTGCAGAGGCTCCATTGGCTTTCTCCAGCCCTCCAGGCTGCACGGTGAGGATCCCGAAGGACACAGTGTCTCTAGCTGGTTGTCGACTCCTGAGATGGTTCCAGAAGTCCACACCATTTCCAAAGACCCTTTGCATTACAGCATAGTGTCAGCCCCTGCTGCTCAAAAGGTCAGAGAGCTAGAGTCCACAGTCGCCATAGACCCAGGTGAGAAACAAGGTATTCAAGGACTGGGGAGATGTGGGTGGGGTGCTTCGTGCTCAAGCAATGAGTTCAGAACCCCAGGTCCCATGCAAAAATTCAGGGGTGTGTAGCACACCTCTCTCTCTCTCTCTCTCTCTCTCTCTCTCCTCTCTCTCTCTGCTTTTAGCCTGTGCATCAGGATTCAGTGGAAGACATAAGATTACTTTTAATCTGGGGATCCCCCAAGGTTGGGGCCAGGCAGAGTATATGTCACAGCAGAGTATAGCCTGACTTTATACTGTATATTGCATCTCAGGGGAATAGCTGCCCTTCTACAGCTTGTAGGCCACCAGCTTTCTAAGCGTGGGACAAGGCTGGTAGAACCTTCCAGGGAGCTTGCTGATTATACTTCGAGGTCTACTGTGAGCTGGTTGAAAACTTTTCCTTCCGGTTGGTGTGCATTTGGGAGAATACATTTTAATCCCAGGTAGCCAGCAGAGGGCGCTAGGTCACCCACTATTCAATGTGGTACAATTAGTGCTATGATCCATTCTCATGAGACAATTGCTGTGTGACTTTGCCTCAGTTTCCTGATCAGGGTAACAAGACTACTGACAATTACACCTCACTGCCAGGGTTGTGCTAAATAGCAAGAACATTAGTTATGCTACAGTTACTCCCTGCTGGGCATCGGTAAGTGCGTGTTATGTCTTAGTAAATGCTCTGGTGTCTCTATGAAACAGTTTTTGTTAGCTTCATTTAGTAAAAGAAACTAAAACATATAAAGTTAAAAAAAAATACCCAGTTACAATCTCGGTAGGTGGTTAGGGAAGATGTTGAGCCCTTCTCTGCTGACTCTGTTGGCCATGGTTTATACATGCCATATATATTAGACTCTGAAACATAAACTGTGTGTCATTTTCTTGCCTGCGCAGTTAAAGAGTTCTCTAGCATTCCTTAACTCATAGCCCATTCTCCCTGTACCTTCTCATAAGGTGTGTTCCAAAAACTGGAGGGCAGACACACCTCAAATATCTGGCAATGTCTGGGAGTTATGGCCTCTCCCAATGCCTCAATAACTCGAGTTTTCCCAAACAGATGTTGGGATCAGTGGGTAGGCCCAGGGGCACAGAGGGGCAAAGCCAGCCTGGGGAAGAGACTCCCAGGAACCAGCCAGAGCTGCCTCTGAAGACAGTCTAGAGAGAGCATTGCTTCATGGTGCTGTGAAACTGACCCGTGGGAGTCCAGTGACCTCTCAGAGTCCCATGAGGCTGCTGGCCGGCCAGAAGACTCAAGGGAGCACACCTCAGTTAGAAATGGCCGCTTCTATACCCTGAGGCTGTAAACAATAATGATCACTAAGCTTCCTGATAAACTGCCAGACATGGCTTTTTCTTGGTTCATTGACTCCTTTGTTCATTCATTTTGTGGAGACTAAGGTTTTATTGACATATAAACACATAGTAAACTCATCATATATGCCTACCACTGAAACACCCCAGAGGACGTGTTATGGCATGTGTACATAGAGTCTTATATGGTGTGCCATCTTCTTGCCTGGGCAATCAAAAGGAGTATTCCAGGGCTAGTAAGATGGTTCAATGGACAAAGACACTTGCCAGCAAGCTGGTGACCTGACTTTGATCCTCAGGACCCATGCAGTAGGGAAACCAACAACTCCTGCAAGTCACCCTCTGATCTCTGACATGCATGTAGCACACACATAGCACATTTAAAAGTGTAGTTTTTAAAAAGGGTACTTCCTTACTTTCTTGGGTAGATAGTTAATTTTTTTTCTCTAATAGTTTCTTCCTTCCAGACAGTCTTTCCCAAGCTCTGGCTCCTCCACTTAACATAGCGTCATGAAGAAAGATGAATTATCAGCTCTGTAATTAGCTTTGAGTTTAAAAGGAGCCAACAGCAGATTTACAGCCACCTTGGTCCCCCGTTGCTTGTATAGGATGAGCAGAGAGGTCAGACACAACGCCTGCCTTCCGTTGGCGCTCCTGCAGACTGGTGTGACGCTTGAAGCATGAGTCCCAGAGGAGGCAGATTGATGACTGTCCGATGTGCTGATTCTCTAGGAAAAACCATCTTTAATCTGCAAGAACAATAGATGGTTTTGCTTCCCACTCGAATAAGCAGATATGATTAACGGTGGCATGCAGTGTGCTGGGCACTATTTACCGAGCTTATTAATAGAGGCACTCGGTCATTTTTAAGAGGACATTGACTTGCAATTATGTGTCTGGAGGACATGGAGGATGCAAGATTTATAGTAATGGTTTTTGCCCTGGTAATAAAATCATCATCTATATACACAGCCTTCAGTTGCCCAAACTTTCCTCCCTTACCCTCTCTTTAATATTACTCATTGGACTCCATGAGACATGTTACACCTGATTTTATTGTACAAAATGCTGTTAATCTTCTCCTTTCTTGTCATCAGTATTTCATGTTCATTGTAGGAACATCAGAAAATACATAAAAATAGCCAGGGTGGTGATGTATGCGTCTGATCCCTCCGTTTAGAAGGCTGAGGCAGGAGAATCATTAATTCAAGACTGGGGCTTGACTCAGTCTCAAAATTGAATCTAATAATTAATAAAATTAAGTCTTGAAAAAGAAAATGTGTGAAAGTGAAGAAGCGATAAAAATTCCCCGAATCCTGGAGCCTGAGGAGATGGCTCAGTTAGTTAAATACTTACCAGGTTGGCAGGAGGAGGAGCTGGGTTCAGTCCCCAGAACACATGTAAGAAGCAGGGCACAGCAGTGTGTGCCTGGGATTCCAGAACTAAGAAGGCAGACAAGGGGATCCTTGAGGCTCACTGGTCAGTCAGCCAAGCCAAATCAGTGAGCTCCAGGTTCAGTGAGAAACCCTGCCTCAAAAAACAAAAACAAAAAATAACCTTTTTTATTTAAACTAATTGGAACAAGCAACCGAAGACTCATTGACATCAATCTCTGGTCTCCATGTGCACATTCACACAAACACACGTGCACAAGAATACATATAAACACGGACACTACCCACACACTTTTTTAAAATACCAGAATCCATTACAGTCAATAAATTATTGATAGACTTGTGTTTACCTTTAAAGTCCTTTTTTTAAATCTCAAATCCTTGCATACAGGGATTTATGTACTGGAACCCCACCATGATACTATTTTAAGACTTTTTGAAATAAACTGTAATGACTTTCCATATCATGAAATAATCTCCACGACATCTACACACTATTTGTTTGAGACAGAGTCTTACTTTATAGCCCAGGCTAGCCTTGAACTATCTGCAATCCACCTACCTCAGTCTCCCCGGAGGAGAGCTAGGACCTGGGAATAAGTCACTCAGTTCACATATCCTATTTAAAGGATCCATTGTATGAGCATGTCACCATTTGACTAATAATCCATCATTGGTACCTTAAACAATGCCACAGTAAACACCCTTCTCACTAAATTTTACATATACCTTGACTACTTTATTTGGGATGCCAGACACTAGAATGAGAGAATTGTAAAACATGTCAGAGAAAAAAAAATCACCTTCCAGGCCCCAACTTCCAGTCCCAATCCAACAACCAGTAGGTAGGAGTCTCTCTGTCCCCATAGACTTTCCTCCATCCAGGCTACCCTCCCTGTTATCCATGTAGAAGAACCCAAATATAGGACCAAGGACACAGAGCTATCATGTGCCAGGCCCTGTATGGAATCACTCTCGTCTGGAGCATTCTTCATGTTTTCTGTGAACCTCAACTGCAAGTCAACACCCCTCTACACCCCTTTGGCCTGCTCTAAAGGCAGCTCGGGTAGAGTCCTGTTGAGTCACACTCTGCCTCCGTATGGCACTTGTGTAGAAGACCTGATCATAGACAGAGGCATGCTGGTATGAACAAGAGTCAGGAAGTAGTATTGCTCAGCAGGCTGGCTGGGCACACTTAGGACTAACTACTTACTGCCCCTCATCTGTGTCTCTTGGGACTAACTGGGTTTCTCTACAGAGGCAATGGATAGTGAACCCTTTTGCTCAACTCCTCCAGTAGAGGGCAGTCAATATCTGACTCTTATAGGAGGCACAGTCCAGAGGTGCAGTGTAGTTGACACCTTAATAGGCAGCCCTCTCCCAATAGGGGACAGAAGCCATGACAGTGAGTACCCTAGCCAGAACAAGTGAGTAGCCTCTGGTCCTCCGATAGGGCAATTCTAGGGTGCATCCTCCATGGATCTCGGGTAGGACAGAGTTCCGTTGCATCCAGGGTTAACTTGCTCACTCTCAATCCTTTACTGGTTTTCTGGGTCTCATCTTCGCTACATTTTCCAGGATTATCATCTGGAGTAATTACACCGCAAACCCTGTCTTGGGCTTGTAGGAAGGACTCACCAATAAATGTGTACCATTTCCTCCTTATATATTGTTTTATTAGTTAGGTTTTGCTAAACGATTCTAACAAATGGTCAGCATACTTTGCTCAAATGCCACAGAAGCCTGTGTCACCTCCTCTGTGTCACCTCCCCTGTGTCACCTTCCCATAACAGCTCCAGTATGACTTCAGAGTGTTCTGGGTCAATAGGGAGGGACTCTGCATTACCCAGCCACTTGGGGTCCCGGCAGCTCTGCCATCATATGTGCTGTAGCTGACAATCAACGTTTCAGACAGAAAGAGGGTAGGTGTGTTTGGAGAGACACAGGAAAGTACAGGCCAGGCTCAACAGGGCATCACCTCCTCCTGTGCCTTGAGACAGAGCCAGTCTTGTGGCTAAGAGAGAGGTAGGAGGCAGAGAGACAAGAATGCATATGAACAGTCGTGATGCCCCTTATGACTTGGGAGGCAAGCCAGACCCCAACTATCGAGCGTGGTCTACTATACAAGAAGCTAGTGGTCTTTACTATTGTGAAAGAACCGAGAATGAATGCATATAAAGTCAGACTGACGCCCTGCTCTGACACACCCCCAATGCCCATCTCCTTAACTCGGTCACCAGGTGGTTCTAACTTTTGATTTCAGGTACCCCAGAGGACATGGGCACCTGAAGATCATCGCCCTCAGCATGCCCTCCTCTTCACAGGCATTCTGGGGAATGGAGACCGCCATGTGGTTCACCAGGCCTAAGAACCTTAGCCAGAACTGATATGAAGATTGTTGAAGGTGCCGTTAAGCAAGGTGAGTCAGGGATGTGGGTCAAGCCGTCTCCCAAGCGGGCCTTCATGGGCGAGACCGGAGGAAACCAATGTGCCAACCTCCAGGCATATACCCAGCTCCAGGGTGTATCCTCGTAACAGGCTGTTTAATCTCCAACCCAGAACAACTTGGTTATAACGAGAAGAGTTTCATTTTATAGAAAAGGATGTTGAGGTTCCAGAAGGTCCAGGTAATGTACTCAACCACTGTTGTCCACACGCTGACCAGTCCCCACCACCACCACCAGTCAGTTCTCTGGAGGCCCAAAGCTATGTGAACCCAATCCAGAACCCCATGACATAAATCTTAGCGAACACTTGAAAATACAACATTCCCTCCTCACTTTCCCTGTCCCTTCCCTCAGCTTCTTGACTCTGTCTCCCAGGAAACCACCTGCACACCCCATCTCAAGCATTGGCTGCAGGGTAACCAGAATGTTATAAGAATAGAGGCAGATTTTTGTTCTGTGAAAAAGGAGGCTGAGACCAGTTACATGTGACCTCTACAGGGGAAGCTCTAGGGAGACCACTGTGGGGATAAAAGGGACAAAGCTAGGATTTCACCTTGGGGTCCCTCACAAGGAGAAGGGAGAGGAGGCATCAAGGAATCCTAGACGATCAGCAATGAGACCAGAAAACCACAGACACGTGACCGTGTCAAGCTTTGCTCCAGGGCAACAGAAGGTGCCACCTGACTCTGCTCTGTGGCTATGTTTAGCATTAATTATACAGAGAGAGAGGAAGAGAGAGAAGAGAGAGAGAGAGAGAGAGAGAGAGAGAGAGAGAGAGAGAGGAGAGAGAGAGCGCTGTGCCCTGCTCTTGGGAGCTCAGCTGGGTTGGCTAAAGATACAGCTGCTTTATTGGATTCTGTAGAACTAATTTCTTTCTCTTTCTTTCTTTCTTTTTTCTTTTTTCTTTTCTTTCTTTCTTCTTCTTTTCTTTCCTTCTTCTCTCTCTTTCTCTTCTCTCTTCTTTCTCTCTTCTCTCTCTCTCTTCCTTTCTCTCTTTCTGTCTTTCTTCTTTCTTTCTTTCTTTTCTTTCTGCTTTTCTTTGGTTGGTTTTTTGAGGCAGGGTTTCTCTGTGTAGCCCTGGCTGAGCTGTCCTGGAACTCAATCAGTAGACAGGCTGGCCTCAACTCAGAGATCTGCCTGCCTCTGCCTCCCAGGTGCTGGGATTAAAGTCGTGCGCCACCACTGCCTGGTGATTATGAAATTTAAATTCAAGCATCATGTCAAGTGCGGGGCCACTGTCATCTGGACATCTAAACAGTACACAGTATCTTGCTGTTCTGGCAGTGGACCAGAACAGACCTTCTGTTGACATGGAGATTTATTTGGAACATTTAACACACCACATATCTCCAGGTCTATACTAGTTCAGTTCAACCTTCCGTCCCCTGCCAACTCTGTAGTTTAGTCAGAACTAAAAGTAAACCTACACTCCTCTGAATTCTATCAAAGTATATTGAAGGAGACCATTCATAATGGTTATAGTACTATCCAAAGATACTTTTCAAAAGCACACCACAGTCCCAGCACTGATGTGCCCATCCACTGTCTTTATTCTCAAGGGGTTCTGAAGACACCAATCCCCATATTAACTTACCAAGGAAGATCCATGGAAGATGCTCAGGCATTTCTGTGCAAAGATGGGGACCCCAATCTCCTAGGTATGTATATGGTACCCCAGATGGAGTGCATGGTGGTGTGAAGACCACATCCTTGTAACCTTGCTGACAAGGTTTTTGAATACCTTATCCTATAAGGCAATCGCTCAACAATGGGATCTTACAGTATCAAACCATTTCAACTGGGGTAGCCAAAACTTTCAGAAAAACAAAACAGAAATAGCATTGTTCAGTTTGTATAGTAATAGAAAAGTGTTTTCCTGAAACACTCCCTCCCCTCCCTTTCTTCTCTTTCTTCCTACTTTATACGTTAGTGTGTCTGTGTGTCTGTGTGTCTGTGTGTCTGTGTGTGTCCACAAATGTTGCTTGCTCTAAGTAGTGCTGCTCAGAACAAGGACAGACAAACATCTCTTTAGGTTCCTGTTTTCAGCTCTTTCCCGTATGTACACTGAAGCTGAATTCCTGGATCATATGAGAAGTCTGTTTTTAACATTTTGGAGAATAGCTATACTATTTCATCATGAAGTTGAGATTTTGAAGAACTTCATCGTGGGTGTATTTAAAGATGTGAAAATGCTAGTTTTGTGTTCTCACTTTGGATTATCAAAACAACATTCCTGCTAACAAGGCTAGAGAGATGGCTCTGCAGTTAAGAGCATTTGCTACTCTTGCATGAGACCTGGGTTCAGCTCCCAGCACCCACACTGGGCAGCTCACAACTGCCTGTAACTCAAGTCTTGGGCAGTGTTCTCAACCTGTGGGTGATGACCCCTTTGGGGGTCACATATAATAAAATATCCTGCGTATCAGATACTTACATTATAATTTATAACATAGCAAAATTAAAGTTATGAAACAGCAAGTAATTTTATGATTGGGATCATCACAACACGAGGAACTGTGTTAAAGGGTCACAGCATTAGGAAGGTTGAGAACCACTGTTCCAGTGGCTCTGATACGCTCTCTGGTTTCCACAGGCACTTCACACACATGGTACACATAGAGACAAGCAAGTACACACATGCATAGAAATAAAAGTGAAGAGTAAAACATTCTTGCTAAAAGGATATCAACAGCAAGCCTGGACAATGCTTACTAAGCTCTAAGGAGCTGTGGGTTCCATAGCAAATACCTCCTTAGCCCTGTCAATGCTATAGATGTCCTCCAGATGTGTGATGCCCTGAAGATGTGTGATGTCCTGCAGATGTGTGATGTTCTCAGATGTGTGATGTCCTCCAGATGTGTGATGCCTGCAGATGTGTGATGCCCTTCAGATGCGTGATGCCCTGCAGATGAATGATCCCTGCAGATGTGTGACGTCTGCAGATGTGTGATGTTTGCAGATGTGTGATGTCCTGCAGATGCGTGATGCCTCAGATTGTGATCCCTACAGATGCTGATGCCCTGCAGATGAATGATCCCTGCAGATGTGTGATGTCTGCAGATGTGTGATGTCTTGCAGATGTGTGATGTCTTGCAGATGTGTGATGACTTGCAGATGTGTGATCCCTACAGATGTGTGATGTCCTGCAGATGTGTGATGTTTGCAGGTGTGTGTGATGTTCTTGCAGATATGTGATCCTTGCAGGATACACGATCCCTTGCAGATTGCATGGTGCTTGCAGATGTGTGATCCCTGAAGATGTGTGATGTCCTGCAGATGCATGATTTCCGCTGCAGATATGTGATCCCTTACAGATACATAATGGCTGCAGATGGAAAACATGAGGGGTGTGGGAAGGTGATGTGTGGTTCAGAAGACCAAACAACACACTCAAGGCCAGTGACGGAAAGACCCAGAGTGTGACCTACCTTACAGATTTCCATAACCACTTGACCACCGTGCCACCTGTGCCCTTATTTCTCTACCTCTTTGTCTCCTAAGGAATCCATGTTATGTTCCATTCATTTGTTCCTCTTTCAAATTCATTTCTAATTGTTTAACATCTGTGATGTGAGAGGTTGAGAAGGAGGACAATGGGCCCATAGCAGCCACACTCAGTTCCTCTCTGACTGGCCACTCTATTGGACAGGGGGCACTGGATGGAGTATTAGCGACATCTCCCAGACACCCAGATACCCTGACCTTTCAGCTTCTGACACTATTGGATTGCAAAAGACCCAAGTGGCTGTTTGTAGAAGGTTGTTGAAGTAGGATAGAAAGATGGAGAAAATTAAGGGGCATGGAAAAGGAAAGTATCCCTCATTCCGGAGACTCCCAGAGAGAAACTGAACACAACTACGAAGCCCAAATAGGTACATGTGGAACTGGAAAGCAGCTACTGCTCTTGTAGGGGATCCAAATGTGACTCCGTATCATTTGCCGTGGCGCACACACACACACACACACACACACACACACACACACACACACACACACTCAGCCATACCCAATAGTAATAGTAATACATTTTTAAAAGGTAATAAAAGCTCAAAGTCATCCTTAGCTACATAGCACGTTAGAGGCTACCCTGGGCTACAAGAGACCTTATCTCAGGGAAGAACAACAGAACCAAAACCAGCAGAAGGCTGTGCGTACTCAGGGCTAGGATATTCGTGAATTTGACTTTAACTATATTAGCAATCACCCTCCCCCCAGTTCATCCAAGCAGTGTAACTTATAAAACTATCTTACCATTTACAAAAGGAATATTTTAAAATAAGTAAACCAGCTCACATCTTTTACTTAACTTCCAAATTTTGCCTAATGTTTAAGCCTTATTGTAAATTATACCCTTTGAACTGTATAACTTAGCCACAAAACTATATATATATCACATTTATTGCCACCAGAAACACCTCAGTGTTTCTCTCTGTCTTCAGAAGCCTATGTCCATGTCTAGGGCATTACTGTTCTTTTTTGGTCTATGTGTGTGGCAGGAAGTAGGTAGGAGAGGTGGGTGAGGGAGAGAGACAAATCACCCCTACTTAAATCTGCAGTGTGTACTATCTCCTATCTCTCAATAACTTGCTAATTTGGCTCCTCTCTGACTTGTTCTGAAATTTTTTTGCAATGCCATCAACGTAGTGAAGGATCCAGCTTTACCCGAGTGGAGGTTACAAGACCTCAGGCTTCTGGTCTCGGTCCTGGGCTGTGTCTTCCCACCAACAGTGTCATGAATTAGTACCCTGTGATGGCTCTCACACAAAGGAGGCTCTCAGTCAGGCTCATAGGATTAAAAGAGACAAGTTAAGGCACCAAGGGTCATTCACAGAGACACACAGGTTAGAACCAGGGAAGCTGCCATTTTCCCTATGAAGACTTACCGCCTTTGCTTCCGGGCAGATTTGACCATCTGGTGGCCATAGAGCGTGCGGGAAGGGCTGCTGATGGCAATTACTACAACGCGAGGAAGATGAACATCAAGCACTTAGTTGACCCCATTGATGACATTTTCCTTGCTGCACAAAAGATTCCTGGAATCTCATCAACTGGTAAGTGGGGGCACTAAGAATTCAACATGAACACGTCATTGCTAATCATCTTTTATTGATGACTGAGCATAGGCCAGGGAAGTGTTACACAGTCACTGTTGCTTTGCACCCACCTCCAAACTGGGATTTGTTTATTTCAGCCAGTCTAGACATGAATGACACCATTGTTAAGAAATGTAACATTCCCTTAGGAGAAAGGGAAATGACAGCATAGAACATACCGACTTGCCCAACTCAGAAGTAATTAACTCATCATGAAATATTAATAATCATGAAATCGAAGCATGACGTATCATTGTGACCAGACAGGCTGGACATTGTCATGTGTCACCTGAAGAAACACTCCACTTTTTGAGTATATTAAGTGCAGGATAAGCGAATTGCTACTGTTATGTGTAGTGTGATAAGTAGATTTTTGTACTGAACTTCATACTTTTTTCTAAGAACTTTCACAACCTCTCTATATTTTCTATCCTACTCAAAAACCTTATGAGGTAGAAAGGAAGTAGAGGAGAAATGAGGCCTAGGGAGGGTGAAGCTGGCTAGCTAATTAGCATTGCCAGCAGGATCTCTGCAAAGTGCAGCCACTGAGTCCATACTGTTAAAGAATCACCTTGCTGTTATAACTGAGCCAGTCCCCCTAGGACACCAGATCTTCCTCTGTCTGTCAGGAGAGCTGGGCAGGACTAGGATAATTAACGCCTGTCTGTCCTTCTGTTATTCTCCAAGCCTTGAGTGTTTCCCAGACCCATTAGTCCCCTCTGACTTTTGAGGTTTTGTGGAGTGAATGAAAACCTTCTGGGATGATTAGAAAGTTTCTGCAAATCCCCAGATTTTCCCAGAAGAGGCTGTGGGTGGGGCACACGCAGTGTGGTCTGCTTGGTTGGTTTCTCACTTCCTGTCACTCTGGGCTGGGCAGGTAAAGGACTCAATGCCTGCAGGGAGGCGTCACCAGCCCTGGAGGAGAGTCAGAGTCCAAAGGAGCAATTAGCAGGCAGAGCCTGGGAAGTTTGGGAGCTGTGTACTGGCTCTCCTCGGCGTCTCACTACTCCTTACGTGTCCAGGTGGTTGTATTATTTTTGTCATCCAAACCGACTTTCACAAATTTAGAAACTGTTCAGAGAAAAATGGTCAGAGGAGAAACAGAAAAATAAAATCCTCAGGTAATAGAAGGTATTCAGTCACTCTCAGTAGTCTGAGACTTCTGGCTCAGGCTGATCACCAGTGCTTGAGGTGGTCTGGCTCGCCCTCTCCATCAGCTCCTGATGAGTGCTAGCCTCTATCCAGCACCGCGGTTCTCAGCCTTCCTAATGCTTCAGCCCTTAGATACCTCATGCTGTGGTGACCACCACCCCCAACCATAAAATTATTTTGTTGCTACTTCATAGTTGTAATTTTGCTACTGCTATGAATTATAATTTCAATATCTGATATGCAGGATATCTAATATGCAACCCCTGTGAAACGGTCATTTGACTCCAAAGGGGTTGCGACCCACAGGTCGAGAGCCACTGCTCGAGCAGAGTTCTTCTAAGAATTATAAGCTCTTGTGGAAGAAACTCAAATACAGTAATACCAAGTTCTGTGGTCCAGGGAGGTCCAGTTTTCTGTCTTGAGGTGCTGAGACACGCCCTTGCATTAAAAGTTATTAAGACCATCCTCACTGTGCTGTATAGGATGGTCCCCAACTCAGGAACTACGGCAGTCCTCCCACCTAGCTCTCCAGAGAAGCTGTGTCTGGAGCTATTGGCAGGTAGGCCCCTATCATCCCCAGCTTACCTGACTGTCTAGTATACAGCAATGTGTGTTCTTGGCAGGATGCTTCGGGCGTTAACCAGATACCCTTTTGGTTTAGGTTTAAATGAACAACATACATATTTTCACATTCCTTAAGCCTTAAAGCTGTGGTTCTCAACCAGTGGGTCACAACCCCTTCGGGGTCTTGAATGACCCTTTCACAGGGGTCACATATCAGATATCCTGCATACCAGATATTTACATTATAATTCATAAAAGTAGCAAAAGTATAGTTATGTAGTGGTAGCAAAAATAATTTTATGGCTGGGGTCACCACAACATGAGGAACTGTATTAAAGGGTCGCAGCATTGGGACGATTGAGAACCACTGCTTTAGAATAAAAATGCAGTTCACCTCTGCCACAGGCTATTGGCCATCACATGGTACAGCCCAGTGAGAGGAGACACTGTGTGGGGGCTACTGTGTCACATACCCTTGTCTCCAGTGGGTTTGTCAAAACACAAGGCACCCCACCAGTGGCTGATGTGGTGACCTAATAAGACACTGACATGTGGGGAGGGGCTGTCTCGTCCGACTCCCTGTCCCCACTGTGCCCCCATCCCATACACTGACTCTGTCTCTCTTCCCTTCAGGCATCGGTGACGGAGGTAACGAGCTTGGGATGGGCAGAGTGAAGGAGGCCGTGAAGAAGCACATTAGAAATGGAGACGTCATTGCCTGTGACGTGGAGGCTGACTTCGCTGTCATTGCTGGTGAGTATCTGTGTGTGCCAAGGACAGCCTGGTGGCTGAGCCCGGGTGAGCGGCCTGGTGGCCCCGGGTGAGCGGCCTGCTTCAAGCCTGACCAGGTGTGTTGGACAGTTTTTAATCACACTACAAAGACCTGAAAGAAACAGCCTCAAAGGAAGAAAGGATGGTTTGCTCCAGAGCACAGCTGCTGGCTTTATTGTTCCGGGCCTGTAGCAAGGCAGAACATCATGGAAGAAGCACTACTTAGTCCATGGTGACCAGGAAACAGAGCCAAAGCCCTTGTGTTTCCCTGACAGGCTACTTCTGCTTGTGTTCTGTCTGGGTTCGTACCCTATTGATCGGTTTTGCTCATACTTGGGTTGGGCTTCCTTATTCGGTTGCTGTCCGACATGCACAGACACACATGCTGGACGTGAACTTTTCTTCTCTGCACCAGGGTAGGGAAGAAGCCTGAGTGGGAACTCAGCCATGCAAAAGACATTCACAGTGTGTCGAGCATTGTTCTGGGTTCTGGGACAACAAGAGATCGATGTGTGCCAAGGAATTTTCTTTCCAGAGTTAAGAGACAATGGTCATGATGAATATACATACCAGATGATACAGTGATGAGAGGTGTGAGGACAGCAGAGCCGGGGACAGACAGAGACAGGAGAGCCACTTTGATCAGTGGTCAGTGAGAACCTATGCCATGGTGGACTGGAGAAGGCTTTCCCATGGCTCCTTTCACCAGCTTCTGCCTCCAGCTTCGTGTCCTTGTTGCTGCCCTTCCTCCCAGGATCAACCTTTCTTGTGTGTCCAGGTGTTTCAAAGCCTGGCTTTCTCTTAGCCTCACTAGAAGTTTCTGGAAATACTGACATTTTGTTCGTGGTCAAGAACAAAACACACTCTGGGATAGGAAACCTATTGTTGAGTTACTGGAGGTTCACTACACAAACCTGGGTTGAACTTGAGGAAGCCAGGTACATCCCTTTAATCCCGTGGGAAGGGGCAGAGGTATGTAGATCTCCATGAACTTGAAGCCAGTCTGTATGGTGAGTACCAGGATTCCAAGCTAGCCAAGGCTACATAGCAAAACCTTGTCTTAAAAAAAAACAAGATCCAAAACAAAAACCAACTCCAGGGGACCCAATCATGGGGTGATCACTTTGATATGGGGAGGGGCTTATTTCTGGGCGCTTAACTAGAGATTTTATAGTGAAATATCGAAGAAAAATAAAACTTCCTGCTTGTCTTGGAACTAGAAAAAAAAGGAAGTGTTCAGAAATATCCCATCTCAGTCCGTTCTAAATAAGATCTGGCCTCAAAAGAAACCACAGTCTGCTGTGGTGTGCGCAAAGCCATGCTTGCTTGGGGGAAGGGAAATAACCAGGACAGCCCACTGCTACCTTCCAGTGAGAGAAAAGAGATAACGAGCTCTATTTCTATGGAAAGAAACTAAGAAAAGAGAAAAAGAAACTAAATGGAACACTAATCAAAAGAGGGCATAAACCACTATATTAATTTCAGTCAGAGCAGACTCCAGAACAAAGTCAGGAGTTTTTTAAAAAGCACATTCATATTATAAAAGGGCCAGTATACAAGGGAGATATAACAATCCTTTGTGTATATGTATCTAATACCAGAGTGGTAATGTGTGTGTGTGTTGTGTGCGGTGTGTGTGATGTGTGTGTGTGTGTGTATAACACACAATATAATACAAGGGAAGAAAGAAAGGATGAGCAAAGAAAAATAGATTCAACTATTATAACTGGATATTTTAACATCCCTGTATCAGGAGTGCCAGATATAGCAGGCATAAAATCTGTAAGGACACAGTTGAACCCAATAATGCTGTCAATCAACCAGGTTGAATTGACACCTGCTTAGTTACTTTTCTATTGCTGTGATAAAACAACATGACCAAAGGAGGCTAGAGAACAGACTGTTTATTTTGGCTTATGGTTCCGGAGGGTTAGAAGTCATGTGACAGGGAGGAGGCCAGCAAGCAGCATGGCAGCAGGAACAGAAAACAGAGCTCACATCTTGAACTACACAAAGTAGAGAGAGCATACCCGAAGCAGGCCAGGCTTTTTACTCTCAAAGGTCACCCCCAGTGATGTACTTCCTCTCACAAGACCACACCCTCTATGCTGCCCCCCGGACATCACCATCAACTCACATCTCGTTCAAACCACCACTGAATACATGTATTAGAAAATAAGACATAACTAACCTCAGTTCTCTTAGCGTCCACCTTCAGGAAGTAGGAAAGAACGGATAAAGACTGAAGTATCAGAAGAAAATGAAGAACAAAAATGGTCAGAAATTGGAAAATTAGAAAAAAAATAGATAAAATCAACAAAACCAAAGGCAAGCCTGTGAAAAGATCAGTAAAGTCGTAATCTAGCCAGACTGAGACAAACAAGCAAGAAAGTATGAATTACCATCCGAAATGAAAGAAGGGATGTCTCTGTAGGTTTTGTGGGCACACAAAGGATATGGAAGGACTATTATAAACAATTATATGCCCACAGATTTGATAATGTAGACAAAATGATCCACTTCTTGAAAGACATACACATACAAAAAGACATAGAAATAGTCCCTAAGGAAATTGAACCGACAAATCAAATACCCTTCAAAACCAGAGAGCACAGGCCTGGATGGTCTACTGATGAACTCTAAAACATTTACAAAGAAATTATAACAGTTTGCTACAGTGTCTTCCAGAAGATTGAGGCAAAGGGAATACTTTCTAATTCACTGTATGAGTCCAATCACCTTAAAACCAATACAACGCCATTATAAGAAAAACTATATAGTTCACTATCTTTCATGAACATGAATACAAAAATAAGGAGTGCTGTACTGGGTTTGATTGCATCAGGTGTGCAATTGATCGACGTATTGCAGTGCACACTAGCACAAATACATTCTTACATACAGATGTGCATACGTGCAACAACCCCAACAATATATAAAAGAAACATATCACTAACAAACAGGATTTCTTTCAGATACGAAGGATAACCCAATAATCAAAAATCAATTTATATGATCTTACATATTAACAAACTAAAGAAGAAAGGTTACATGGTAAGGCAAAAAAAATTACGGAGCAATAATAGAAAAGCATTATTTTAAATAAAGGTACCAGAGCTCGAGTCAGCTGGTGTGTGATAAGAAGGTCTTTTCTCAACAGTTTTTTTTTTTTTTTTTTTTAGCATCATACCAGAAATCCCAGTTAGTGCAAAGAAGTAAAAACTAAATATTCCATGTTCATGGAAAGGAGTTCTCAACAGTGTTGGGATGTTAGTTCTCCCAAGTTGACCTTTAAATTCAACACAAAATAAAAGAACATCCCTGGAAGTTATCTCATAGATGTATAGTGCTTTTTCATCGTTGGGACAAAATCCCTGAGAAAGGGGCTTTAAGGGAGGGATTTCAGGGTTACTTTGGCTCCCAGCGTGAGGGGCACAGGTCAGCAGGAGGCAGCTGGAGTGGGAGGCCATGGATCACATTGTGCCTGTAGTCAGGAGGTAGGAAAGATGACCGGCATGCTCAGCTCACTCTCTCTTTTCTCTTTTCTTTCCTTCCCTCCTTTTACCCATTTGTGTGTGTGATGTATATCCTCGACCTCCACCCCCACACCACGCCGTGGTATATGCATGTACCTACACACATGCACACACACACACACACAATAAAAATATATAATTACCATACAGGGCTGAGAAGATGTTTAAAACTGCATGCTGCTCCTGCAGAGGATCCAGATTCACTACCCCACGTGGTGGCTCACAACTGCATGTAACTACAGTCTCAGGGGATCCATGTCTCGTGATGACCTCTGAGGGCTCCTGCATGTACATAGTATACATACATACATACATACTACACACAACAATCACACTTTGACATTTATTCAAATGAATTAAAGGCATATGTCTACATAGAAACCTGCACTGCACACGGGACAGGTGTTCATTCTTTATTCATAACTGATAAAACTAAGAAGTGACTAAACATCCTTCAATGAGTGGAAGTATGAACTAAGTCCATACAGGTGATGGGATAATTCTGAGAGAGAGAGAGAGAGAGAGAAGGGGAACCACAAAGGAGATGAGGGACTCTAATAGCATATTAGTAAATGTGCAAGCCACTCTGAAAAGGCTGTAGGATCTGAACCCAGCTATATGATGTTCTGGAAAAGGTAAAATTATGGAGACTGTGAAAGGATCAGCGGCTGCTAGGGACTAAGTCAAAGTTTACAGTGAGCTCAGCTCACACGGGGTCTCCAGCACATGAGCTTCAGTAAAGCTGCCCTTCATGGTCCCCTCTCAGCTTTCCCATCCCCCACCACGTACCCCATGGTCCAGGTCTGATGGCTATGGCCATTGCTTAAATATAGCATGGGTTTTACATCTCGTTAATTGAAAAGATGATGTCATAGTAAAGCCAAAGGCATTCTTAAAACGCTGGTAGTACAGGGTAACAACACAGGCGAATATGCTGTGTCATCCCACCTTAACAGTCAGCAGTTTTAGCTTGCCTGTGCTTCCTCCTCAGTACACAGCCATTCTCTATCATCTGAAACTGGTGACCAAGGAGTTTAAATTCTGCCGTTTCCTTTGTTATGGCTTCCCAAGCAGTTTTTTTATTTTCTACAGTTTGAGAGGCTGAGGATAAACTCAGGAATTGTACCACAAGAACAGACTTAACACTGCTCAACTGTATTCTCACAAATGGTATGTTTTGGATAAAGGATCAATAGATAGTAATGCTATATAACTGATACCTTTAAAGGTGGTGATGTTGAGACAGGGTCTTACTATGTGTCTGAAACACCTTAGACAAGGTTGTCTTCAAACTCATAGAGATCTGTCTGTCTCCACCTCTCAAGTGCTGGAATTAAAGGCATGTGCCACTATGCCTGGCCCAATTCTGATAGTTTAAATAGGTGGATTGTGGTTCTGGGTTCTGCCTCTTCTGGTTGGGTTTCTGGGTGCCACTGGTATACCAGCTAGGAGAGGGCAGGGCAAAGTCCGGAATGGGTGGGGTCTGTAGTCTGCTTCTTCCCTCTGGGCATTAGATGTTGGTGTATGCCAGACCGAGGAGGGTGAAAACAGAGTCCCGGATAAGTAAGATCCACAGGGCTCTAGTGCAGCCAGGAATGCTGGAAGTGTCACAGTTTTTACAAAAGGAATAAAGAGGTTGGGGTGGCCAGCACAGGGCAGGTGGCCTAGGTCCCGGGTCCCTCAGCGGCAGCAGCTATTCAGGAGCTCATGTTCTGATGTGAACGCTTCAAATGGGAGTCTGGCCAGGCAGGTGGGTCCAAGGTCCAATGATGAGTGCTTCGAGGGTGGAAGAGCTTTCCCTGAAGTGTTACAGCTCAGTAAAAACAGCCAGTTTCAGACAATCCTGAATGTGTGCTTTATTCCATGTGGACAGGGACCATATGAACCTTGGGAAATGGGATGGGATTTGGGGGTAAATATATTCTGTTGGCTGAGGCTAAGTTGTTGGTGATGATTTGTCTGGGGAAGGATTCCAGATGTTGGCTCCATGACTGACTACCTGTGATCACCTAGTTGGAGGTTGTAGTTACATGCCCCAAAGTAGGCATAGAGACAGGGGTCGGGGGAGTTAGCTCTACTCCTGCCATCTTAAATCTCTGAGATGTCTAGGTTTGAGCATGCTCCACCTCACCAGTTCCATCCCCTCTGGTTCCTCTGGTGGCACAGTCCATGTGTCCTTACAGTGGATAGATGTTTAATACTACTAAAGCATACACTTACACATGGTTAAGATAGTGACTCCTCATGTGATATTTTAGATAGACAAAATACATGATAGAGAGGACATTTTTAACACTACTGACTATACTCTTAAAGATGGCTAAGGTGGTGATTTCTAATGTGATACTTTTAGATAGATAGGAGATGATAGTAGACAGACATAGATGATAGGTAGACAGATAGATAGATGATAGGTAGGTAGATAGATGATACATATATGCATGTGCTGCATGTATACATACATGATAGATAGATAGATAGATAGATAGATAGATAGATAGATAGATAGATAGATGATAATTTCTTTGTTTTCATGCATGGGTCTAGGTTTAGATAACTCCCTCTCCAAGGCAGATCACAGAAACTAGAATTTCTCTTCTCCAGATGAGAATTTATTCCCATTTTTAGGCAACTACAAAGAAATTCTCCAATCTATCCATGTCTGATAGATCTACAGACCTTCCAGGTCCAGATAAGAATGATGTTGCACAGAGAGGTCAAAGAAGAGCCCAGAAACAGCTGGTTTTGCCGGGCTCCTACCCTGTCTGTTAACATAGTTCTCCACTAAAGCCCAGAACAGTTCAGAGAGCTCCCACGTAGCCAGACACATGATGTTCCTGGAGGACAGAGCAACCAGAGCGAGCACCAGGCCTCTTTCTGTGCGCCTTAACAATATATCTTCTCATCTGGATCTTTCATAACATCCTCTGTAATAAAACAGCCTTCCCCTGTGGCCGCTGAAGCAAGTTAATTAAATCCAATAAGAGCTTTCAGGAACCCTCATATATAGCCAGTCAGTCAGTGGCTATGATGAGCAACCTGGGGCTCAACATTGGAATCAGAAGAGGAGGAGGCAGTCTTGGAGACCGAGACCTCAGTCTAGGCCATGAGCTCTGACATGGTTGAAGTGCATAGCATCAGAACCGAACTGGATTGGAGCACACTCGGGTTAGGCATCTGCTGCTACAAAACTGTTAGATTCCTGACAGAGAAAGAGAGAGAGAGAGAGAGAGAGAGAGACCCACACCCAGACTAACTCAGTGGTCACATCGCCCTCTCTGTTGCTGGTGTGAGAACAGGGAAGGAACCATTGGTGTGGTTTGTTTTTTTTTTTTTTTTTTCTATATTCATGTCATGTAGATTTTAACAGTTAAAAATTTTTTTAAAAATTATTTTTAAAAGAAAAGGAATCTGAGCTCTGAAGAGGATAGCTTGAGTGACATCATATGTCTACAGCATTTCGCTGTGTGACCTTTATCCTTCTGTGTCTGTTTCTAAGTTGCTCACACGGGCACAATGATACTATGCCTCATAGGTTTGCTTTAAGGACTCCAGGAGCTAAGTCACACAAGACATTTGCAGCAGGATGGCAGACCGAAGTATTCAACCAAAGCAAGAATCTCTTTCCTTGATGTTTCCCTTGAGTGTTGGGTCACCAAGCTTAGCAGCCAGAGTTTTTACCCACTGAGCTGTCTTATCCCCTCTCTTCCTTAATGATGATGTAGAGCCTAGAACTTAACAGCCCCCATCAGTCTTTGGCAGGACTGAGAACTCAAGCAGGTGTCAGAGAATAGATGAAATAGACTACTGTGGGGAAAGAGCCTGGGGCCTGGCAGACAGACTAAGAAAGGAGGTCTGATGGTGAGTTAGGAATGGATCTTCTGCACAGAGAAGTGACAATCCTCACTTGACAGGCTGTCTGCTCTATGCCCCAGGGGACAGGATAAAGTATAGCCAAGGGGTTGAGATGGGCCCTTGGGCAGTGCTTTAACGTGGGAATTCTGAAATGGCTTTCTGTGGTGGCTGTATCTTTCTCTCTAACAGTCATTAAAATAGCCCTAATAGCTTCAAGCAATACCTCTCAAACATTAGCTTGAAATCGAGTATACCTAGAGAGCTCCCTAAAACTCACCTGCACCCCAGCAGTCTTGCAGAAATTCTGATTGGGAGGTCTGGGCGAGACCCAAGAACTTGCAATATGTCCTGAGGTAATCCTGTTTGTGGCAGTGCACTGAGGTAGCATCGTTGCTTGCAGAGACCAGTGAACCCAGGATCTTCACAGTTCTATGCTGGAACTCTTTTCCTTTTGCATTCTAGGTGTTTCTAACTGGGGAGGCTATGCCCTGGCCTGTGCACTATATATTCTGAACTCATGTCAAGTCCATGACCGTTACCTGAGGAAGGCAACCGGACCATCCAGGGGAGGTGGGGAAGAGAGATGGATTCAGGCCCTGCCGTCTGTTGCTAAGGTAATAGACTCCAGCAAGCCGCTGGCCAAGATACAACTTCCTTGTTGAATGAGAACTGATCAGGCCTGAGTAGTCCAAGTCAGCCACATCAACCACAGTGCTACCCAAAGCTAGCCTTGAGGGAATGTCTCCCTGCTGAGCCAGGCTGAGCCACGGAAGCAGACAACCCTTTGATCTACTTCTGGTCCTATGTAAGACCTGTTTGCAGAGATCCTTTCCTTTCCCTCTCAGAGACTGAGTCTTTGTAAAGTGAGTCCAGTCAGCACTATTGTAAGAAAGAAATACCCGACCCATGAAAACCTTCCTCCAGGTTGTGGTCAGGAGTGGGGTGGGAGTCCTTGCTGTCAGGGTACTAAAGCACTTTGGGTGTCACACATGCTGAAAGTGTGGGGGCAGATCAGATGGGAAAAGAGCTCTGTGAGTGTAGACTAGAAGGAATCTACCAGATTTGGAGGGGGTGGGGGAATGAATTCCAGATGGGAAGAATGTGAACAAAGGCTCAGTTTGACCCCAGCTGTATAAGAGTACTCCTCTCTGAGCGGTTGTAGGCACAGGTGTGATGGATGTCAGGGGGAGGACTTCTGAGCCTGAGATCCACAGGAGAGGTCCCAGGAGCCCCAAAACAGCATTCAAAGTCATTCATATATGTGT
Organism: Mastomys natalensis; assembly: GCA_021653895.1. Lineage (NCBI taxonomy): Eukaryota > Metazoa > Chordata > Mammalia > Rodentia > Muridae > Mastomys > Mastomys natalensis. The sequence goes on from JAJTUV010001294.1 coordinate 273,496, forward strand.
GTGCACGCCTGCATGTGTGTGTGTGTGTGTGTGTGCATTCATGTGTGTATGTGTGTGTGTTTCTGAGCAAGGAGCCTACCATAGACTTCTCTATGTGCCTCAGAGTTAACAACTAACACCTGGCATGAAGTTCTAAACGCATCCAGAACAGAGGACAGGCAGCAGACCTGGAATGTCTTAACTTAAGTGACCTTGGCTATGTCAGGGGGAAGCACAAGGAGCAGCCAGCCCTGAGCTCAGTGCCTTGCCTCAGCAGTATAGGGATGGCTGGATGGGCTCTCCCTCCCTCCTGGCCTTCAGGGGGGCATCTCTCCTGGAGCCATCCTCTTCACCAACACTGATTCCAACCCGAAACCTCTCCCCTGTGGGTGCTTCTTGAAGGGGTGGGACATGCCCTCCCCTGAGAAGCAGCCGGCGGGCCAGATTTATGGGACCTTCTTGTTGGGTCCCCATGTGGAATCTGAAGCACAGTATGTGGGTCCAGAGCCCCAGTTAGTGTATCAACTACTCCTCTGTTGCTGTGATTAAAACAACAACAACAACAACCAAACAAAACAAATCATGACTAGGTACCTTAGACAGGAAGACATTTGCCTTGGCTCACAGTTCCAGAGAGATAGGAACCATCATGCCTGGGGAGCACGGTGACAAGCTACAGGCATGGTGGCTGGGACAGGCAGCCAAGGGCTCCTGTCTTCAATCACAAGCATGAAGAAAAGAGAACATGGAAGTCGCATGTTAGACTCACAGTGCTACTAAGCCTGTCTTCCTGGCTCCTGACTTGGGAGGCCTAAGGCTATCCCAACAAGTGCAATTCCAGACCATTTCTCTCAGGTGTAGACACCTGGAGACCTGCTGGTTACTGACTGGGTTGGCTTCTAGGGCTGTGTAGCAGTTTAACACGGGACAGACAAATCGTGATGTCTCCCAGCCAGCCAAAGGCACTGCCCCGACCCCCCCCATTCCAATCTCCCATATTTAGAGGGCCTTATAGCTGCTTTTCTTTTGTTTCACGTTGTTTTGTGCAGTCTCTCTGGCCTCCTTCCTGGTGAATTTGGAACCTCTCTGGCTTGGTATTATTCTTTCCATAGTGGAGGGCGCTGGTGGGCTCTAGGTGGTAGTCTTGCCAAGACCAATAAGAGACAGAGCTAAAACAGGAGTTGGAGTCTCTCTGATCCAGACTTGGGCCTTTTCTCAGATGGCCCAGAAGTCTCTCAGCCCTTGAGAACGCTGGTACCTGGGGGTGTGAGACCCAAGTGACATTTTCATGGCGGGAACAGGCTAGTCTTCCCTGACTGACCCAGAGGGCTAACTATTCTTTCTTTATGCTTCCTGCATTTGAACTGGAAAACATTGGGGGGGGGGGGCAGCCTCCCCCATGTCTCCTGATTCACACAAACACAAAGTGTGAACCCACCCAGCCAACACCCACAGCCCCACACTCAGCCTCCAGGGATGGAAAAATTCTCCTCTTGGCATGGCTACCCAGCCTTTCAGACGTGTATTAACAATGCCCTGTTCTCAAGGAGGAAATGGAAAGGCATGTTTTTAAAGCAGAACCACATTTGCTGAGCCCCTCCTGGGGGCCAGACCCAGGCTTGTTCTGGGAAACAATGAGCAGTCAGACGGGGCCCCTGGGGAAGGAGTCTGGGTAGGGAACACAGTGACACGGGAGCCTGACACGGGAGCCCAGATGGAACTTCTCCCCCCACCCACCATCACCCCACCCCCACCCTCAGTTTGGGCTGAAATCCTGGATCAAGCAATCTTTGCCTCAACTTCCACCTCCTGACTACCTAGACCTATAGGTTCTTCCAGCTTCCAACCTGACTTTTTTTTTTTTTAAGCTAATTTGCTTTAAAAAAAAAATCATTTTTCATAGACATCAGCCCACCATGTTCCAGAGTGAATTATTAGCAGGTCGCCACACACCCTGCCTCTAAGCTCAGAAGTAACTCTGGGGCCTCTTTCCCCATCCTCAAGGCCTGCCCACCTCACCTCACTTCAGTCCTCCTTTTGCTCTCCTGCCTCACAGCAGCCTGGGCAAGGGCTGCAGCCCTCAGCTCCACTCCAGCCCCTGGAGGAGCTGCCCCCTTCAATTGGTCTTGTAGAAAATGGTATGGTCCTTCCTGGAAATTCGCTGGAGTGGCAATTGGCCCAGTCGGTCCCTCTGGGTCTTAGAGGCTGGAATGCCAGCCAGCCAGTTCCTAACCTGTTAGCTGTTCACACTCACCCCGGGGACTCAACAGCTCCCTCCATGTCCCGGAAGGATGAAAGAGTAAGGGCAGGCCCTGTGGTACCAGAAGCATTGCCTTGTAAAGAGAGCATATGCATAATGGAGGAGCGGGAGATTCCAGCCCAAACAAGGGGTGGGAGATGCCTGTCTGGGCTGAGGAGCCCCTGCCAGGGGGCTTGACAAAGATGTGTGTAAAAATGTACTTTGACCCCTTCCCTTTCACAGGGTAACATCTGCCTTCACCCAGGGGCAGAACAGAGAGGCCACCCCAGGACCAAGAGAAAAGTTTCCAGGCAACATTTGTCAACACTTCCCAAATGCGTGCATGTACAGATTCATGTGTGTCCATGTCTGTGGTACACTTGCATGTGTATTCACATATATGTAGAAACAAGAGGCTGACGTCAAATGTCTTCCTCAATCTCCCCCACCCTCCTCTTATTTTCTGAGACTGGGTTTCTCACTAAGTCTGGTGCTGGCCACTTAGGCTACAATGGCTAGCCAGCAAACCCCAGGGCTGCCTCCTGTCTCTGCCTTTCCAGCTTTTACGTGAGTGCTGAAGATGAGAGTTTCATAATCATGTGGCAAGCACTTTACTACCAGAACCAGGTCCCCAGCTCCTCGTCACAATTATGTGAAGTGCTGAGTGAGTGTCCACAGGGCCCTTTGCTCGGCTTATTCCTCACCTTTAATGTCTCTGATAGTTGCCCCGTATCTTAGTCAGTGTAGGCTGCTATAATAAAATGCCACAGACTGGGAGGCCCAAACAATTCATTCTTAGTTCTCCCAGTTCTAGAAGCAGGGAAGTCCAACACTATAGGCAGAGTCAGTGCCTTGGTGGACACACTCCTCCTAGGTTGAAGATGGCTGGCCTCTCACTGGCCACAGCCTCTGCCTTGAGTTCCTGCCCCAAGACTTCCTTCAGTGATGGAGTAACCTGAGAGTTGTAAACGAAAACCAACCTTTTCCTCCATCACATTGCTTTTAGTCATGGTGTTTATCACAGCAGTAGAAGTCAAACTAGCATCCACCCCTCAAGAGGCTAACAGCGGGATCTCAGGAGGGACCTTCTGCCACAATCAGATTCACAGGAGCTCATCCATGGCATGGCCAGGGGCTGGATGAGCGGAGGATTACATCTCTGGTATGTGTTAGGAACACACAGGTCTCTGTCAGGCCTGAAATATGGTCACGAGAATGTAAGTGCCCAAAGAAACAGCTGATCTGTTTAAATGCTTTGCTTTTGTTTGAGACAGGAGCCACCCTTCCACCTCACCCAGCAAGTGAGTTAAAGAGAGGAGGCTCTGGGCTTTATGTTGACAACCAGTGTCATTCCTACTGTGTGCCAAGGGCCATGCTGGATGCTTTACTTCCTGTGTCTCATTTAGTCCCCACAACAGCTTCTGAAAGCAATACTGTCACCAGGGTCGGCAACGACCCCAGCTGACAGATGAGATCTCCAAGCATAGAGAGGTTAAACCTTCTCACTCACTTCCAGGCAGTCCTGGAGCGCATTATATAACCCAGGCTGGTCTCAAACTGACTGTAATCCTCCTGTCTCAGTCCCTCAAGTAGAGATGACAGGTGTGAACCATCACATCCAGCTCTTGTTTTGATTTTCATAAGGAACTTTCCAGTGAGTTAATATTTATCTCAAATTTTACTTGTTAAAACGAGGCGCATTTCTGGATGTGGCGCCACATGTCTTTAGGTACAACACTTGACAGACAGAGGCAGGCGGATCTCGAAGAGTGTGAGGCCAGCCTGGTCTACAGAGTGAGTTCTAGGACAAGCAGGGTTACAGAGGCTCTGTTTTAAAAAGGAGGAGGGAGAAAAGAAAGGAAGGAAGGAAAGAAAGAAAAAGAAAGAAAGAAAAGAGAAAGAAAGAGGAGAGAAATGGAGACAGAGAGAGACAGACACAGAGCTCAAGCCCAAAGCTTCTTTTATACTCAGAAATGTATGCATTTCTTACTCTCTCTCCCTGCACGTCTTCTGTCTCTTCCTCATCTCTCTTCTTCCTCCCAGGAAGAAAAAATGTTGGCCATCCTGGTACAGAACCAAGTCCGGAGTGGAGTCTCGGGCATCGTGGGCATGGAAGTGGATGGGCTGCCCTTCCATGATGTCCATGCTGAGATGGTCCAGAAGCTGGTGGAGCCACGCAGGACACATGTGACCAGCTGTTTGTATGCACAATCCCTGCCGATGCCAGCCTTCATCTAGGCAGGAGTTCTAGAGGCAGCATTCTACCCGTCCTTCCTCCTGGCTTCTTCAGGCCACCCTGTGCTCTGCTCTGAGAATCTTTCTGCCTCTCACATAAGAGATAATCCTGGAGCAGTTAACTGTAGGGCATTAGTGGTGCACACCTTTAATCCAACACTTGGGAGGCAGAGGCAGGGAGATCTCGGTGAGTTCCAGGACAGCCAGGGCTACACAAAGAAACCCTGTCAAAAAAAAAAAAAAAGAAAGAAAGAAAGAAAAGAAACGAAAAAAAGAAGAAAAAGGCATGAGCTTGGCTAATTAAGAAAGGATAGAAGCCCACACACGGAATGTTGGGTAAAACACTGGGGTTCGTACTCACCAGCAAAACTGTTACATCTTTGCAATTTTTTTTTTTCCTAAATAGTCATACATTAACTGTTGAAGGGATCGCCCACGAGATCCCTCCAGCCATCACATCCTCCAGTCCCTCACCCCCATTCACCTCGACATTTCTTACACACACTTCCTGTCTGCTTATTCCCACACCTAGCCAGACTCTTTGCCCTCTTTGTGAGGGAAGGAAGCCATACTTTCTAGTAGAGCCCAAAGGTGAGTCAGACCTCCCCAGGGCTCAGGGAGGTGAGCTCAGCCTGATCTTTCACAACCTCCAACCCTGTGTTTCTCAAAAAATCAGAAACTGAGCCACTGACCAGGCCCTGTTACACGTTTAGTCCTGACATCATGATGACATCTCGTGTGGGATCTGAGCCTACTTAGTGTTGTTTCATGTCTTTACACGTGTCTGGTAGGGTTCTTTAAGGGGCCTCCATTGTGAAGAAGGAACGCGTGGTATAGATTTTACACTCCAATAAACGTAACTGTAGAGCGAAAAGTCTTTAGATGAACTTCTAGCGTCTGCTTTCTGTTTGCTGTCCTGGCCAGGATTCACGCCTGCAGGGTTCACACTTGTAGGATCTGTGCTTGGGCCGTGGAAGACACTCAAAATGAAGGCCAGTCCTCTACCCGAGACCTCACACCTCACCAAACACATGGCTCTGCAGCCTCATTGCCCAGGTCTCTTCGAGTTATCATTTTTGTTCACTACAAATTCCACATGAGGGGGTGGGGGGAGGGAAACTCTGATAAAGAGGATACCCTGACAATTAAAAAAAAAAAAAAAAAAAAGATGACTACGTTACTATCAACACTGTGTAAAAGCTTCCAACAATCTTATGATTCATGTTTCAAGGGAGATATTCATAGATTTGGCTTTTGGCATAGTAATAGCAGAATTCCACTCCAGCTCTGAGCAAGCTGAGGAATAACAGGGTCACAAGCTATGTTTGCCGTGGGAAGAAATGGATGGGGAGATGGCTGCGCTACTTAAGAAAAAGGCTAAGACCCAGTTAAGTTCAGAGAAGGCAGGTTCTGAGTGGGACATAGTACATCCTGGGAAATAGTAGCAAATGCTGTCCGCTGTGGTTATATGCAGACTTAGTACTTACGCTGAGGCTGAGGTACAAAGGAGTGGGGGGGACCCCTTCCCAGTGTCCATCCCAGGGGCTGTTGGTGCTCCGCTTTCCAGGACCTGGTTCTAAAACTTTCCCATTCCATGCTGTGATTCCCACTCAAACTTGTTCTAGTCTTGTCTGTTCTCAGGAGAAATGTCTGCGTTCATGTCTGTGATGGCTACCACCTCCAGAAGTCAGTGACAAGAACAAGAGATGGCCTGCAGGGGAACTGTGGTGTCACCCAGGGTGAGAGATAGCCTTTTTCCAGCCATTGCTGGACAAATGGAATCTGTGGGCTTTTCAGGATGCTGAGGAGAGGGGTCCTAGGAAATAGGACATAGGGCATACAGTAGGTGTTCACAAGCAAGCTGGTGACCTGGCTTATTGAGGTAACATGCTCTACACAAGTGTGTCAGCTCCTTATCCCTGGATGTCCTGAGCACAGCTGACATTCTGTTGCTCAGCTAGGAAAGACATTCCTCTGAGGTCACCTCTTGCCTCCCATTGCCTGCCAACCCCAAGTTAGCCCAGCCCACTGTAGCAGATGCTACTTCCTGCCCATTGTACATGGTCTTCCGCTGGCCTCTTCTTGAAGTTCGTGGCTCTCTATGCAGGATGGAGAATGTGTGACTTATTAGCAAACTGTATATTCTCTACATCCGTGATGGGATGTGCTTCCCAGAAGTATAGACGCAGAAGAATATGGTCCTTGGGGCAAGGTAGATGACATCAGGGAGGTTCTGGTTCAGGCATCACATTTGAAGAAGTAGATTTTGTTGGGATCAGATGACAGCTAAGACCTAAAGCAGAGGTGATTTGAACTATCAGTCAGACTTGCCAAATGTTCACCAATTTCACCTCTCCTTGTCTTATCACCTAGAAAAACTACATTTCCCAGCCTCCCTTGTAGCTGGGGCTCATATGACCAGGATTAGGTTAATGGAATATGAGTAACGAGCTATCAAACACTTCCACCCTTGGCCATAATTGCATGTGGCATTTTCTTGACACTTCTCCTACCTGTGTAGATGGGCAGGGGAATCCGCGATTATGGAACTACTACTGAAAAAATTCTGGGGTATCCCTTTATGATGGACAGATGATGCCAGGGAAATTGGAGTTCCTTCTTAGGGTTCTTGGTCTTGTTGATAAAGTAATTTAAGAATGGACTCAAATGGAATGACTTGAGGATGATTGTACAGGAGCTTAAAAGGAAACTCCACGGCAGGTGCCCAGAGGGGAAAATGGACAAGACAAGGGGAAAACGAGTAAGGGGGAATCCTAAAGTGCCAGGAGAGGGGTGCTTAGGTCCTGGTCAGCATCTGCAAGAAAGAGACAGAAAAAAGGAAACCGGGAAAGTTGTCTCTTTCTGAGACAGGACACAGAAGGGTGGGTTGAGCCAGTTGAGCCTCGGGCTGCTCTTACAGATTGTGCTAGGAGACAGGAATTACAGGAAGGATAAAGTACAGTATTTTAGTAAATGGGTAGTATTGAGGTTACCTTTTTAGCATGGGTTAAGATGGTCACATCTTCCTAAGAGAGGTCCCATCTTCCTGAACTTTGCAGCTGAATTAACTCTTCAGGCAGGAGACAGTGGCACGTCTCTACTGTTCTTTACAGTAACAGAATTGGTTCATGGTTGGATTTTGAATCGCTGTTATCACTTGGGAAAATCACTTTCCAGAAAAAGCTGCTTCACTGGACTTTAAGAAAATAGTGTGTGTGCATGTGTGAGTGTGTGTGCATGCGTGTGCATGTGTGAGTGTGGGCACAACACACCAGTGTGGAGAGCAGAAGCGGCCATTGTATGCCTTCCCTAATGGTTCTCTACTTCCTTTTTGGGGCAAGGGTCTTTCCCTGGACCTGGAGCTCACTGGTGCAGCTAGACTGGCTGCTGGCAAGCCCCTGGGATCTGTCTCCACCTCTCCATACTTGGCATTAAAGGTGTAAGCATTAGAGCCTGGCTGGTTTTTTGTTGTTTGGTTTTATGGGATTTTTAGTTTGTTGTTATTTTGAGACTCACTATGTATTTTGGGTCTCATTATGTAGCTCTGACTGTCCTGGAATTACTAAGTAGACCAGGTTGGCCTCAAACTCACAAAGATCCATCTGCCTCGGCCTCCTAAGTGCTGGCTTGCTTTCTCTCTCTCTCTCTCTCTCTCTCCTCTCTCTCTCTCTCTCTCTCTCTCTCTCTCTCTTCTCTCTTTCTTTAATGTGGGTTCTAGACATTGAACACAATTTCCATGCTTATGCAGAAAGCACTTTCCCAATTAAGCTACCATCTTAGACCTCTTTCATTAGACATCTTATAAACATAAAATAAACTTGTACCAGCCACTTATGTTTGCCATTTTCATTATTATTTGGGGCTAGGGATTGACCCCAGGGCTTTACGGCATTGTGATGTGAGTTGCCTGTTGCTCTAATTGAATCTAATTTTGCCTAATCTGAGTTGGAAGAATTGTCATTGAGAAGTGTCTTCAACAACAGTCCCCAGAAGGTTACGTCACATCAGAGTCGGCAGATAAAGTGATTCTTCACTGAGGTCCTTAGAATTTAAGATTCTCCTGGAATGCTTGTCTGCATAGAAGTACTTAGCTGCCACTACTGGTGTCTGTGGAGAGACTGGACTGAGGAACCAAGAAGAGGTACCTTGCAGTAGGAATTTGGGTATTGTGACCTCTCTGGTGTACCCCATCACAGATAGCCAATATATCATAGAGTGGAATTCCTAGATAGTTGCTAACTGAAAGAGAATGGAACTGAGATCTCCCCATTTCCCCAGAGCCCTGGACACAGAGACCAGATGAATTCCAAGAATGGAGACTCCATCTCCGGATACATAAAGCCGTTGTGTCAGATTCTGGCTTTCTCTGGAACACGAGCCAGTGGAAAGCAACAGATGGAGATATATTCTGTGCTGAAGCTTTCTCCTACTCTTTTCGGGCCAACCCACAGTCCAGTGTGTGTAAACAGGAAGATGAGTCCTAGTCTTACTAAGCAACACTGGGGAGTAAAAAAGGAATTTTAATGGCTTCTGTCACTTCCAGTCCAAACCAGATGGGCTTTTGCTCCCAGTCCTTCTCTTAGGAGAGAAAGCAGGATTAATCCTTAATAATATTCTTGCTTAGTCTGTTTGGAAGAAAGAGCCATCCTTCCATAACACTCCAAAACTCCAGGAGCCTGATCCACAGAGGGATTAAGTGGTCAAAATCAAATTTATGCTTCAATAGGATGTGGGCGATCTCTAGTGATAAACACGGAGTCTGCCACTGTTGAGAGGGTGCCGCCACAGACAGAGGTTGTCAACAAGCAAAGTGGGCGGCTCCAAACAAAACCAATTGATGGCAGAGATGAATGCAACAGGCCCTTCTTCCGGTTGATGGGGCTCACTCTTGCTGGGGGTTGGGGGGGAGAAGCCACTCAATATACAAAGCCCCATGTGGTCAAAGACAGAGGAAGTGGCATTTGCTAAACCACAGGGCTGGCTTTGTCCTTAAAAGTCTCAGGGTGGATTTGCAACAACACCCTGCACAAATGCATCCAGAGTGGCTTTGCAACATGCTGCACAGATAGATGGGCTTTGCCACAAGGCCAAGAGAAAACCCTATGTCCTCATGGCTTGGGCTTGACTGCTTGCTAGGCACTCAAGGGCAGCCCCCAACTTGCCCATGGACCTTTCTATATGGGGTCTTTCAAGGACACATTGGATCTTCCCGGTATGGGCAGAGTCTCTGACTATAAGAACTGCACACACTCTGCTATGATTGGTTACTTTGTTTTATTTGCAGACTGAAGTCATTACATAAACCCACCTCACAGTCCAACACAGGGATACTTGGCATAAGAGAGAAGACACTACAAAATACGGCTCTCCCCGTAGTAAGGGGAGTTGGGCTTAGCTTGTTCCAGTCCAAGCCAGTGGGAATTCAGAATTTCAGGTGAAACGAGGAAATACTGCGGGATGAAGAGGCACAGAACACTTAGCTATCACCACAGCCCCATACGGACCCAGGCTGGGGTAGGTGTAGGTCTTTCTGGCATGCAGCCATCTCTGCCAACTCTCCTATACCAAAATGAGAGCTTGAGCCAAACCTGCGGTCAGGAGATATGATCATGTGTGTGTGTGGTGTTAGTTTATTGTACCTAGGAACTTTGGGAAACCGTCATACTCCTCTCAAAGGCTGCTGGATGCTGTATGGTGCGTGGGGAGAAGGGTAGGAGTTACAGCAGTCACATGACCCTGGTATCAGTGTCTTGGCACACAGTTGCCATGGACACCCTACCGTTTTTGTTTGTTTTTTTTGTTTTTATATCCTCCCTCTCTCTTTTCCCTTAGGCTCTCAGTTCTGGCACTTTGACCAGATGGACACAAAAAGCTAATTAGGAAAAGCCTGTGCCAGGAACTTGGCTGCGGACACAGCTTCAGGCCTACGTCTTCTTACTAAGCTTTAGTATGACATTTTGAATGGCCCCTGGCATCTCTCCAGGGAGCCCTGGGGTTTATTTGCCATCAGCCCTTGGGGTTGGGAAATCTGTCCCATGAGCCCTGTAAAGTGGGATGTGTCTAGTGCTGGGGCCTCTTCCCTGACTGCCTCTGTGCTGCTATCCCTGATCACCTATATCAGTGACCCAACCCTGTCCCTGTTCTTCACCTTAACCAGTCTTCTCATCCTTTAACTAGTCTTCTCATCTAGACTAGTTTAGAGGCAAGCTCAAGTACTGATGGTGATGAAACAGCTTCCTGTGTCACATAAGACCACAGCACATTTGGGTTGGTATCATCTGTGACAGCAGGGGCACTGGAAGGCTTGGCAGGTGAACAGGCAGGTTCCTACACTCCTCTCCACGCCCCAGGCCTGCTGCTCTTTGCAAACCTTCTGGAAGTGACAATTCTGACTCCCTCCCATCTGTAGCCCAGGTGGCCGCCAAGAACATGGGAGAGGACAGGGCTCATTCACACACTCAGCAGTACCCAGGCTCAGCACACAGAGCAGGCTTCCAGGGGCCAGAAGGGCCTGGCTGTGGCTGAAGACCATGGTTCCTTCCTGAGGAGAGAGGCACCGGTACATGGCAAAGTGGGAGACAGCCACCATGCAAGCTCCAGACCACAAGGCCTGTTGGTGAAAGCTTAGACCTAACTTAGCCTCACATACATGTGAGTCAAGGCTAGGCCAACCCAACTGTGGAGGACCCTCCCACTCCCAGTGAGTTAGGGGTCTGGAAGGCTGAGTGGAGCTTGGTTAACAATTCAGGTTCCTCGCCCTGGGCCCCACTTTTCCCAGAGGCCTCGGGGCACCCAGCGGGTAGGCCTCCCTGGCCCTGCTTGTCCTAGAGCAGGTAAGGAAGGCTAGGCAGGCTCCTCGGAGGCGGGCTAGGTCCCTGTGAGTGGTCTCACTGACAAAGCAGTAGAGCACCGGGTCGGCTACACAGTTGAAGCTGGTGAGGAGGAGGGAGAAGTGATAGATGTTGAAGATGCTCTTGGCAAACTCACAGCTGCTCTCCCAGAGGCTGCGTACCAGCAGCAGCACGTGGTAGGGCAGGAAGCAAGCCAGGAAGATGACCACGTGCTGAGCACCAGCCGCTGAATCTGGTCCTTGCGGCTCTTCTGTGTGCCGTGGCTGCGGCGCACAGCCCGCAGGATGCCCTGGTAGGAGGCCAGCAACAGGCAGATGGGGAAGAGAAAGCCCACCAGGAAGCGGTAGTAGTTGATGCCACGCTGCCAGGCCTGGATAGGGTAATGCTCAAAGCAGACTCGGTGCTTGTCCTCGTCCTCAACGACCTCCTTGTGCTTGAGGAAGTAGATGCTGGTCAGCAGCTCCTTGGCCCAGATGAGCACACTGACACCCACGGCTGCCTTCAGGGTGCGGAACTGGTGGAAGCGGAAGGGGTGGGCCACAGCCAGGTAGCGGTCATGGAGATGCAGCAGAGGAAGCCCACGCTGATGTAAATGTTCTCATAGAGGAGGATACCACACACCTGGCAGGATAGGTCACCATGGGACCAGTTGTCATGCTGGAGGACGTACTGCAGCCAGAAGGGAGTGAACAGATGTAGAACAGGTCCGCAATGGTCAGGTTACACAGGTACACTCCCAGCTCGTTCCGGGCCTTGATCTGCAAGTAGCCGAAGTAGAGGGACAGGCAGTTCGCTGGGAAGCCCACCACCAGCACCGTCACATAGACCACTGGGGCCAGTGTCTGGTGGATGGTATGGTCGATGGGGCAAGAGAGTGAGGAGTTTTCTGTAGTGATGTTCCCCATCTTTGGGCCAGAAGGGGCCTTACTCCTCACAGGCTTGGAGATGTCACCAATCTCTCTCCTGCCATCTTGTTTATAGAAGGTGATGCAAATGTATCAGGATCTAGACATCGTTGGTGGTAGGCGGACCCTAGGAGTCAAGGTGGAAAAGACTTGAATAACCACAACTGCCAATTGTGTGACACCTGTCATTGTCAGGCATAACAGCAACTCCAGTGCAACAGAACGAGACATTCCAAAACACCAAGGTGCAGCTTATGGCTCCTCATCGCTGTCTTCCCTTGTTCATCGCTTGTCCCTTATTTATTTTACTGCCCCCTTGGAATAAGCAATGGGAGTAAGGAGGAGATCCTGGCTCTCCAAAGGAAACTGGAGGCAAGAGTATTTGAAACTTGAACACAGTGTCAGGGCTTAGTCATCTTACATAGAATAACAGTCTAACATCATAAGACTGGAGTAACTAGGCCAAACAATGAGGCCACAGCCATTCCAGGGACCTCTCCACAGGGCATGAGAAGAAAAAAAAAAATGCCCCGGTCCACATCCTTCTGTGCTTTGGCAAGGAATAAAGGATAGCTTCTCATCACAGGGCCCTGCCTGAGTTTCCTGGGTTATCGCTCTCCTCTCCTCAATGGATCTTGGACAAGGTTCTAGACTAGAGATCATAAGAATTGAATGTCAAGCCAGGGCCAGGCACTTGCCTAAGTTTGTAAGTCATTAGCCATTTATGAGCCTCAGTTTCCTCATCTGGAATTTGAGGATTAAAAACACCTTCCCTGGGGCTAGAGAGATGGCTCAGTAGTTAAGAGCACTGACTGCTCTTCCAGAGGACCTGAGTTCAATTCCCAGCAACCGCATGGTGGTTCACAACTACTTGTTTTTTTTTTTTTTTGTCTTTGTTTTTTGGTATTTTCGAGACAGGTTCTCTGTGTAGCCTTGGCTGTCTGGAACTATCTGTAGACCAGGCTGCCCCGAACTCAGAAATCCGCCTGCCTCTGCTCCCAAGTGCGGGATTAAAGGCGTGCGCCACCACCACCGGCCACACTACTTGTAATGAGTCTGATGCCCTTCTGCTGTCTCTGAGCAGCTCAGTGTATTCATAGACATAAAAAAATCAAAAATCTAAAAACAGAAACCTTCCTTTCGATCGGTATCAGGAGGAGGATGATAGAGGTTGCGTGGTATCTCCTTGTCAGGGCAAAGCGTTGAGTTGCAATGTTTATCCAGGGCAAAGAAAGCTCAAGATGCTCTGTTTCTTTACTAATTAGTGGTTGTTTACTGCATTGAGAACTTAACAAAGGAACGCCAGACCACAATCATATCTAAGGGTAGACTGGAATGGTTTGTTGCCAGTGTATTTGATAAATTAGCCTATCAAAACAGTAGAGGCTTGAATTGTTGTACTGATTTAACCCTTCTCTCTCAGCTGGAAAAATCTCACTGGGCTATATCAGCACTTTCGCTCTCTCTTTTTAGTCTATTACTGTGATTATTTTTGAACAGCTTTGTCTCACCATGTAGCACGGACTGGGGTGTCAAACTCATAAGCCTTCTTCTTCGGGCTCCTCAGTGCTGGGGTGACAGCAGTGCCATCTGCTCTGACAAATTGGCAGTGTTAAGGCTTTTTGGCATTATATTCCTTGAAGAAGCTCTTTTAGGTTCAGTTATTTGCTGTCTCCTTATGAAATTTATTGCCACAGGTCCCTGAATGCTCATGCTGATGTCATCTGGAAGGTGACACGGCTCCGTGAGCATTCAGATTTTTTCATCACCATACCCCTAGCCAAGAACTGATTTTCCTTCCCCTGTAGAACCTACAGTCTACCTGACTGAAGAGTCTAAATTAAGCTGTTGGGTGACACCTACAACTGGCCTTTGTGCTCCTTTCAGAAAGCAGAGGGCTAGCTGGGCTCCAGAGGGAAACCCCCAAGAAACCACGACCAAGTCTCAGCAGATCACAAGGCTCCAACGTTCCGTAGCTCTCTCCAAAACCAAGCTTTCTCCTCCACCTCAATACCCCAGTTCTCCTCACCACCACCACCTCCCGACTTCTTGCCTTGATGCCCTGCCTGTCTGACATGGACCTGAGTGGGAGGGATGGGATGGGCTTAGATAGAAGCAGAGATGAGGTAGAGAGGAAAGCTAGGTTAAGAGTGGACCACTAGAGCAGAGATGGGTAGAGATGCTGGCCCAATCTATGAGAGGGGGCCCAGAGAAATCTGCACCCCACAGTTCCAGTCCCAAGGTTGCCTGAGGACTACCACGTGAGCTCTGAGGTCATTCTCAGCCTTGTAGGTAACTACGCACAGTCACCTGCTCTGACCTGTGGTTCTGTATCCCTGATCTCAGCCCCCCAAGGTTAACTGTGATTGAGGGAAAAAGATGGGTGAGTGTAGCACGCTAATGTATTTTGAACTTAAGACCTGAGGCAGGCGGTTTCAGTGCCACCTTGAGGGACGAGCAAGAGCCAGTCACTTAAACACTTAAATAGTGAAAACAAATACTACCAATCACATATGTTACACACACACACCCAACACACACGGAATGGAACATATCCACACTTCTATAATCTCAATAATTAGAGGCAGAGGCAGGAGGATCACTGTGAGTCCAAGTCCAGCTAATTAGATAGTAAAATTCTGTCTAAAAACAAAATGACATTTTGAAAGGGAAAAACCATATTCACATAAATTCATTACAGTATCCTGTTTAATTATTCTACTTTATTGCTCATATCTTCCTATGTCTAATATACAGATTAAATTGTATCATGGGTATAAGTTCATACATGTTTGATAACTCATGGTGTAAATAGAAGTCAGTTCTACACATCTGTGGTTTTCTGCATCTGCTGGTGGTGTTGGATATGGCCCTTAGGATAAGGTAGACCACTGTGTAATCACTTTTCTGGATAAAGGGACCAGAATTCTCATTAATTTTTAAATGAGCAGGAGATGATGGGTCTAGTCCAAAGCCACTCTTTCTCTCACTGGATTCCGACTCCCTGTAACTCATACAAGAACCCAGCCCCCTCCTCCACCCAAGCTCTTCTGTCTTCCCTCCTCTCACCCATCTGACTTCTTTCCTCAGAAGCACCTCAGATCCTCTCCAGCCTCTACCCTAGCTCTCCTCTCCACCTCCTCTCTGCCTCTACTCATCCCATGCCAGCCCTCCCACCCAGGCCCACGCCAGTCATAGCCACCTCTGGAGAAGCACCCAAATCACCCAAATCATCCCTTGTTTGCACACTCGGAAGCAGCTCCCTCACACATAGACTAAAATCCACGCACGCCTGCCAGATCCACGAGGCCCAACAACTTGTATCAGCTCCTCCACCTTGCCCGCCACCCCACCTTGAGGACACAGAACCTGCCTCCTGTCCTCAGTCCCTGCACCTGGATCTTGTCTAGCTATTCCTTTCCAAAGTTTGAGTCACTATGACACCACCCACCACAGCGTCTGCTCCTCTCTACTGGAGATATGGTAACTTTCATTTCCGGAAAGATCTTCCCTGGCACCCACCTAGAGCATGCATGCACACACACACATACACCACACACACACTACACTCGCGCGCATGCACACGCACACAAATACACACTGCCTGTCTCCATCTCATTATCCTGTCTGATGCTTCACAAGGTTTCAGATTTATGTCTTATTTATTTAACTTGTGTGCCTTTTTCATGGCTGCTTTTCCCAAGGATGAAAATTCCCACTTAGCAGAGTCTTTTACATTTGTCACTGATAAATGACACCCCCGCCCTTGCAGTATGGACTATTTAGGGACTTCTTAGATGACTGAGGTAAGAGTCATTTCTCATTTTTCAGGTGAGGAAAGTGGGGTTAAAAGTGGGGGGCCTGGACCAGTGAGATGGCTAACTGGCAAAGGCACTTGTCACCAGCATGATTACCTAAGTTTAAGCCGCTTGGCCAAAATGGTGGAAGGAGAGAACGGAGTCCACAGTTGTCCTCTGACCGTCACGACATGCCATACAAGTGTTTGATGAGTTCAGACCCCCAGAACACACATAAATGACAGGTGGGCATGGAAAACCACCTATAATTCTAGGCTTGAACAGCAGAGATAGGAGGTGTCGAGAATAAGCTGGCGGACCATTTCAGGGAGTCCTGGTTTGATTTAGAGACTTTAATAAATAAAAGAGGAAGTTGGCTGGAGATGTTTCTTGACATCAACTTTAGGGCTTTACACATAGATAGACACACACATGAAGACACACTCACAGACATACACACACACACATGCAGACACAAACACAAGCAAATACTTACACATATATAGAGACACACACAGACACACAACATATATACACATGCAGACACACACATGAAGAATGCATATACAGAGAGACACACACAGACATGTACACACATATGCATACATACACACACATACACACATATCACATGAAATGGGAAAGAAGAGGGGTTGGGGGAGCACAGGCTTTAAGATTCCACAGACCAGAGCAGACAGAGCCTCAGCCTTGAAACATGTCCTGTCAGGTCTTGGAAATTCCCTGATAGTCACCAGGCCCCACTCTGTTGTTTACGAGTGGTGAGTGTATGGCCGTGTGGGGTAGGGTGGAGTGAGGTTTGTAGCTTCCTTTTTCCTAAGCCAGCAGTAAGCTACTTCTTGCAACCAGAGTCAGAAATGTTGGAGCCTGCAGAGCCAAGAAGCAGCACTGACTACAGTCAGGCTGAGGTATCTCCCATGTTCACGTTGGATCAAAAAGAACAACAGTTGTTGAACTGTCTGCAATGGAATTCACTGGAGGTTTAAGACATTGCAGAGTCTTGTACTCCAGAGTTTCCAAACTGGCTGGGTCCGAGAAAGGGGCACTTGAAAAACTTCCATCTCAAACAAGCTCCTAGGAGATGCAGGAGATGCAGGTTTGCTGGACCATGGGCCACACTTTTTGAGTAGTGAGGCACCAGAAGAGTCTAGAAGGTCATGGGCTCAGATTCTGAGCAAGCTTCCCTTCATGAGTTTTAGAGGCAGGGAGCGGAGGCAGTTGGAAGGGACTTAAAATCTCGAGGGGACTTTGGGCAGAACAAGGGCACAGGCCCTGGGCATTTCTATACTGCTTCTGCTTCTCCCAGTGGCCCTCATGGCGCGGTGACTGTGGGTGTTCCTGTGCCTGTTCCTTTAGCTTG
This sequence comes from Mastomys natalensis, assembly GCA_021653895.1. Taxonomy (NCBI): domain Eukaryota; kingdom Metazoa; phylum Chordata; class Mammalia; order Rodentia; family Muridae; genus Mastomys; species Mastomys natalensis. The sequence continues at coordinate 290,880 of JAJTUV010001294.1, forward strand.
CAAAATGGTTTCCTGCATTAAGGATCCATTTCTGTACTCTGGCTGCACCTTCACAGCACTGGTTTTTTGTTTGTTTTGGGTTTTGTTTTTTTTTTTTGGGGGGGTGTTTCTATTTAAGACATAAGGTAACGTGGGTCCAAAGAGACACCTTGCCCTACAGTCCAGTACCTTCAGGTTCCCTGGAGCAGGTATTTGTGAAACATGTACAGTGTTCACAGGGTCAGGCTACATACGTGAGGGACTTAAAATGAGAAAGAGCTCCCACCCCCAGGGAACCTCCAAGCCCAGAAGTCAGGAAGGCCACATGCACTAATCACTGCCAAGAGAGGGAGTGTCTGGTGGATGCAAGGGTGTCTCTTCACCCTTGTCACATCCAGTGTCAGCTCATTCTTGGTATTCCACACATACTTTCCGTGTTTCCAATCCCATTACACACTGATGCCTCTCACTGCTCTCCCGAGGCTGGGGGCTGCACAAACCACTTGTGCCATACCACAAGACATGCTCAGTGGGGTCCAGACTTGGTCCAACATCATGTTCACTAACCTGTCCTTAGAAAAGATGCCCCCTCTTGCCCAGTTATTCACTATGAATGGACGGGCTTTGGCTTTCCCCATCATCTTTTTTTTTTATAAATGTATTTATTTATTTATCTTATGTATATGACCATACTTCCTTGACACACCAGAAGAGGCATCAGATCCCATTACAGACGGTTGTGAGCCACCATGTGGTTGCTGGGAATTGAATCATGACCTTTGGAAGACCATTCAGTACTCTTAACCATGAGCCATCTCTCCAGCCCAAGCATATATTTTTTTTAAGATTTATTTATTGTATGTATATGAGTACACTGTGGCTGTCTTCAGACACACTAGAAAAGGGCATCAGATCTCATTACAGATGGTTGTGAGCCACCATGTGGTTGCTGGGAATTGAACTCAGGACCTCTGGAAGAGCAGTCAGTGCTCTTATCCGCTGAGCCATCTCACCAGCTCCCCACCCCCATCATCTTTCACTTAAGTAATGCCAACTTATAGAATTTTCAACTAAGTGTTTGAAAGTATCTCTTCTTTCTTCTTTTCTCTCACCAGGTCCTAAGGCTTGATCAAGACTTCTTTCCTAAAGTCAGTGCAACTGCCTTAAGTCAGCCCATGTCTACAATTCACCACCTAAAAGCCATCTTCCAAACCACAAATCTAACCAAATAAAAAACTGGCTGTCCAATCATTCACTCATTCACCCATTCACCCATTCACTCACTCATTCACTCACTCACTATCCAAGCTCTATTATCCCACACCATTATTCATCCATCTGTCCACACACCCATCCATCCATCCATCCATCCATCCATCCATCAGTCATGTATGCATCCATCAATCATTCATCTATCAATCAATCATCATCCATGCATTCATCCATCATCCATGCATTCAACCATCATTTGTTCATCCATTCATCAATCATCCATCTATCCATCCATCCGTACATCATCTATCCACCCATTTATCCATTCAGCCACCCTCCTCTATCTATCCATCCAAATATTCTTCCTAGAACAGTCACTGAATGTCTGTTGTATGAAGGCACTACACTGCACACTGGCCCTAACATCCAACTTCATTTTAGGCCACGAAGAGGAGCAGATAAATGAAGTAAACTCAGGACAAGCACCAGATTTTGTAGCAATTCTTCGGAGGTAGCCTAGTGCAGTAAGGAAAACCTTCCAGAGCAGCAACAGTCAGACTAAGGCTAAGAGAAAGAGGAAGAGCTGACCAAAGAGTGAGGAGTTTCTGCCTGTGGAAAATGTGTGCACGCCATCAAGCACAAGAGAGAGAAAATGAGTACCTTTGGGGAACTGAAAGTAGCTTGCCGTGAAAGGATGTTGATATAAGGCAGACATGGCCAGAGAGGAGACAAGAATGCCAACGAACTGGAAAGAAATGGAATGGTAGGGGAAATGGAGAGGATCTTCATTGCTTGATCCTCTAGCCTCTCAAGAATTGTTAAATGAATAGGTAGGTAGACAGGTAAGTGTGTCGAGTTGCTGGGTGGGAAGTAGATGGACAGATGAATGAGTGGATGAATGGATGGGAATGTGGGTGAGTGGGCAGATGAATGAATGAATGAATGGGTAGATACAGTTGACGCAAGTGTTGATGAGTGAGGCATAGATGAGAAAGGAGACAGAGTTGGAGGGATGGATGCATAGGTAGGTGGGTGAGGATTTTGAGGCTGGGTGCTAGAGTAGTGATGTCACTAACAGAAGTAGGAAAGTGAGATGGAGAGATTTCTAGGGCTGCTTCAGCTGGACAAAGAGTCCCTAACACAGCCAACTCACCTTCCTGTCACTTCTGAGGATGAAGCCCTGAAGTAGAAGCCATGTCTTCCCAGGACTGTCCCTTTTCTACCTGGAATCCAGGAGAGCTTTCTCTCTCAAAAACTCAACTCAAAACCTAAGTGCCATCTTAGACACAGACGTATTTCGAAGTGGAAACGCTGAGGCTCGTTTGCATGGAGTCCTCTGCTAACCAGGCACAGTTCTCTACGTCACTCCACCTCTTCAATGAGAACCCAGATGCTCAGAGACAGGCCAGCCCCCTGGAAATCCCACAGCTGGAATATGGCAGGTCAGGCTTTAAACTTTGTCTCCGACTTTCTGACCCCGATCAGGGTCACCACTGAGCAACCAGCGTCAGCCTCCAGGCTTCACAGATGCTACCACAGGGACCAGTAGGCTTTGCGGTGGGTTAGCCTCCGTTCCTGGAGGGTGTGACCTATTATGCCCCCTTGTCCTTAGTCTCCCATAATGGAGGGACATGCAGAAAGTGGTGGAAACAGCTCTTTGCCATCTAACTGAGAAACTAAGAAGAAACGCACAGAAGGCGACGCAACACCTAGAGACAGATGCTTACATGCATGCAAGTCAATCAGGTAGATATTGCCATGGGTTTTTAATGAAACCCTGACAGGAAGGAAGCAACTCTCTGACAGAAGCTGCTTCCAAGTAGGAGTCAGAGATAGAGAGTTGGATCTCTCCTGGCTCGTGACTATCTCCCCAGGACCCATCCCTCTGCATACCACACTGGCATGTGCCCAGGCAGAATCTCCTGGTGCCGGGGACCGCTCAGAGCCTCAGCCCACAGAGCTGGGGATTTCCTATATGCCTGCTTCCCTTCCCTCAGCTGGCCAAGCCTCCAGACATACACAGGCTGTTTCCAGAGGAACTAGGTACCCAGTTGTCCCACGAAGACAGGTTTACAAGGAGTTTCCCCGAAGGAACAGAAATCAACTATTTTTTTTCTTATATTCCCACCTCTCAGCCCCCAAAATAGTCTCACCTCTGCAATAACAAAGACAGTTCAGTCTCGTTCCTAATGTCCTGTAACAGTTTCAGAGTCTTAGCAAATCCCTGTAAGTTGGGTGGGGCTGCCATTGCTAACCCATTTCATAGAACCTGAAGCCCAAGGAGGCTGAACCCGGTCCTGGAACTTACACAGTAAGTCAGGGTGAATCTGAATCCAGAACAAAAGCAACCAGGTACTCAATTGCTACCTTTGAAAACAACAACAACAACAAAAACACATCACAAACAATAACAAGAAATACATTGAGAATGTGGCCATGTACACACACACACAGACACACAGACAGACACACACAGAGACACACACAGACACAAATACACACAGAGACACATACATACACACACACACAAACAGATACACACAGACATAGATACACAACACACAGACTTATACACACAGACACATACACACACATGAATTAAGAAACTCCCTCATGCAATGCTTACCTGATGCTTGTTTGTCACGCTAATATTGTCCTCTTCCATTTCATTTCTTTTAAGAACAGGTCTTGAGCTATTAAATTGATTTCTGCCCCACAAGTGGGTCAGTTTGGAAACTATCCAACCCCATACCCACACTGATTGGCTTTTTCCAGAGCCTCCTGGGAAGGCAAAGGAAGGCAGCAAGGAGTCCACGGCCAGTTGAGGAAATGGGAAGCCAGCAGCGAGGTCCACCCTCTGCAGCCCTGAGAGTTCTGTGAGAGAGAACCTAGCAAGAGTCGGTTCTGATTCAGCCCATCCGGCTAGGCTCTACCCTCAAACCTCCACCAGTTGTACTCCTACGGCTCAACTTGGCAGTGCCTGGACAGCCCTGCACACGGACGAACTCTCCCTCTCTCGATTCCTGGAGAAAAAAAAAAAAAAACCTCCCAGCTCATCTAGAAAATCCCCAGCTGGAAGCTACCCATTCCTGAGCTGAGGCAGAATCATGTGAACTCCAATCTGGTGTCAGGCTGGGCGGTTGCTGAGGAACCACCCGCCAGCAGGAGGATGCTGGTGGCAGAGCGGATCCCTTCACACACCCTAGGCTTTCTACACGCTCCAGGTGGAGTGAGGGAGCAGCCTCTGGGAAAACACTGAGCCTTGAATTAAAACAGGTGCCCTGGAATGAGGGCTCAGCAGGAGCTGGGTACCTAAATTTTACCTATCACCACCTCAGGCACATGCTAGACACCAGGAGACACAGAACATTGAACCCCACTCCTGGATTTTTCACTGAAGCCCCTCAGGTCTGTGGTCGCTGGCTGGCAAACTAGCAACGGGTAAGGACAGGAAACCTGACTGTTGGCACTCCTAACCTCAAACCCTTCCTCCCAGCCACTAACATCTCGGTTAGTGGGGCTCAACCCTGGCCACATTTGTCAGAAAACACTCAGAGCCTATTTTTTAAAATGTTTGCAATGGCAGGCTCTAGCCTAATTAAATGGTCTGAACAAATTGGTGTTCTGCAAAGTTCCCTAGTCAACACTAAAATGGATGGGTAAATGGGACCTTCTCTATGGACCCACAGAGAAGTGATGTCGGAGTCAAAGCTCTGGGCAGGATAGGGTATGTGGTCTGAGCACTGACCCAGCCAAACCCTGCCAGCTTACCACACCAGCTAAACTGTAAAAAGTTCTCCAGTCCAGCCCCACAGTTACATGTGGAAAAACTCAGGCCCCATGAGCCAGAGTTTCATGGATGGAGCCTAACCACTAAAGGATTACTATTTGACTATGACTGACTGAACTGTGGCTGAAGTCTAACGCTGATATCAGGGGCCTTGTTCTCTTGGCTTAACTATCTCCTTCCAAATCAGGGTCCTTGAAAGCCCATCAGACAGTACACCTGGAGCCCAAGCACACCACATATAGATGGCCCAGGGGACATGATATCACTGTGATGTCTAGGACCTGTCTTCTCCAGAGAACAAACTGCTATAGTCCTGTATAGGGCAGTGTTAGCTGAGGATTCTGCCAAGAAATACTAGCACATAACAGACTTTTTCAACCGTCACTACATCAATTGCTAATTGGAGGTCTTATGTTACAACAAGACTGCCGCTTGTTCTAGGGAGCCATCTGCTAGAGTCAGATGTCATGTCTGGGGTCTCGAGTGTACTTGGTTGTCCATGGTGTCACACGGGGGAGGGAAGAATATAAGACTGGTGGTAACTGCCTGAGTGCTTCCTGGGTCATACCTGGTCGCAGAGAGCACCTCTGGTCCTCCCTGCAGTGTGGCCCAGCTCAGCAGGACACACAGACACTACACCCACACCTTTAACCAGTAACAGGATTGTGAACCTCCTCCAGGACACCCAGGGACCAGAAAAATGTCCTATCTCTGTTAGCAAATGTACATTGCTGGGGGAATAGGCAGCCCCAGCAAACCCACCGGGCCTTGGGCATATTGGTGGAGGGTTTCTTAGTCCATGTCCTTTGAAATACCCATGTAGTAAGAGAAAACAGAATCCTTGCGAGTACTGGCTGGATTTTATCTTCAATAGTGACACTTCACAGTGGCCTCATGAACCCCAGAGGCCCATAAGTCTCTGCTCTTTCAACAATACAACCTACAATTATATAAGAGCAATAAGTCTACCACACACTGCCGTAGCACCAAGAAAAACAAAGCCCTTTGTCCTGTAGAGAATGTGAAGAGAAGCCACCCACCGTGCAGGCAGGGTGGGAGAGGAAGATGGGGAACTGAATGGGACCAGGCCTGTCACCTGTGTGTCTCTTTATTCCCTCCTTTCCCTCCTTGGTTTTAAAAGACACAGTCTCTTATATAACTTGGGTGAGTGAAACTTGACTATGTAGCCCAGGCTAGCCTTGCACTCAAGGTCCTGCTGCCTAAGCCATGGGAGTGCTGAGACAAGCATCACCATATCTCTCTGCAGTGAGGATTCTGGAATTTTGGGTTCTTTATAAAAAAATGCAGAAATAAGAATGTTTTCTTTTAATCCCAGGTGTGGGATACGGGGCTGCTTCAATTGTCCACAGCAGCTGACTGTGATTTGCCTCATGCTCTAGCAGGGGTGATTTCGCCAGCTGCAGATAGTTCTGCAATTGTGTGAATTCTGGGATTTTTCAGAAGTTTAATGTAGGCCAATAGATGTGGGTTTGGGGTGTTCAGTTCAGGGCCCACAGAAATGTATTGTGGTGGGTTTTTGGGGGGGGGTTTCAGTTTGCTAAGTAGTTGCACACAGAAAGAAAAAAAGAAATTAGCTATCTTGATGGTAAAGAACAAATTTGTCCCAAGGAACACAACACCTTTAATCAGCAGGAAGTGGTCTGATGATAACATCACCCCATTTCCTTTCTACCCATTTTCCTCTCCTATCTAGTGTTAGGGGGTTGGAAGGGTGGAAGAAAAAGGGGTGGAGAAGGATGGAAGGAAGAAGAGCCCACAAAGTAGGCAAAACAAGCTACATTTCTCTACATCTCTCCACTACACCCCTGTCACAGTGACTGCAGTGGTGAAGGACCATGACCCCACTGACTAAGCAATGTCCCTATTGTGCCTCAGTATAAAAATCTACTTCTAAAGGGATCTGCCTCTAAAAGTTGTGAACTTTCCACAGCTGCCCTGGCAGCTGCTGGCTGCCATTTGTTTTGAAGCAAAGGTCTGCTCTGAGACAGAGTCCTAAGCTACAAGGCCTTCCTTCAGTTACCCACCCCAGAGATGCAGGCAGCGTGGAGGCAACTAAGTAGCCCCTAGGGTCTACATGTAAGGTCTCTAGCATATGGGAGCAACCCCAAGGCCACATGGAGGCTGGCACAGGTTGGAGGATAGGAGCTCAGGTCTGACTCAGACCTGAGGATCAAGTTGAGCACTTCTGACTTTGTGAAGCTCCAAGATGATGAGACACAACAAAGTGGCTATCACTTAGTAGGACCAGTGAGAAGATGATGATGATGGTGTGGCGACCCTGTAGTTAGAACTTCCTGTCTTGCCATCTGATGAGCCAAGGTAGAGACTGGGCAGATCAACTAGACAAGTGGTAACAAGCACCATCTATTACCCTCAGGGTGTTGAGGGACTTAATTACTCCACCAGTTTGAAGCTAATCAGGGTGGAGGGGCTGAGGGGCTCTGGCAATGTAAGCAGTACCTGTAATCAGCCCTCTGCAGTTTGACTGCAAGGAACTTTTCCTGACTTGTGTCTCTGGGAGCTGTGTGTTACCTAGCATATGCTTATATTCAAGGAGGCTCTGCATATGTCTCCTAGATCCCTGCTGGTGCTGTGGTTTCCAAAGGGGCCAGGCGTGGACGACGAATGGCCCTGAAATGTAAGACTCTTCTCTTCCATCACCAGCACCTTCTTGGGGATTCCAGAAGAGCCTGGGCACCTTACTGTCTGCACTAGCCACTGAAGATGCGGCTACCAGCCAACGACTGCTCTGGTTTTAGGTTAAAGCATATATACTTTCTTGTGCGTGGGTACCTGTGCCACCCAGTGTGTGCGGAGGTCAGAGGATAACTTTATGGAGGGCTTTCTTCTTCCACTTTCAGGTCTGTCCTAGTGATTGAACTCGTCACCAGACTTGCACAGCAAAGTCCCTTTCCTAATGAGACATCTTGCATGCTCTTCTTGAAAAAAAATTTTCCGAGACAGGATTCACCTACATGACTGTTCTGGAGCTCGCTGTGTAGATCAGACTGGCTTTGAGCTCACAGAGATCTCCTGCCTTGCTTCTGAGTGCTAGATTAAAGGTGTGCACCACAATGGCCGAATCTGTTTAAATTCTTATACAACCCTATGCTACAGGGTTATTTCCTGCTCTATCGATAAGGGAAATCAGAAATCGGTTTTGCTAAGGGCTACACAGCTGGTAAGCATGTGAGCTAGGATTTTAATGCAGGGTTGTCTGACTCCACATAAGGTTTTAGATCTGGTGCTTTCCTGGTCCAGTCGCTACTAAAGCAGATTGCCACAAACAGTATTCCTTGAAAACAACACACATTTCTCATCTTACAACTCTGGGAGTCCACATGGCTTTTACTGGATTAAAATCAATCTGTCCCCAGGCTGAATTCCTTCTTTGTAGGGAGCTCAATGGGGTCACCTCATCTTTTTCAGTTTCTAGAAGCTTCCAATTCCCCAGGCTGTGGACATCTTTCCATTTCCAGAACTTGCAGTGGTGGACTGGACCCTCTTCACATCACATCACATGACTGCTGTTCCTGTTAGCACGTCTTCTCTCTCCTCCCTCCTTTCCATTTTCAGGGACCCCTGTGACAAACCGCATCGACCCAACTGGCACTAGAGTGTCTCATTATTTTAATGTCAGCTTACTAGCAAGCTTAGTTCCTTTTGCCTACAACCTTAAGTCAGCAGTTCTCAATGTGTGGGTGGAGATCCCTTTGAGGGTCTAATGACTCTTCCATGGGAGTCACATATCAGATATTTACATTACGATTCCTGGCAGCAGCAAAATCACAGTTATGAAGGCGTAGTGAAATAATTTTATGGTTGGGGGTTGCCACAACATGAAGAAATATATTGAAGGGTCACAGCGTTAGGAAGGCTGAGAACCGCTGCCTTAAGTCTCTGCAAAGGTAACACCGTCAACAGGCCTCGGAATGAGGAACGAGACATTCTGGGTTAGGGAAAAGAAGACAAGAGACCTGGATGCTGCCCTCTACCTCAACCCCAATCAGGGTGAGGTCTAAAGCCTTGAAACAAAGCCACATGGACCAATCATCAGTGTGGGGGCAGGGTGGGAATGATGGAGCCTCTGGACAGAGATGAGCTTTTTGCTGTGCCCCCGAGAGCCAAGCATGGGCAGCAAAATTCTGGAAAGTGAAGCCAGGAGGTTCCTCAAACTCTTAGCCTCCTGTGCTGTGTGACACCACTTGTAACCCACCCATCTTCCAGCTCGGTTCCTCTACCCTACATAAGCCTCACCATTTTCTCCATCCTCTTCTTCCCAATCTTGAAGGTTAACACTTCCCAGGTTATTCAAAAGCAACTATTGATAATCCCAGGGATAGTATCTCAGGAACCCCTGGGTGACTGCAGGCAGAGTCCAGTCCTTGCCCTAGACTCACAGCTAGAGAGATGGCCCCGTGGTTGGGAGCACTTTGGACCTCTTGGGTGTGACATGGCAAGCATCTTGCTGCATATGAGGGCACATGCTTTTAGTCCAGAAGTTGAGAAGCAAACACAAATGGATCTCTGTGAGTTCAAGGCCACCTTGTCTACACAGTGAGTTCCACAAAGCCTGCACTACATAATGAGACCCTGTCTTAAAACACAAACCAACCAACCTAAAACAACCCTGAGTCCTTCGAGAGATAGCTCAGTACTTAAGAGCAATGACTGCTTTTCCAGAGGACCCAGGTTCAAGTTCTACAACCATCTGTAACTCCAGGTCCAGAGGAATCTGACACTCTTTTCTGGCCTCCAAGTGCCCCAGGCACACAACTGGTGCACCCACAAACATGTGGGCAAAAGAGTCATACACATAAAATAAAATATTTTAATAAAAAAAAAAACAATAACAGCAAAAGCTAGGTATCCACAAATATCTATGCAAGAAAATAATAGGGTCCGTTTTCAAAACAAAAACTAGCTTGAGGCCCAGCAACAGATGAACATAAAGCTCTGGTTCCTACTGATGCCTGCTATTCTAGCTACCCCTACTCAGATTAGGCATTTAGAGCAGAAAAGTATTAATAGCCAAGTTTTCCTCATGACCTGCAGAAGTCATATACATGAAGATCAAAAAAGAAAAAAAAAGAGCAGGATGTAAAACATCAAAATAACATCCACCCATGGCCTTCATTGAAATATAGGCAAACATAAGTAACAGACATGATAGACTGTGCTCCCCTCCCGCCCTCCCCCATTACTCAGTCACTTGAGGACAAGGAGGAAGGGACCCACGTTCCGATTATTAAACCTGTTCTCTGCCTGCGATCTATGCACTAGCCACTTACTTCTTTAGGATAGTGCCCAGCATTGCAAGGCTGTAATACTATAAGCTGCCTTGATTTCAATGCTCTGCTTGAATAACGCCAGCGCTTATTCTTATGAGTCGGGAGTCTTTGTTCCTCGTCACCTGTAACTCCAGCTCCAGAGCTCTGATGGATGCCCTACCCTGGCCTATGAAAACACACACACACACACACACACACACACACACACACAACACACACAGCACGGAGGCTGTGTTTTGAGCAATCCTTCTGGATGGTTATGAAGCATGCCTAAATTTCCCTGCCCAGCTTGCGAATACCCCAGCTCCTCTACGCAGCCCTTCCTGAGCCCAGAGGGCAAACCAATCTCCCCTCCACTCCCACACCATCCTTCCCTGAGACTTCTTTGTCTTTCCCTGGCTGACTTCGATTCTAAAAGGTGAACCTCTCTCTCTCGTTATGACTGTGAGAGCTGGCCCAGGTCTCCTCACACAGAAAAAGGCGTAGCAGGGAGTTCCAATGACAGGTGAGCGCAAAGTGAGGGGATACAGGATGTGCTTGCAAGCCTTGAGCTATCACCGTGTGTAAGACACTGAACTTTTTAGAAGATGGAATCCTGTGGCGCATGGCAACTTCTGGATGCCCACGCCCTTCTTTGTTTTGTTTGTGTGCTAGGGACTAATGCCACAACCCGGTGCATGCTAGACCTCTGACCCGACCTCTGACCTCTTACCTCTGAGCTATATTCTCAGCCTCCCAGTTCACCCTTTAGACAACTAACTCTGTGATGGAGGACCTGGGTCTATTTTGTCCTCTACCAAGGAAAATGTACACTAACTACCTCGAAGTGTTTGAATGCACAAGAGACTCTACACTCCTATCTTCTGCAGCCTGTCTAAAGTCTGGTATGGCTGAAACTGAAGTCAGAAGTTGACAAACTGGGGGAGACAGACAGGCTGTGGATGAGGGAAGAGGATGAGGTTTTTTTGTTCATTTTGTTTGTTTGTTTGTTTTTCTCTAAAGGTGTTGGGTAGTGAGTTGGCTCTGAGTGAATATACTTCACAACAAAAGCCTGTAGCCCAGCCAGAGACATCAAGCCAGGAGTGTTTGTGGTCTGAGGGGGTGGAAACTGTCTGAGCATCCTTCTTGCTTCAGGCCATAGTAACCCCAGGCCTTTAGGTTGCCATGGCAACCCAGGTCTGCTGCACTCTCCCCTACACTTCCTGCCTACCGACTTTGAGAGCTTTATCTCGTCAATTAGTGATCCAATAACATATGACAACAGTCATCCAAGCACACGCAGAAACCTCCTGAAAGCAAACAGACTTCTGGGTGCTGTGTAGATGCTCAATACATTTGACCCAGGCCACCTGCTAAATTCTGTTTTCCAAAATTCAAATTACTCTTTCTTTAGCTTCTCCCTCTTGGTTTTGAAGGCATAGGTTGCCAGAGGTGGGACTGATGCCTGAAATTTCCTGAGAAATGATGCTGGGAAAGCTATCAGGTCGGATGCCTACTCCCTTATCCCTGGCTTGGGGCCAGAGATGTGACTCTAATAACGTCCTTGTCATGGACTTGTGCATCACTGCTGGTCCTCACCCTTCATCTTTGCCCAAGATGAATTAACTCATGGCACCCAAAAGGAAGGAAAGGGGGCGATGCTGGAAATCTGACTCCGTTGTTAGAAAGATTGCCTAGCACATGCAAAGCCCTGAGTTCAAGATTTAGCACTGCACAAAACCAGGCATGGTGTCATGTACCTAATCCCAGTGCTGGGAAGACAAGGACAAGAGGATCAGAAACCCAAGGTTATTCTCAATTACACAGCTAGTTTGAGGCTAGCCTGGGCTACATCGGATTGTGGAAAGACAGAGAGAAGTGGGTAGGGAAGAAGGGAGAAAGGGAAAGGGAAGGGAACGGAAAGGAAGAGAGGGGAGACATCTGCATTGTAGTAATTCTAAGATGTCTGCAATTTATTCAATATTTATCTTGCAGGGAGTAGGAGGGCCCCTGGATCCTGATGGGCTCTGTGATAGCCTGAGCAGTAGAATATAATGGAAACAATATTGTTCTAGCTTCTGAGTGCAGCCTGAAGGAACGGACAGCTCCCACTCCCTATCTCTGGAGAGAATTGCTGTTGAAATTTAGTTGCTAAACCGGAGGGCACTCACCAACCAAGACAAGAGCTCACAGCCCAGGTGAACTCCCAATTGACAGTTGGGACAAGACTCCTGCTATACAAGTGTGTGATCCAATGGCAGATGGGCCATCCATCCGACTCACAAGCAGAGAGCACCCATGCCTCTAGCCCTTCCTAAATCACTGTCTTTTGAGCAACATAAACAAGTGTTCTGAGTGAATATCTTTCTTTGTTCAATTGTCTTGTTCTTCAGAAACATAATACCTTTTATTGGTTCTTTGAGATTTAGTACAATGTACTCTGATCACATACACCTCCATTTTCCCCTCCCCCAATTCCTCCCAGATCCACTTTCACTCACCTACCCCAACTTCCTGCCCTCATTTCTTTATGCCCTATTGAGTGCAATTTATGCTGCCTTATTACAGCTGTCCTTTACTTCTTTCTCTTCTGGTATTAGCTGCCGGGATTACTATACTGTCAACTGACTGAGATTTGAAGACAACCTTCTTTGATCCTGCTGGAGGAGCTGATCCTATCTTCTATCAACATTTATTCTGATTCTTCAGTCACTCAGAGGTGTACATTTTAATTCTTCCAGGATTTGCATTTATTTCACATGTTGCTACTCATTATTCAGGGAAGAAAGAAACCACTCGGATCTTTAGGAATGGTATGAGTCACACGTCTATGTGTGGGGCCACCCGTTGGATCGCAGTTGACCTATCATGGGTCACACCCTTAAAGAAGTCTGACTCCTCCTCCCACAGAAGCCGGCAACCGTTCCTCGCTGAGCTCATACATTTAAAATGGTTTGCTCTGCCGCAATGGCTAATGGGAACGTTAGTATTACTATCTCCGAAATCACTTTAGGGTCTACCGTGTACTGGGCTCATTTGCACGGTTATTTAATTTTAATTTTTTTTTTTATTCACTCTGTCAGGTGAGCATTGTCATCTCTGTTTCCCTGCAATATACGAAGGTTCAGAAAGGGAAAAGACATCGACTGAGATCCACCAGCTGAAACAGGAATTTGGATGTTAAGCCCCTGGAGATCTCAGTTTAACAGTCCTGACTCAATTGTCCAGACTCTAGTCCCTGTTGGATAAATCTCTTCCTACAGTGTGCATTTCAACCGGAAGCTGCCGCAGAGAGAGGGTGGGAGGGGGATTCTCAGAGTTGGCATCTATCTGAAGGTGCAAGTTTTGCCCGGGTGGTCTCATCGCCACACTAGAAGTGAGCTCTAGGGCAAGCCCCTATCTCAGAAGGGCGATTGAAGCGTGAAAAGAGGGCCTTCAGACTAGGATTGCGCATGGCGGGTATCCAGACCCCTGGGAAAGGGGTAAGAGAGAAAGGATGAAGAAGACAAAAAAAGAGGAAGCCCCAAACTCTAATGAACAGAAGTGGTTTTGAATGAGCCATGAAGTTCTGGAAGTGGCCAGGGAACTCCAAGCAGGCCGACTCAGGCCACGGAGCCCGGGAATTCTCCTCTCTCCCTCTTGGACAGCTCTGAGTTGAGAGGTGGAGATGCATGCAGGAGGCCGAAGGAATGAAGCAAGTCATAGCCTTGTCTATTGTCTCAGATTTGTGTCAGATGGGAGGGCAAGCGACTGCCACATGCCACCTCATTAAACTCTAGGGTTGATTCATCTACCCACAGGTATCCTTCCCACCCCCTCACAGCAAGACGTGCCCAAAGCCATTCTGGCACATTGGCACCAACCCAGTGCTGAACCCCAGAAGGCTTGCTGCCCTTAGCGCCTGTCACGCTTTTGTCCACCTGTTCCTTCATCCAGACCTAGGACACAGCTTTCTCTCTGGGACATTTGATTACCAGAGGGGATTTAAGGGTTCAGACCAGCAAGTGTTGGTACTGCTCCTGCTGACTGGCGGTGGGCCAGCTTTCCCCTCCCTCAGCAGAATGGGAAGACTTGGGAACTGTTTGGGTCTCAGCCTTTGAGGCGTGACCAGAGCCTGTTGGAAGAAGGGTCATGCAGACTCGGGTATGAATAGAAAAAGACCCCAGTGCAATCTTTAGATCACCAGAACTGGGCAAATGAAGGGTTAGAGGTCTCATACTTTTTTTTTTTTTTGCGGGTGAAGAAATTACCAGGTGGCCACGGAGCCAGCCGCGGGGGCGGCTGCTAAACCCAGTGGCAACCGCATAAGGAGACACCGGACTCATGAGAGGGACCAGGAGGCGCCGGCGATCCAGGACAGACATTCCCTGGTGGCTTCGGTCACAGTCAGTTCTGCGGGTTCACCGCACGCACACGGTGCTGTTTGGGGGTGTGCCCGCCTCTGCTCGGCACAAGCGTCTGCGCACGGCCGCTCCCGCATCCTCCGCTGGCCCCGAGCGCACACCCGACCCTGCGCTCCGGAGCAGGACCCAGAACCCAGCAGACCTCCCACACGCTTCTCCCGGGCCCTGGTAAGCCAGCGACCCGTGACCGTGGCAAAAAGAAGGAGCCCGGCTCGCGGGAACACGTACCTGCGCGGCGACAGTCTGGGACGCGGGCCTGATGTCCTCCGGTGCGGTGCGTGCGCCGCCAGGAAAGGCTGGGGACTCCTGCAGACACGCAGGTCCCTTTCTCCTAGCCACTCTGGGCCACGTTGTGCGAGATTCCTCCCGCTCCCAACCCCAGTCAGGCACAGTCAGACCTGTCGGCCCACGCCCTGTAGTTCACACTGACCGCAGGCCACAGGCAAGGCGCCTGCTAGAAGGGCCGAGGTGGCCTGAGAGCGCGCCGGTCCCGGAGGTGCAGCATCCCCCCTCCCCCTCCCCGCTAGCATCCTGACCTAGAGACTGGCTCTGCAGAAGAAGCCAAGCTGCTGAAGCACTAGGGGACTTCTTCAGCCACAGGCACTCTCAGGGACGCTGAAACCCAACGTGGGAAGTTGGAGAAAGGTACACAAGGGTAGCCTTTCAGCGTTCATCTTCGGTCTCCAACATCAGTACCCACTCAGTAAATGAGGTGGTGTCACGGTTCTGGGCCTTTCTCTACCTTCCCAAAGCCTGGAGCTTAGCCTTCCGGATCCCATACCCGGTGCTTCCAGAGCCAGGAGGGGCAGTCAAGGACATTATGAATGACCTCCTCTGGTTTTATGGTGACATCAAGGAAAACTTACTGTCCTCTTCCCTACATACTCCCCCAACACTAATAGCCAAAAGTCACAGCTTGCCTTGTTGTAAGACTTAAACGTGTTGATTTGATTAACTCTATGCGACATATGCTACTATTTTTCTCCCATTTATATAGGGAGAAATTGAGGTACGAGAGGACAAATAGCTTGCCCTAGGCCACCCACCTATTTAATTTAGCCTTTGAGATTCAAATCTAAATCCTACGCTATGCCTCCTTTGTATGTTTCCTAGATCTCTCACAAGTGCATACCTGGGCTCCTGTGGACCCACACCCCTGGAAGACCCTCTGCCTCTCTCATTTTCTGAACTTTCCCAGTTTGGGTTGGTGACTCCACTGTACTATTCCCTTGATACCCTTCGCAGAGGTCTTCGCACTGCCTGATGGGATTACTGGCACACGGTTGCCTGTCTGCGTGACCCATGTTCTGGACTCTATGAAGTACATGTCTGGAACTGGTTGGTGGGGAGTCTACAAAGTTCACATCTGACACAGACAGGGTAGAGATGGAGGTGTAACCGAGGTGCAAACCGAGGTGTAGACTAAAGAGGGACAGAGTCGATCTATGTCAGTGGCCAGAGTGCCATATCTCCAGAGTGTCAGGATTGTAGTCTTTGGGTCAGTGTTCTCAACCTTTCTAGTTCTGTGACCCTCGACCATAAAAATTATTTTCATCACTACTTCATAACTGTAATGTTGCTACTGTTATGAATCATAGTGTAAATCTCTGTGATTTCCCGATAGTCTTAGGTGACCTCTGTGAAAAGGTCGTTCGATGCTAAAGGGGTCGCGACCCACAGGTTGAGAACTGCTGGAATAGCTGGACCTGCTCCCTGAAGAAGGCAGAAGGTACTAAGGGCAGCCAAAATAACGTGGGGGTGGGGGTTGGGAAGAGGACAGATGGGGTGTGTCTCTTCTGGTGCTGTCAGAGACTGGATCAGCCTGCTCTCAGGTTCCCATTGTGAAATCCCTCCTTTTTGCAAAATGTTCACAAATGGAATTTTCCAGATTAGACTCCCTGTGCCTGAAAATGTTCATCTGATTTTTTTTCTTAATTTTTTTTGTTTGTTTTTTTGGTTTTTTGGTTTTTTTCGAGACAAGGTTTCTCTGTATAGGCCTGGCTGTCCTGGAAAATGTGTAGCCCAGGCTGGCCTCAAACTCATGATCCTCCTGCCTCTGCCTCCTTCAGCAAATCCTACCGGTGTGCGCCACCACAACCAGCCTTAACTTTTATTCATGTGTGTGAGTGTAGTCAGTGGTGTATATCTTGTATGTGGTGTGCATGCATGTGTGTACTTCTCTGTGTGTGGAGGATACCCCACTGTTTTTTTGAGATAAGGTCTTTCCCTGAGTTCAAAGCTCACCACCTTCTAGACTGGCTAGAGAGCCCCAGAGATTACCTACACCTTGGTCACCCCCCACCACCACCTTTATCTCCCCACCCCACCCCCACCCCTGCTTTTCTTTTTATTTAAATTGCCATTCTAAATGTAGCTAAGAGTTTGGGTTTGAAAGCCAGAGCACCTGACTTTAAATTCCAGCCCTTCTTACTGACAGGGTGACCTTCACTCAGTCTTTTAGCCACTTTGTGAGCATTTCTCTCCCTGAAAATGGGGACACTACCTAAGAGAGGGACCATCATGTCACATGAGTTAAACCAAGGAACACCTTCTCAGCTCAAGCATGCAGTAGTGGACATTCAATCGATGTCAGTTGCCATTGCTATTCAATATTCCAAATACCCCTCTCCTCTCTTTGTTTCTAAAACAGGGTCTCCTGAGAAGTCCGAGCCAGGCAGGAATGTATACATACTGCCTCTGCCTCCCGAGTGTGCTGAGATTAAAGGCACGTGCTGCCACTGCTTCCTGCTATGTTTTTTGATGTTTCCTGTGTCCTTAGAGCTTATGTCTGAGTTTTTATTGCAATGAGTCTTATTCTCTCCATCTCATAGACTGAAAAACAGAGGTGCTGCAAACTGCCTATGTGCACACCCAGTTGGGATGCTATGGGAGCTCAGACTCCTAAAACTCAACAATGATGCTTCACCTCCACCTCTCCCTCCAGGAAAGAAGAGGGCTCTTCTAAAGCCCACTGTCAGCTGGCTATGCGCTCCGTTCGAACTCTCTGGAGTTCAGCCAGGATGTAGTAACAGTTTGCTATAAAGGGAACCCCACATTGTTCTCACACCTCACAGTGCCTGTGGCGTACGAATAACCTATGTCATCACTCTAGTTGATGGCCCCTGGTGCGGGCAGCTCTCCTTAGTGGTCCCATCTCCCTGTTTCTATCCCATAATCTCTGTTTGTAGATGCCCAATATCTTGTGCTTCAGGCTACCTACATACTCTGTAGTGCTGGGAATTAAACCCAGAGCCTCAACATGCTAAGCAACACTCTAACCCCCAGAGCCTCTCCTAGATCCTGCATGCCCTTCAATTGAGTTTCCTATCGATTTGTACCTCACCTTGTGGAGTGGTACATGACTCTTACCCCCAGTTTCTTAGAGCATCAGAACTGGTAGTAGAGATATAGTTGAGGCAATTCTGGCCTTGCCTTCCATAAGAAAATTCTAGATTTGAAAAGGCAAGCTGGGTGTGGTAGCATATACCTTTAATCCTGGTACTTGGGAGCAGAGGCAGGGGAATCTTTTGTGAGTTCAAAGCCAGCCTGGTCTACAACGTGAGTTCCAGGATGGCCAGGGCTGTTACACAGAGAAACCGTCTTGAACACCCCATCCCTCCAAAAAGGCAAAGAAATTCATCTCCCTGGCTGTTCCACCTCTTTGGGCAGGCTTTGGCACGGGCAGTGGAATTTGCTGTGCTGCAGATGAAACCTGACAACAACCTTACAAACAACACACAACTCACTAAGTGAAAGTGTATATCATCTTCTAGAGCTTCCTGGGCCTGGAATAGTAAATGCTCCTAGAATGCTGACTAGGAATCTTCTACCAATGACCGTCTTTCATGCCCACAGAAATCCCTTCCCTCACAGACTGGGCTCCAGAGACAAGGCCAGTTCTCAGTCCCCTAGCAAGCACTGTTTGCTCTTTTTCTTCTTTCCTAGTCTCCTGTGGTTTGGGGTTTTCTTATTTGTTTGTTTTGTTTGTTTTGGCATTTTGCCTAAAGACAGTCTTTATGCTGCACTCAATGACAATGGGTTTATTCCATTTTCCAGTATCAAACTTGGGGTGATGCTCCAAAGAATGTGAGAAAATGGCCGACATTGGACCATGTACCCAGGCAGGAGTTCTCTGAGTGTTCCTCTTTGCCTGTCCAAGCCCCTTCCTATCCCCCCCGTCCCATTTCTTGGAGGACTGAGTCCTGGCTCCCTGCCTTGGTTCCTGTGTCTGGCCAATAGAAGGAGAATGAGGACTCAAGGATTAGTCCCTCTGCCAGGATGACTTTAGGTTAACTGCCTCCTCTTACTAAAGATGTCAGCTTTTATTAGCCTCTCGTTCCTGTCCTTCTCCCTACTGTCTTCCTCCTGTAGGCCTTGGGGGAGCCCCAGGTCCCCAGATATGTTAGTTCCACGTGACCACTCTGAATCCTGTCGCTCAGGTCCCTGCTTCCCACTGGGACTATGACTAACACAGAGGGCAGAATGGGGAATTAAGAAAGAGCAAAGATGAACTATTTTTAAAAATTCCTGTTTTCCCAGCTTGCCTTTCCAATGCCTTCAGCTGGCCAGCCTCACATCAAATCTTTCTTCATGCCCCAGACAGAAGAACAGGCAGTGACTACCTCCCCAGTCTCCAGCGCCAGTTCACTTCTGTGCCTGCTCAGCCCTCGGCTCCCATCACTGCCTGCCCTGCCCTGCCCTTCCTGTCACCTGGAACATGTCCCAGGGTGATCACGCAAGTGGATGCAGGTAGACAGCTTCCCTCCTCAGAAATACCCACCCTTGCTGAGTCAAGCACCTTCTAGAACAGTCTGGGCGGCAGGAGGCTGGCTGCTCTGAGAATGATCATTTCTGGCATCAACCACACACCAGCAGGCCGGGGCCTGAGGTGATTCATCAGATGACCTGGACAAGCAGAGCACCACATGGCTGTTTCTGCTCCTCCCTAGATAATCTGAAGGCTCTCCGAAGGCTGTGACTAATGGGGGACATCTGCAGACAGGAGATGTTGAAGACCCTGGTGTGTGCGTGTGTGTGTTGGGGGGAGTGGTCAACTCAAATCCAGGTGGAGCAGCTAGAGCAGTGGTTCTCAACCTGTGGGTCACGACCCCCGTGGGGATCACAGATTAGATATCCTGCATGTCAGATGTTTACATTACGACTCATTAGCAGTAGCAAACTTACAGTCACTAAGTAGTAGCAATATAAATAATTTTATGGCTGGGGGTCACCACAACATGAGGAACTGTATTAAAAGGGTCACAGCATTAGGGAGAGATTAAGAACCACTGATCTAGAGGGCAGTCTAAGGCAGCCTAAGTAAGAGCCTAAGTAAGAGCTGGGATGATGTACCTCAGTGGTAGAGTACTTGACTAGTATGCATAAAGCCTTGGGTTCTAGTCCCATCCAGGAAGGAAAGAAAAAAGGAAGGAACTGAGTTTACTAGGGGTGTGAAGAGAGTAGGCGAGGCAAAGAAGGCACAAAGGGGCTTGCTGGCTGCAGTCTATGAGCCAGGATGGTCTGCCCAAGAGCCTTAGCAGTGTCTACCTCGTTTATGGGTCATGCACCAAACTCTGACTTCTCCACTGATGCTCTGTGACCTTCAGTATCCTCGAGTCTCTATTTTCTTATTCGTAAAATGGCATGACTAACAATACTTCATAGGGTTGCAGTAAATGAGTTACTTGCTCAAGTATGCTAAGAGTCTTTGTGGCAAGGAGCTGGGAAGACGGAGACTGGTTTTGTTTTCTTTCTAGAAGAGTTGCCTCCTTTGGGGTCTTATCACTTTGGAGTACATGAAGGAAGGAGGATGACAAAGAGCCCTTAGAGAGAGCCACTGGACTCGGCATGGTGGTGCACACATGTAATTGCAACACTCAAAGCTTGAAGCAAGAGTATCAAGAGTTAAAAAGGTCAAGTTGCATTGTGAAGCCCATCTCAATAGATAGATAGAGAGATAGATATAGATATAGATATAGAGATAGAGATAGAGATAGAGATAGAGATAGATAGAGACAGATAATAGATAGATAGATAGATAGATAGATAGATAGATAGATAGATAGATAGATGAATGGATAGATGGGTGGATGGGTGGATGAATGGATGGATGCATGCAAGGGCAGGCTGGGGCTACAAGTCAGTAGTAGAATACTGACCAACTTTGTACAAGGTCCTGGGTTCAATCCAAAGCATCACAAGAAAACCAAACAACTAACTATCAATCAAACAATAAAAGCATCTACAGGAAATCCCCCTCAAGTCTTCTGGGATTATGGTTTAGGTGTCTACTATGGGGTGTGGTTGCTATGGGAACGAGATGATTAGGGGAAGACTAAAACAAACTTGTAATGTAGACCAAGGCCTGACCAGAGACATCCCAGTGAGAACTCTCCTCCTGAATCCAGTCAGCTTTAGTCTTTGCTTGGTCTGGGCTTCAGGTGGGCTGGTAATCTTGGGAACAACAATGGTGGCAGAGAAATGGGGTCACCTCAAGGTCAAACAGGGGTACTCCAGAGCTCAGTTCTGCTACCAACAGACTCTAAAGCCTTTAGTCCATCATACGTACAATGAAGATGTCTGATGGTGCCATCTTCCCAGGGTGCTGTGCTGCAACCCTCCAATGACAGTACATTTAATGTAGCCCTAGCACAGAGGTCCGAGGGACATCCCTCAAAAATATTTATGTCCTAGTCCCTGGAGCCTTCTTAAATGCCAAAAGGGATGTGGTAAGTTTGATTAAATCTTAAGATAGGGAGGTTATCTGGGTTATCTGAGTGGCTCTCCTGTAATGGTGAGAGGGATACAGAGGCCCACCAGCTTTTGTCCATTCTGAAGGAGGGAAGGGGACTGAGACAAGAGTGTAGGCAGCTTCTAGCCGAGAAAGGCTACCAGATGGAGGCCCTCCTGGAACCTTCTCTCTCCGAGAGACTTCACGAAGCACTTCACCCTGAGAGCTCTTGGATCTGACTTCCAAATTCTGAGTCTATAAATCTGTGCTGTCCTGAGACAGTGAGTTTGCGGTCATTTGTCACAGCAGCGATGGGAAATGAGTATAGCCACTGAGTCCCCTCGCCGCAGTCTCTCTGAAGGGTGAACCAACCGGAGGAGACTTCACAGTATCTATTGAGCACTTGTGACTTTACACCAACCACCATCTCCCCTGTTAGTTCCACTACCCAGGTCATGGAAACAAATATCTTCTTGGGCATTACCAGGGATGGAGCCTTCCAGGATAGGAGAGCTCAGGGCGGGCTCCTAGGAGAGTAGAAGTGTGGGCTTTGAGGAACAGGAGGAAGGGACATCAGAATGGGACCAAGAGACCAGTTATTCTTCTGTAAACTCAATACCCCAGAGAAGGACCCTGGATAGTGATGAGAGCAAGGAGATGTTTTTCATGATAGAATAGAAAACAACACGCCTCCACAAGAAAGCACAGTTGGGGGTGCAGTGGGAGAGGTAGGGCCTCTTAATGGGTGCGTTGGATGGCTTCCTGTAAGAAGCATCCTTTCAGCTGCTATCAACACGGTGAAGTGAAGACGTTTTCTACCACTCTCAGCCCTGTGAGGCACAGCTCCAACTGGAAGCATTTAGTGCTTTCTGTTGTTATTCTCTATCCAGTTCTCTTTTAATTTGTCTAATTATACTGAGGAGGGAGTCTCAGCTGGGTGCAAGAGTGTCTTGCATGTGGCTGGAGATCTGCTGTAATATAGAAGAGAGCCCCAGGCCTGGTCTGCAGACAGCAGGTGCTAAGGCTTAACCACTCCGCTTGGGTCACCCTCATTTTCACTTTATATTTGTCTAACGACTTCCTTTTGTGTTAGGGTCCCGATTTCCCTTTTCTGGGTGTGGAATACAATTTCTTCTTATAGAAAGGAACAACCCCATGGACCTCTGTGATTCCTCTGAACTGTGGTTCCCTGCAGAGTTGACAGGGATGAGCTCTCTTCACATCAGGCCAAAGCTCAGCTCAGCAGGTTGTTCATATGAATGAATGAATAAATGAATGAGATAATGAAGAAAACGAAGAAAGGGAGGGGTGAATCGAGACTCAAATAATCCTGTGCCCTCCCTTCTCCTTCTTCTCCCTGGACCAGGGTGGGCCTGCATTCTCCTCCATCCGACATGCCACTGGTGATCCCTGGTCTACTGCCCTACACATTACAACTAGGAAGGTCAGGACATGTCCGTCCCAGCAGCCTGGGCAGGCATGTTGGACTTCTGAGACTTGCTCCCTTAGGAAGTCTAGGCCAGGGGACCTCTCTGATCTGTTGACCCTCACATTTCGTGGCAGGTCTCATCATAGTAGATCTTAGAACGACTGTTACCTCCTTGTCTTTCTCCACGCCATCCCCGCCCCTAGGCCTTTATTCCTGAGCTTGGATTTTGAATTTTCCGCTACTGCAGGAGTCTGGAAGCCGCAGGGCTGAAGGTTAGTCGTCCTTCCTCACGCCCACCGGTCCTTATCTCCCGACTGTGTCCTCCGGCGAGCCGGAGCGGGGAGCCACTCACCTCTCTCTGCTGGGCTCGGAAGGAAGGCACGAAGCTCGCAAGGCGAGGGCGTGGCGCAGGTCCGATGGAGGCTGGGCATCCACCCTCACCAACCCGACCCCAGTGAGCACAGGCCCCAGGCCTACTGGGAGCTGGCCAGCTCTCCCCCACTTCCCCGCAGTGGCCTGAGGAGAGTGCAGTCTTCACAGCAGCTGGCGATGGAGGGACCCAAATCCCTTCCCCATCTTTTGAGGTACTTGGGGGCGGGGAGATGAAGAACAGGGGACTTATTTTGTGCAGTTAGACAGACATGTTGGATGGGATAGGTCACCAGGCCATCTTCCTCTCCCTCCTACCCCATGCACTAGGTGACGACAGTGGACATTCTTGTCCCCAGCTCTGGCTGGCTTCAGGCTGTCTACTGCCAGACAGAGCACCAGTGTCAAGCTGGGTTATCCCGCTGTGCTCCTTGGAGAAATGAAAGGGTGTGGATGGGGATGGACCCCAGGTCAGCTGGACACAGGTTCTCACACCGGGTTCCCCAGGACAGTCTTAGGGCAGCTGAGTTTGGAATGACCTGCCAGAGCCACTGTGTCACCTGTATCACAAGATACTGGTCAGCTGGGCAGTGGTGGCACACGCCTTTAATCCCAGCACTTGGGAGGCAGAGGCAGGCAGATTTCTGAGTTCGAGGCCAGCCTGGTCTACAGAGCAAGTTCCAGGACAGCCAGGACTACACAGAGAAACTCTGTCTCGAAAAACAAAAAAACAAAAACAAAAAAAAACCAAGATACTGGGTCAGTATCCTGTTGCCCCCTGCTTCCAGGTCCGGGTTAGGACCGCCAGTCTCATGTCCCTTCCCTATTTTTGGTTTGGGCCATTTCTTCTTGATCTTCCGTCCCTCCCCTCCCTAGCCCACTCCTCAGAGGTGGTGATCCAGGTGAGGCTGGAGTTGGCCCATTCCAGCTCCTGAGAGCAGAAGGGTGAATTGTGCCAACCAGTGGTTAAAGATAGCCCTTATGGAAGATGAATTTGTGTGAAGCTATGATTAAACAATGTAATAAAAACAAAGATCACAAAAAGTCAAGATCACCACTTCCTAATTTGCTAGTTTTATGCCTTCCTGGTTTACACAGGTTTTATCTGTTTAGTGGGTGTGTTTTACAGTGTGTGAGGGGCTACTGAACACACCTGCCTTCCTCACCCATGATCTATTACACCATGCAGCTCAAAATCAGCCGAGTATTTACTCCACAGAAACAGGATTTGTAGTTGGCTTGTTTCTTGTTTTGCTTTGAGACAAGGGTTCACAGTGTAGTTTGGGGGGGGGGGTGGTCTGGAACTCAAGGGTCTCCCATCCCAGTCTCTTGCCGGTTCAACTTTTGTTTTTGAGTCTTTTGACTTACGAAATCAATGGAGACAATGTTAGTATTCTAAAAGTATGTCTTGGGTGAATACTGTGTGGTCCTACCTTCATTTTAAGTAAGGTGAGCCATATTGGAAGCCATTACCACGTGAACAGCATGAACATGGGGGGACTCTCCATACAGCATTCAGAAAGTACTACCTGTCTTAGTCACTCACACCACCAATGAAACCTGTCTTTCACTTGCTGACCAGTGTCACACCCACATTCATTTTGTGAACAACAGTCATGCACAGAAGATTCTAGGACAATCAGCTGACTGCATGGACTTCAATAAAGTTTTATTACTTGTACATATCACATGTCCTCTACCTCAGCAAGAGTTAGATGTATGTTTTCATCTCTCCCTGACCCAGGTCAGGACGATCCATGTTTATTCCGTTCCAAATGTTCTCTCTAGAGCCCCTTGTACCAAATCTCTCTGTAATTTCACTCCATGCTGTGAACATGAAGAACTACCTGTTACTTGGGTACTTTCCAGACACCCAAAGACTACGCCGGAGTAGAGGCTGGGCCATGGGACGCAGGACATACTCCTTACACACTGAATCCACGGTGTTGCTATGGGATCATCATCACTTGAGATATTTGAGCTCTCAGAGTTGAAGCCATCTGAGGAAGGGCAAAGGGATGTCTGGGTTTAATGAAAAGGGGAAACAGAAGCCCAGCTTTGGGACAGATGTCAGTTAGGTTCTAGACACCTTAGGGACATCTCCGTCAGTGTGTGTACATATAGAATTCCGAAGGAGGTGGGGGCTGAGGATGCTGGCTCCTCACCTCCTAGGAATGGCCTGTAATTACAACTGTGGCTGTGTAGCTTGTCAGGACATGAGGGGTGATGAGAAACCTAGGTGTGCTTCAGGTGGACAGGATTCAGTCTGCAGAGCGCAGGGTGTGGCCTCTGCCGAGACGCAGAGCTCGGAGTGTTTCAAAGCCAAGGTCACCTGGGGAGAATGTACCAGAGTGACCAGACTGCCTTTGGATTTAGTGCCACTAGTAACTTAACAGCAGTCTTGACATTAGACAGAAGTAGAGTGCCCTGAAGAGACGGAGTGAGGCAGATAGATCAGAACGAGGGCCCCAGGGCTGGAGGATGAGGCCTGGGATGAGCTAGCCAAGGGCAAGGGTCTAGGATGATGCCTACACACAGTTGAGGAGTCAAGACCGAAATTAGACTTCTGTAACGGTAGCACATGGTGTGTGACGATGAAGAGCTTGGGAGACGAGCTAAGAAGCTCGGGTGCAGGAGGGTGGGCTTCATGCCTGAAGCTCCCAGGAAGTCTATTGTGAAGGACGTGTGTGGAGGGAAGAAATGTGGTTGAGGGAGTTCAGGACGGCCCACAGGCTCTCTGTGGATGGTTAAGCCCTGCAAGCGTGCATGTGGGAGGGCTGTCCCAGAAGGGACGGAGTCGTGAGACAGAGGCTGCCAACAACGAGGCATGACTGGCCAGGTGTTAAATCCTACAAAGGCCACATGGATCGAAGCCTGCCAAGTGACTACTCCATGGATAGCAGTTCCCTCCCACCAAGCAGCCAGATCCAACAGATTGCAGAGACTCAGGAAAGAAGGGCAGGGCCAGGAGGCAAGAGTGGTGTACACAGGAACTCTGATGAGCGAAGAAAGAACCAAGATATCAGGCAGACAGCAAACAGGACAAGGTTTGGTCACCTGGGCAGATTTATATACCTATTCCCACTTCATCTGCTTCACTGATTTAAACAGGATGCCCTAAAATCCAATTCCAAGATCTGGCACTTGGGAGTGTTGTAGCTTTGGGATCCTGTCCTGACAGAAGCAGAGCCCTCTGCCCAACTGGGACTCACCTGATGCTGACTTAATGTGATGTGGACCACGGGCTGCTGTCACTTCCAAGGACAGCTCTGTTCTTTACATTCGTCTTGCTGGCTGTGCAGCTTCATATACCGAATGACTTAGACAACTATGGACTTCCACAGCTGGAGGAGGCCCAGCTTGTGGGAGCCTTCTGCATGCAGCCAGCATTCACTGAAGAAAACCAGGGCTCGGTCACGTTCCTTTCCTCTTTATTATGGCCCTGTCCTGGTCTTCCAGAACGAATGGCTATTTAACACACAACCCAAACACCCTCACCATGGATCCTGTTAACATTCAAGGTCTCCCCTCTTTCTTTTTCAGCACATTACATCAAAACAGAAAATAAACCGTTTAGTCTATCCCAGGAAAAGCACCATTACAATAGGAAACAAAACATGTCAGGAAGTAGACCAGACAGACAAACAGCAGGTCAGACTCCTGAAAGAATGACTTCCAACGTAACATAAATAGGGCCCCAAAAGTGTATGTATATATATATATATTCATGTGTGTGTATATATATATTAAAGAAATTTGGTTTCTACCCCCAAAAAGTTATTCAGAAATAAAAAAATTCCGTCTGAGCCAAGGAGGGCTGGGTGCAACAGCCACACTACAGAGAAAAGTGTGGCCATGGCCTTCCTTCTGTGTAGTAACTACGCCTGCCAGACTAGGACACTCGTGGGGCATCTCCTTGCCTCACACCCTAGGCCTGGAAGATCCAGTGTTTGTAGTAGAGTGAGCCTGGGAAGTCCCAAAAAGCTGGTTCCTAGGTAGCCTTAAAGCCCACTAGGCTGGGCCCAAGAGCCAGCTACAAAGAGCCAAGCCCCGTGGCTGATCCTGAGCTTGGTTCTGTTGTAAAGGGAAGTGCTTGGATCTCAGGAATGGGGTGGCATGGTCCTGGGTTTAGCAGCCAGCCCTGCTCCGTGCTTTTCCCAAAAACCTGCAAATCTTTGCAGTTTCCCAGTCTCGGCTTTTCCTAGGACCAATGGCTTTTAGGCGGGAGTAGAGTTTCTAGACCCATCAGGGCTTAGCTTAGCGAGCCTGGGCCACGTGCGTGTACTCACACGTGCACACGCTCTTTAGTGGAGGTTGCAGATGAGTATTCCTACTCAAGTAGTGTCTGTTTCTGGGTAAATTCGTTTTGCCACTGACTCCGAAGCGGCTCCCATGCTAAACAGATTTGTCCATGAGACACCAGCTGCGGGAAGCCGCAGCTACAGAAGATAAGTTACAGACCCTGGAGGGTAGTCCTCTTAGGGCTTGGCACAGTGTTTCCATCAGCCAATAGGAACCCCACTCCTCATTCTACACCCTTTCCCCTACCACAGGCAAATGGGAAAAAGCGGTTGTAATCAGAAGGCGCACCAGTAGTTTAACATTTGCAAGTTGCAGATCCACGACGTGAGTCACACACAACCGTACTCATACCACACTGTCTGTCGGGTCCCCACCTGGCTCTGGGGATGCCGGCGTGCTCTTTGAGTTGCTCCCTTGACTGAAGTCATCAGGGCCCCTTTTGACATGGGGAGCCAAGTCAGACGACCTACCAGGGCTTTTGGTCAGAAGCCCCTCGCTGTAACCATGCCCTGGGCCCCCATCTCCCTCTGAGGTGCCGAGCCCTGGACGCACAGGAGCTATTGTGGCTACCTCCCCTGAGTGTTGTGGCACTTTGGGTTTTGTCCTGACCGCAGGAGCCACAGTGGGAGAAAAGTGCTGGATCTGGGGATTGCTACCACTGCTACATCCAGTAGCAAGTGCTGGGGCTGTGGCAGACTGCTGTAGGGGGGCCAGCCTCTCTTCCTTCGGGGGGGCCAGAGAGAAACGCCTTGTGTCCAGTGGCCGGCCTCGGGTAACTGGGCCTGGAGAGGAACTGTCCGCTTTTCCTATGATTGCAGTCCTCTCCCTGGCTAGGATGTGGGAGCCTTGCAGGCTTGTCTCTCTGGCTCCTGCAGCCTCATGACACCCTGGCTTCTGAGGAGATTCTGGCCTGAAGGCTTCTGGCCCACTGGCCCGGAGGAGGTCAGCTGAAGCCAGGCTGAAGGCTCTGCTCAGAGATGCACTTCGGCTGACAGGCAGGTGACAAGTCTGGGACATCGTGGCTTGCCTAGGTCTACCCAGAGACAGGCTCTGGGGAGGCTGGACCTGTCTTGAAGGCATCCCAGCCAGGGCCTCCGCCTCAGATGATCTCAGGTTGGGCTTTACATAATGCCCTGGCTTCAGCTGCTGCCCTTCAGAAGTGTTGACTGACACCTTGATGGTGGGAGCCACGAAGCTGGTGGGCATCTTGGCTCCATCTTTCCTAGCTGGTGGTCCTGGCTGGCCTCCCATGGCTGGGGATCATGGGCCTTTCGGAAGTAGTCACTAAGCAGGTCATCACGGCAGCTGGGCGTGTCCTGGGGAGAGGAGAGGACAGAGGTGGAAAACTGGACACTTGCAATGTCAGGAAAGAAACAAGACACACACCAGAACTGTAACTGCCACCCACACATTCCTCCTGAAAATGGAAAGAGAGGCAGGATGGGATGTCCAGACAGACAGACGACCCAGACATGGAGACAGCTCATCCCAAGGCTCCATGAGTTGCTCCTCTAGGACTCTGCTTCTCCCATCCAGAAGGTGTCCTTTGCCACTACTCTGGAAACAAAACAACTATCAGAGGCAAGGTCTGTATGCTGATAGGGTTTGCAGCCATTGGCTAGCATCTCACAGCCTGGCAGAGGCAGGTCCCTGTTAGAGTTAGACCCTGGCCTACTGTGACCTGCAGAGGTGCCAGGCTGAAGGATGGATCAGTGGCTCAGGAGTCCTCTGTAGCTGCTAACAAACCCAGAAAGTTGTGGTGCTTTCTGACATGTTCTGCTATGGGCATCCAGGAAGAGCTGTGACTATTAATGTCCACAGATGATATTTACCACCTGGGCTACCAGGGCCTGCTCTAGGCTAAATCTGAAAAAACAAACAAACAAATAAAACAAAAACATTACCCAGTTCCAAAAGCAGCCTGATAAGGCTTTGTTCAAGCTGTGGAAAAACTACTTATGATAGATAAAGAAATGAAGTCAAGCAGGCCAAAGACCTGGAGGCGTACTGGCTGGTTTTGTGTGTCAACTTGACACAGCTGGAGTTATCACAGAGGAAGGAGCCTCCCTGGAGGAAAGCCTCCATGAGATCCAGCTGTAAGGCATTTTCTCAATTAGTGATCAGGAGTGGGAGGGCCCATTGTGGGTAGTGCCATCCCTGGGCTGGTAGTCTTGGGTTCCATAAGAAAGCAAGCTGAGCAAGCCAGTAAGTAACATCCCTCCATGGCCTCTGCATCAGCTCCTGTTCCCTGACCTGCTTGAGTTCCAGTCCTGACTTCCTTTGGTGATGAACAGCAATATGGAAGTGTAAGTGGAATAAACCCTTTCCTCCCCAACTTGCTTCTTGGTCATGATGTTGGTGCAGGACTAAAACCCTAAGATGACAGGTCTGGGTTTAGGCCAGGGCTTTCTGAGCTAGGCACACAGCACAGCAGCCACCACCCTCTGCACGCTGGTTCTGCTTTCTTTCACTCACTTACGCCGTGAGCAGGTTCTTGGGAGTTGATTCCACCTGTGTGGCAGGGCCTCTCACTTCTGCCAAGGCACCTGCCCCGGTGCCCCAGGCTAGCTGCCTCCCACCTCACTAGGGGCTCTGGGATTATGATGTGCCCCACCACACACGCAGCTTTCTGTGTGGGTTCTGGAACAGAACTGGCTTGTCAGGCTTGCAGGCAAGCATTTTTACCTGCTGAGCCTCCTTCTCCATGGCCCCTCTTGTCTTCTGTTGAACTAACTTAAAACTCTACCATTTAAATCAGGGTACTTGGCCTCTACACGGGCTGAAACACCCTAAATAAGCATGCGTTCTTCGTGTCTGGAATTTCCAAGTGCTTCTCTACTAGTTCTTCGGCCCAGAATTCACTTCTCTATGTGAGTACACGTGGCGTCTGCCTTTGTGTAAGTGTATTTCTAAGTCTTGGAGTTCCATCTTCCTAAGATAAACCTTCCCGGCTACCCCAGGAACCAACTTATATCCTTTCCCTCAGCATCAAAGGCTTGGGTGTGGACCCTACTGGGGAGGGTTCTACCATGGTTTAAATATCAGAGATGTCCTTTTTTTTTTTTTTTAATATGGAGTCTTTGTCTGGCCTGGGGCTCACTAATTAGCATCAGCAAGTTGGCTGGTGAGCCTCAGGAAATCTGCATGTCTCTGCTTTCTCAGTGCTGGATTGTAAGATGATCACTACCATACAAAGCCTTGGGTTCAACCTCCAGCAGAACACACACGCACGCACGCATGCACCCCCTGTTACTTCACGCATTGAAGTCATGCAATTAAATGTGCTGCATGAAAGCACAGTTGTGCCAGACATGGCTGACATCTCTAGAGCAACAGTTGTAACAAAAGCACAAGGCCCTGGGATTTAAAATATTTACTCTTGTGGTCCTTTGAAGACTCTTCCACATTTGCCAATGGCTGGTGGAGATGAAACAGACTAAGCAGTACTTTAGCTCTGCCACAACCAGTGTGAGACCAGCCCTACCAGTGGGTGACGGCCATAGGCCACAATGGCTTGGCTCCTAAGGTGAAGCAGCCTCTGCTGCTTGGAGCCTGAGGCCAGGTCACAGTGACCCTTTGGCTAGTGGCACTCACTATTTTGCCACAGCCAAGCCAGCCCTGCTGTCCTCCCTGCACCACTGGCTCCTGCTGGGCTATAGCACTCACATGGGTAGGAGAGCCACGGTTACTCTCCTCTAAAAATTCCTCCAAGGTGACCATCTCACTGCTGGGAGAGGCTGAGTGGGGTCGCACCCCTGTGTGGGCTGAAGCTGCACTCTTCTTCTGGATACTCTCCTGGGGGACAGGCCCATTCCGGGGTGGAGGGTACTCATGGCGTCCGAGAATACCACGTCCCGGGGTGTTGCCATCCCGAGACAGTGTGCTCGGGTCTCTGCTGGGGATCAGGTCTGCGCTGCTGAAGCTCTCACACCGGCTGTGCAGATGGTCAGAGGAGCCTGGGGGGACAAGAGAGCACACATCAGTCTCCGCTCTCTCCTGCTCCCTGTGGCTAACATGAAATCATCCCACCTGAGACAACCATGTCCTGGGCATGACTCCTATGCAGCTGGAATCCCTTCTGCAGCTGCTAACATTTTACTTTGGCTTAACAAATTGGTAAAAAGTAAAAGTAGAAAACTTTCACTAAAAATTAAAAATACATTTAAAAAGTTTTTTCTCATCTCCCAAGCAGCAGGCATTATTTCTCCATGTTTTATTATTTAGGTAATTAGTTTTAAAAAAACAAAAAACAAAAAAAACAAAACTCTAGGTCTCACATTGCCCAGGATGGCTTAAAACTTGCTGGCAACCTTGAACTCCTGATCCTCCTGCCTTGACTTCCTAGGTGCTGGGATTACAGGCATGCACCTAGTCCATGTAATACTGTGGATTGAACTCAGGGCTTCATGCATGCCGAGCCAACACTTTGTCAGCTGAGCCCCGCGTGCTCGCTGCTCCAGTGGCTGTACAGGAGCTGCTGAGCAAGAGAGTCAATCACCAACCCCGACCGCTTGTCAGCCAGCACTCACTCACACAGTACAAGCTCACTTAAGCACCCACTGCATGCAGCAGGTAATCACAGCAAAGGTAAGAAGAAACGGCTTGATCAGTTTAGTTTCAAGCAATAAGGTCATGTGACGATATATACGCTTCAAATGCAGGGAGAACCAGCAAGGGGGGGGGGGGCTCTAAACATGAAAACAGACCATGAAATAAAACCCTAAAAATTTAAAATTTCTGTTAATCAAATCTGGTCTGGGGACATACTTCAACTGGCAGAGGGCTTGCTTAATGCACATGGAGTCCTGAGTCAGAGTCCGAGCACCCCCCAGACTGGCGTGGTGACGCTCTGGTCTGGGCTATGAAGTCAGCTGGAGACCAGCCTGGGATATAAAACTCCTCTTTAAAAAAGCATCATGGGCTGGAGAGTTGGCTCAGAGGTCAAGAGCACTGGCTGCTCTTCCAAAGGTCCTGAGTTCAATTCCCAGCAACCACACAGTGGCTCACAACCATCTGTAATGGGATCGATGCATGCAGGCAGAATGCTGTATACATAATAAATAAGTCTTTTAAAAAAGAAAAAAGTAAAAAATGAATCACATTTGTTCTTGGTTTCGAGTGAAAAAACAACAAACAAACAAAAAAACCACATTGGTCCCTGTTCCTATTGCATACAGCTTGGACGAAGAGGATCTGTGACTTACCCACATCCTTGGGGCAAGCAGGGAAAAAAAAAAAGGATCTGAGCTCTAATTAGTTCATAATTCCTTGGTCTGTGTTGAAAACTCTGGTGTATGGCCCCATGATAGACCCAAGTGTTCCTCACACCCTGTTACAAAGACTCTGAGCCGTAAGCATGGTGTGAACCTTACCCTTGAGGCTCAAAGGTGAGCTGTTGCTGGACGTGTCCCTGCTGCTCTCCAAGCTGTTTGGCCGCGATGCTACGGGAAAACAACTACATTTAAAACAAAGGGCCAATGACCAGGCAGATCCCAGATTAACATTCAACCGGAGGAGAAAACACAAAGTGATTCTACACCAGCTCAGGCCAGCGTCCCCAGGCAGGAAGGTCTGCAGGATGCTGCATATACTCTTCTGAGGCAATGGTTTCAGCAACTGAGCGCTAGACACAGCACTCAGCAGACTCGCCATGCTGGCACTGATGGGTCTGTCTGTCACCAGGTCTAAGGCCTCTTTAGTTTAAAATGAAAGCAAAGTGCACACCATGGACTTCTAGTACACAAGTACATAAGGGCTTCTCTGGGCAAACCCAGGGGTGATCTCAGAGACCACCTGCTTTACTGCCCCCAACTTTCTGGAATGCATGATAACCATCCTTTCCAGAACAGGGGTGAGGTGCTTTCAAGGCAGCAGGTGTGCATGTACATGAATGCAGAGTGTGCCTGAGTGTCCCGCTGCAGGTAACCACAGGAAGGGATGCCAGGATGTCAGGAGCAGAGGAGACTACAGTATATGTTGTCTTTTCTTTGGTTTCTTTCAGTCACTTGCCTCAAACACCCATCTGCTCTAATCTGAAAACTCAAAGTTCCTATGACATGGGTGGAAGGACCCAGCCCTTGTGACTGGATGTTGCAGTCTGCATGTCATCCCCTGCTTCAGACCCAGAATGATGGATGATTCCTTCTAGGGTGGACTATCCCTTCTAGGGTTTGCTGACCTCTCCTAGTCTGCCTGCAGCAGCCCATACCAGTGTCAGATTGAGAAAAACGCCTCTGCTGCTCTGAACCCCAAAAAACGGGCAGTGTTCCAACATCTCTGTAACTCTGGAGCTAACGCAGGTGTGGAACAGGCTAGGAAACCCTTTAGAAACGCCAGAAGGCCCCGACTTGCTGTCCCAAGGAGTGTCAGCTCAGGTGTCTACATGGACGTAAGTCCAGTCGTGGTAAGCTCTGTACAGAGCAGGAACCTAGAAGACACTTGGCAAACAGTACTTAGGGGTGAGCTGAAAAAGACACGGTGCTTGGGAACAGCATTGGACTAACCTTGGTGGAGGACAGTCAGACACAAATGCAGGCTGTTCTGTAACGGGCACTGAAGGGAGGCTGCAATAGAGACCGCCCAAGAACCTGTGTTTACCATTTATTTTTGATTTTGAGTTAGTGTTTAGGGTAGCCTTGAACTCACAATCCCTTGTCAGAGCCTCCTCAAAGTTGGGATTACAGGCCTGACTCACCATGCCTGCTCACCTGTGTTCATTAAACAATCCTTTTTGTTCCATATGCCAACCAGAGAAGCTGGATGAGTTGGGAAGTGTCTGAAGAACCCTGTAGTTTATACACTTGGCTACTGGCTATTAAAATTGGTGATTCGGTGAGCTAGTACACTTGGAAGGTCCGCCCCCTCCCACTACAGGGTCCCCCACTCTGGGTAAAGACAGAAGAGCTCTTGGGCCAAGAGGCTTCTTTAAGAGTCTGTCTTTACTCACGGAATCATAAATAACTAATGTCATCACCATCATACCCTCTAGACAGTGGGTAAGAGATGATGCTGGCGCCCTCAACTACTCAACATATCAGACATAAACTGAACCCATGTAAACATGCCAGGTTTCCCTTTTAAGGAATTTCTTCCTACCCTTCTAGGGTTTGTTTGTTTTTTAACATTTATTTTGTGTGTATATGCGTGAGTCGCACTCATATGTATCAAGGTCAGGGGGCAACTTGCAAAAGTCTGTTCTCCCCTTTTACCACGTGGGTTCTGGGATTAAGTTATCAAGCTTGGTGCCAAGTGCCTTTACCCACCAAGCCACTCACTACCTCATTACTTTTTATTTCTTAAAACATTCTCTCTTTTAAAACATTTGCGTGTATGTATGTGTGTGTGCACATGTATGTGCCAGCATGCATATATGCATATGGAAGCCAGAGGGCAAATGTAGTAGTTGGTACTCTCCTTCAGCCAAATGAATTATGGGATCAAACCCAGACTGCTAGGACTTCACTTGGCAGCGCCCTTACACACTATGTCATTTTTTTCAGCCCCTAGAATTACTTTTTAAAAACAGCCCTGGAGACTGGAGAGATAGTCCAGCAGTTAAGAGGCTTTTCCAGAAGACATAGATTCAATTTCCAGCATCCATATGGTGGCTCATAACCATCTATGACTCTAGTCCCAGGGGATCTAATACCCTCTTCTGGCATCCCTGAGCACGAGACATGCAAGTGGTACATAGACATACACACAGGAAAAGCATGCATACGCATAAAATAAAAATAAATTTAAAAACTGAGAACAGGGCTCAGAGCTTACTGGCCACAGCGCTTGTCTTGCATGTGAAGGCTAGACTCAAGGAAGAAGGGCACAGGGGAGGAGGAAGGACAAGTGGAAGCCCAAGGCAACTTGTAGTTTTGAGACGTCTGGGAGGATATTACCTGTTTTCTCTTCTGCAGAAACTTAAAATACCCATAACCAAGGGGAAGTGTTTTTAACATCGTTTGAAATTTCACACAACTTGGTGTTACCAGGACACATGGAACCTAAGTAAGAACTAAGCGCAGGCCTTCCTAAAACATGTTCCTTATGCTGGTCACCAGGACTCCCTGGCACAGCTGGGCGGTGCTGTAGACAGTCATGAGTTTCCAGAACC
Source organism: Mastomys natalensis (assembly GCA_021653895.1). NCBI lineage: Eukaryota > Metazoa > Chordata > Mammalia > Rodentia > Muridae > Mastomys > Mastomys natalensis. The sequence goes on from JAJTUV010001294.1 coordinate 326,492, forward strand.
TGGGGCTTGTAGGGGGCACTGTGCCTCCTACAGTAGAGGCTGCCAGTGAGAGCCCAGATGAGGCTCCTGGGTGGCAGAGAAGGCAGGCTCAGAGAAGCCCTGCCCTCTCGTCCCCAATCCATCAAATACACCCTCACCTGTGTGCTAGATTTCCATGCCAAAACTCAACTAATACCATGCCACCACTCACCCTGCTGCCTGTGGTAGGGGCCCTCGGGCTCCAAGGATGGCTCGCAGAGGTTGTCATCTGAATTACAACCTAAAATGAGAATAAAGTTAATATGCTGAGATTCTAGAATGCCTAAGACCCACAGGGAAAACCCCTGTCTCTGGCTGTGTGATCAACATATGCCTTTGTTCAGCCCAGAATGACAGCAAGGTCTAGCTCTTGGGGTGAGGGACGGGGTGTGAAGAATGCCCCTACTCATCTGTCTAGTTGGAAAGAGGAGACGGGCTAACGCACTAGACTGGTTCCATTTAACTCTAAGTCACACTGCGTCTGTCCTGAAGGGCTAGAAGACGCATGTGAGCTCCGGCCTCAGGACCAGGGAAAGGAGCTGACATTCTAGCGCCCCAGGAACCCTTCTAACCCAAAGGCCAGCAAACCAAAGGCAGAGGGTGTGGAAACGATTCATTTTTAGGGACACAATCCCATCGGTGACAGGAGAAAAGAAAGAGGCAAAAGGGACCCACCACCCAAGGTGGGAGGATGAGCAAGTCTTGTACCCTCCCAACAAGACATCAGTCAGGGAACCCTCTAGCTAGCCATCAAAGGGCCTCTCAGCTTGTCAGTTTCCATCTGAGCAGGAATGTGGGGTCCCCTCTGAAAAGACAAGGTCTCCATATTTAAATCAGTTACCTACCCACTGGCAGCAAGTATCCAGACCGTGAGGGTCCCAAGTTTAGGGACTCTGTGTGTTGCTTGTACTCTATACTTATGGCGTGAAGGCTGTGCACGTCCCAGCCTTCCAGGGCTGAGCTACTCTAGCCCGCAGAGGTAGTCATATTCAGCTGGTTTGGGTTTTTGTCTTTTTTTTTTTTCCTTTTCTTCTTGTATTTTCACTCTCTCTGGTTATGGCAGTTTAGCAGTCCTCCCCTTGTTTACTAGTTTGGGTTCCCTCTTGCCACTACTTTTTCCATGGCATTCTGGTCTCATTTCATGAACATAGTAACCTTTCGTGTCACTGGTAGGCTTTCAACATTCTCTTAGCAATTCCTCCTGACACCCCACTTTATGTCATTGACCTTTGCATTGTTTTACATATTTACTTATTTATTTTCCTCTGTTTGGGGCTGCAGGTTCTTCTTGGTTGTCGACAGAATCCTGGAGGTTCTATGGGCTTTCTACAGCAACATCTGACTAAGTCATCTGGCTTGGAATTCCTCCTCAAAAGATTATTAATGTTGCATCTGAGGTGTGAACACATATAGCCACCAAAGCCTACGATACAGCACATCTGCAATCCTTCCCGATGACGTTTTCCCAATATAGGACATATGCCCTTGGTTCTGGCAATAGACTTCTGGGTTAGAGACTCTTTCATTCATCTTTTTTAGAAAATACCTCCTGACTCCAGAGACCTGCCTGGTATTAGCCCAGCCCTGGTGCTGCCAACGCCTGAATGCTGCTGCTGCTGGATTCTGAGGTTTTCCTCCTGGTTCTTAGGCCTACTGATGGCTGAATTATTTAGCCAAAATCATTTGGCTGGCTGCAAGACAAGGCTTGCACCAAAGTGTGACTCCGAAATCTTCATCAGCTTCTCCCTCTGTTCATAATATGTCTGGTGTTTAGGCAGGCCCCAGGTCTGCAGCTCACCCTTTGGGGGGTCATACTCACCTTTGGTGCGGCCTAGGTGCTTGGGGATAGAAGTGGAGCTGGAAAGGGCTGCCGTGGTGGCTGAGGTTGAAAAGGTCCGGGAGCCAGGCTCTGAGGGCCAGGACTTCACAGCTGGGTCAGTGGAGGTGTCTGTGCGGTCAACACTGCCTCCACGTGGGGACCCTCGGTTTGCTTTTAGATCCCCGAGGCCTGGGGTAGAAGACATCGAGAAATGAGGTTGTAAGCCAGTGCCAAGGCTGGGCAAGCACACTGAGGCCCAAAGCAGGTGCGGCAGGGCACATAGACCACAGAGACATAAGCTGGGTGGGCTTCCAGCTGCAGCTGGAAGGAGGGCATCACAAGGGCTAGCTCAGGCTCCAGTGTGGGCCACATGGTTAGCATTAGGAGAACTGGCAGGAAGAAACAGAACTCGAAAGGATAAAGCAAAGGTTGGATGGTTCGAAACTCAGCTGTAGGGCACACATTCTGTGGCCTGTACACAACTCCAAGTCCTGTCTCAAGAGCTCAAACAGGTATCTGCAGATGTCTTCTCCACACCATTGGGGAGGTGCTGAGGACCCTAACAACTGGATTCTTGGGGTGTCAAAAAAGTTCAATGTCAACCTCACAATAGTTTCTTCTCAGAAAGAAAAAAAAAGCAGCTTTAATCTCTTCAAGGGGGTCTTTCACCTCTCATCTTACACTTTTAAGCAGTGTTAATTTCCTGCTATAAACATATCTGTTGAAATTAAATAGTATTTTTTGAAAAGTTTCCGCCATCCAAATAAACAGAAAATCAAATAGGATTGGGTCTGGGATCAGATACAAGACATGAAGGAGCAGGAAGGGCTGAGGACGGAGCTGAGGTGGGAGAATGCTTGCATCGTATGTGTTAGGGCCCACAGTCTGATCCCCAGTACCTCAGAACAAAATAACCCCATATAAACAAAAGCAAAATCAAAACAAAAATACAGGAGTATTTCTAACAGCTGACCAGGCCGTCTGTGCAACGTCTATGCCTTACACCCAAAGACCGGGAGGCAGGTGGAGATTGCACCTGCATAATCCGGACTCCTCAGCCCTTCAACCTCACGGCCCTCCTCTGTTGGCTTTCAAGGCCCAGATCTTAGGTGTGAACTGAAGAGGTGTGATTTGAATTCTGGAGGACAACCTTATGGAGCAAGAGCAAGTCTGGCAGACTGGACAGTGACAGGCCTGTGTGTTACATGGGAATGAAGGCCCCGAGGGAGGTGAGGTGAGCAAACAGCAGGAGCACCAGACAGGGACGAGCACAATTCCAACAGCACGTGAAGACGACAGACTGTGGGACCGGGAGCTTTGATGGCTTGGAGTCTTAAAGACAGGGTCACAAGCTGAAGTCAGTGGCAGTGACAACTAACCTTAACGTTGTCATAGGTACAGGTTTATTATGGCCACCTGATTTCTACAGTGACACTTGTTTTCCATGTGAGTACAGCACTGACAATAACCTTTCCTTTTAAGATGAAGTGAGCAGCAGTGAGTCACTTTAAGGGAGACTATGTAAAAAATGCACATAGAGACAGGGGGCCATGGCCCAAACCAGAGCTGGGGTGGAAGAAAGGCTCAAGATGGGGACATGACAGTGGAGGGGACCTCTCTGGTCACCATCTTCCCCTGTTCTGGGTGTGATTCATGTCGTGATACACTTTCTGTCTACTGCGGCTTTGATTTTACCATCCAAGATGCCAGAGGATCGCAACATAGTCATAAAACTTCAGTCTGGCTGGGCAAAATCAGTTCAATTACTCAAAATGCTGTAACAGAGCAGCCAATCCTTCAAAACACAGAACTGCGGGCTCAGGAGCAGAAGCCAGTAACTCTGTGTTCTGACAACGAGAGGGGAAAAGGTTGAGCTGCTTAGAAGTAAATCCTTAGAGAGGTAGCTCACCCACCGGTGGGTATTTTAGGAAGCATAGCGACAACTGGCCACTTCCGCTTTGCACAAGGGCAGGACAGAAGCTTGCAGATGCGGGAGCGGGAGGAGACGAGGCCTCTTCACTTACTTAGCATGAATCTCCTGGCCCAAGGACAAGTGAGTGCACGTACATCCTGGGGTCCCTAACACTGTGCTCTGCTGAAGCACGGGTCCAGGGAACACGGCAAGTCGTCTTCTATTTTGCAATCAGAATCCACGATGGCTACTTTGGAACTGGGGGAGGAACAGGGTCCACTAGGGACTGAGTGGTCTTTAGGGACTAACTTCCTTTGGTTGGTTGTTTGAATTTCAGAAATGAAGGAGGGACACATGATGTAGACACATGGTAAAGAAAGGGGTCAGAAATCCCCAACGTCTGAGAAAGAGACAGACTCGTTAGGGGAGGATGGGATGTCAGAGGAAGACCAGAACCGCAGGCGTTTAGAGAGAGCTGGGTGGACCAATGGAGACTTGTCTTTGTCCTTGCTTTTGCTTCTCAAAAAAGGACTCTTTTTGCGCTGGAATGCTAAATTGTTATCATTGCGATAGAAAAAAAAAAGAGAGAGAAAAGAGGAAGAAAAAAAACACAAATGAAATCAACAATAATTACAGATGAGTCTAAGTCAGCAAAATGTACTTAGGGGAAGCAGAATCCTGTCCAACTGATGCCCGGTACCCAGGCCAGAACCATTTACGCTCTGACTCAATTTAATTTAGTGGCACCCTGGTGCCAACCATGATTCACGAAGCACAACAGGAGAGCCGTACAAGGCCCCACTGGTTTGGAGGATTTTTCAATTTCAGTGTGTTACATTATTGAATAAGGACACTCATTAACACTCAAGCCAGCTTCTTACTCAGCCGTTTTAATGACAGGCTCACTCGCATAGCTGCTGCTCCCACTCCAGGGTGTTGGACACACCTAATGACAGGCTGGCCCACCGTCGGGGTACAGTCTACCTGAAACACCTACAAACAGTCTATAATTCTAAAATCACCTCCTTTGGCAAGATGTATTCAATAACACTAAAATGGCTTTTTCATACCCCAACCTCCTAAGACCTGGAAACATGATCTCCCTTCAGACCTGTCCACCCCCCCCCCACCCCCAGCCTTGCACCCTTTCTTTGGCCTTTAAAGTGGAGACACCACAAAACAGACAACTGATCTAAACTCCTGAACATACCTCTCAGTGGTATTTATTAAGTGATCCAACAGATTTCTGGTTTAGGATTAAAGAGGAGGCCAGAATCTCTATTTCTTTTGCTATACCACCACCTAGTGGTCAAATCCCACATTACAGAATAAAGGTTCCAGGTACTGACCACAGCTGAGGAAGGCATTAAACAAAACTCCACAGCTGGACTATCTGGAATGTGCAGGAACCCAAGCTGCTTTCACTGAAGGTAGTGGCAGCTCAGGAGCCTGGGGCTGAGACACCTGGGCTTGGATCGCTATTACTGTATCAGTTTTACCTTCTTACTGTTAGAAGAAACACGACCTGGGTTACCTTCACAAGACCACCTTCCAAAAACTAAATAAATAACAAAAAATGGACAGTAGTGACTGATGTCCACTTCATAGGTTGTCACGGGTTAGACAGGATAGAAGGCATGTAAAAGTATTTCAAAGGGTACTCAGCCCCCAGTGGCAGACTGCACCACCAGGTAGACACTCCTCTGAAGTTTTCTTTCTTGCCGTCACCCCACTCCCTCATCCCCCTGGATGGGGCTGTCCTGGAACTCACTCTGTAGATTAGGCTGGCCCCAAACTCAGAGATCTGCCTGCCTTTGCTGCCAGAGTGCTGGAACTAAAGGAGTGTGCCAGCACACCATGGCTTCTGAAAGTTTTTTTTAACTCAATTAAGCTGAGCATAGCTAATTCAGTCAATTGTAAGAACAAGGTAGTCTGAAATGGGAAACATTAAAAAAAAAACAAAAAAAAAAACAAAATCACCAGTATGGAAACTGGAAGTAACAGGCCCTCTCTGGTAGCAAGAAACGTTAAGGTAATCTTTAGAGGCAGTTAAGGGCTGGGCGTGGCTGCCCTTGGCTGTAGTCCCAGGGCTGAGGTAGGAAGGAGGCTTGTCACTAGCTCGGGGTTGTCTGGGTTACGTAGTGAGTTCCTCTGAGACTGAGCTAAAACAGATCTTGTCTCAAATGTTACACTTCTTTCACTCCTGTCCCCACAACAAACAGAGATGCAACTGACAGATGACGACACACAACTTCTAGTGGTGAATTGTGACCTCACCCACACACAGAGGGCGCCTGTTACTCAACATTCTGTCACCCCAAGAGCACAGGACTCCCTGACGTACATTCAGAAAGTTCCATCATCTTTGATGAATGTTTATGCTACTCAGGTGAAGGTCTGGCATAAATAAATAACCCACCTCCCAGTAAACTTGAACTTTTCAGGGTTTAAGGTTAACTTGTATTTCAGGTTCTATGACAGTCATTTTTGATACCATAGCAGATCTTAAATTTGAACCCAGCTTTTAAAATGTTCGGTTGTTACAGACCTGACAGAGATAGTAAAAGCAATGTCTGTACCATACCTGACCCACCTCACCAAGTTCTTCCTTTTGCATTGTGCACAACAATGTCTTTAAGAAAAGAAGAGATCTAGACATGGTGGTGCACACCTTTAATCCCTCGGATTAAAGCACTCGGGAGGCAGGGGTAGGTGATCTCTGAATCCTAGGCCAGCCTGGTCTACAGAGTTCCAGGACAGCCAGAGCTACACAGGGAAATCAGTCTTGAAAACAACAATGTTTTTTATGTGTATGATTGCTTGTCTGTATGTATCTAAGTCTACCATGTGCACGCAGTGCCTGCGGAGGACAGAGGGACATAGCATTCTTGACACTGGAGTTACAGATGGTTGCGAGCTGCCCTGTGGGTGCTGGCAATCAAAACCCTATCTTCTGCAAGAGCAGCCTGTTGTAACTACTAAGCCATCTCTCCAGCCCCAACAACGTATCTTTTAGATGAGATTTTTACTGCACAGGAATATGATGCAACCCTCAGAGGTGAAAGGCCATTTGCCATTTAACAGCAGCCAGTGCCACTCGTCTGGCCTGAAATGCTCAAAGAACCACAGCACAATCGACTAGTGTTCCTATTCTTATTTCAGAGCCCTGGCCAGCTCCAAACACCAACCCCCAGTGTCCCGAGGCTACAGGACTCAAGGACAGATCTGTGTGGAGGATAAGCCACACAGATAAGTCATTTCAAGGTGTCTTTGAAATGACGGGAAAGGACAGCCACTCAGGACTTCCCAGAGTGGGCTTGTGAAAGATGTGGTAAATGCACATGGGGTCACTGTACAAAAGAGAACGAATCACAACCTCTGACACACCCAAGGGAGCCCTAAACACATCAGCTGCTGTACCTTCTGAGAGCACCCAGCCAAGCATCAACTTTGGACATTCAAATAACCAACCAGCCCATGTAATGACTGGTGTTTCCCATTCTAAAGTAACCAGGTAAGCACTCTGGGCAAGCCGGCCATAGCAGAGGTGGGCTTGCTGACATACCCAGGTAGGAGGACATGCTCACATGGACACACAATCGCTACATTCCCACCGAAGCACACCTCAGCAGTGAGGGGAGCTCTCAGAGCCTCTCCGTATCCTGCCCCATCTGGCAGCTGCTCCTACCTTTCCCCACAGGTCCGTTGTGGGCGTCTCGTTCTTCTGCACAGTTTGAACCTGATGGGGGGTTGTCGGAGATCTCTGTCTGTGATCTGAGAGCCTGAGAGGCAGATGGTGAGGCAGGGTCTGAGGGCTCCAGCTGCCAGGGGGGGCTATCTGTGGTGGCTTTTAACCGTTCTCTGGAACCTTCTTTCTTTGGCTTGATAAGTTTGACAAGGGCTCTGGCTCCAATCCAGTGGTTCTTCCTAATTAGAAAAAAAAAAATTTTTTTTTAGAAGTTATATCCCAGTACCCTCAATAAAAGTGGACATGAACATTATCATGTTCTTATTTGTACACCTGAGACCTGGAATTGAGGAGCAAAATTCTTGGGTGCAGGCTGTGCAGTAGCACAAGGATATGTGGTATCAGAAACACACGTTGGTCTCCTGGAAGAGCACTTATACAGTACCCTTGCTCATCTGGATGTGCAAGAACAGGGCTGTACTAACTAGGTATTCATTTATTTTTCCTGTGAAAGTCATTTTTAGGCTTATTACCTGCTCACGTTAACCAATGACAAAGCTGGTGCTCACAGACTGTGCCCCTGGAACTGAGCAAGCTGCCCCAGGGCACAGGAGGTGTCTCAGTTAAAGGGAGCTGCACTTCATCAGTTCTGAAGAAACTGAAGGCATTCTTAGATACCTGCCACTCCCACTCCTCATGGCAGCCTCAGTTTCCCCATTACACAGAAGACTGAGGCTAGGAGTCTCAGTACCTCCCTTGAAGGACTGGCGGTGACCTCAACTCCACAGCTTGGCCAAAATAGTCCATAAGGACAGCTCAAGGCTCAGGCCAGTGGTCAGGGTAGGTTCTAGTGGCCCCACTCCCCCCCCCCCCAACCTGCGGCCACTGTTCATGGGGGTAGACACTACTCGTGAAGCCATCCCAGAGAGTCAATGTCTACGGAGGGAATAAGGCCAGTGTGTACCCATGACTGATAACTGTGGGGCCCAGCCAGCTGTTCTGCTCACAATCGCTTTCCCTCACAGGACCCCATCATGGCTAACTCTGAGGCGACCACACCGTTCAGCTTTAATGGTTCTGACTCAGCCTTCTGCCTCTTATCAGATCTCATGGGTGAGTCACCTCCAGGGCTAGCTGGCATTTGACATCCCTCACAGGACAAGCTGGGGTACACAGGGTGGAGCTGAAAGAAGCTCTAATTTTTTTGCTCTATGGGTAGCTGTTCTCAGTCTGCAGGTTTTGACCCCTCTGGGGTTACATATCAGATATGCATCTCAGATACTTATGTTATGATTCATGACAATGGCGAAACCACACTTATGAAGTAGCCACAAAATAATCTTATGGTTGCAGTCACCACAGCGTGAGGAACTGTGTTAAAGGGGATGCAGCATTAGGAAGGTTGAGAGCCACTGTGGAAAGGCATCTGTAAATGGGGGAAGGGGGAGCATAGGGCTGCTCCTGTCCTATGGCTGCCAGGCTGTCTTGTCTCTCAGCTAAGCTGGCTATCAGCACTCATCTTAGAGCCACTCACTTCTTTGGAGCAGGGTCATAGAACTTGTACTGATCCATGATTTTCTCTTCCAGTTTTTCCTTGTGTCTCCGTAAGGCATTTAATTTGTCTCTGTGAACGGAAGCGACAGAAAGGTGATCAATCCAGTTTAAATAAACGAGTCGGTGTACTTACCAGCCAAACTTAGATCAGAAGTCAGTGTGTGGATTCAGGCCTGAGGGGGGCTCATCCCCACGCTGCCACTGAATTGGGAATTTATGATCCCATAGCCGTACCAGCTATGAATCTGGCCACAGTGGCACGCTCCTTTAATCCCATGACGCAGGAGGCAGAGACAGGTGGATCTCTTTGAGTTCCAGGTCAGCCTGGTCTACATAATGAGTTCCTTAGAGTCTAGCCAAAGCTACAAGGTGAGATCTTATCTCAAAATTTCAAAATAAAGTAAAACAAAAGTAAATGAACAAAATCCCAGTTACAAAAGCTCTGGGAACACTTGGGATCTGGCTAAGTGGGCTCAAGACGGTAAATCTGTGGCCGCCTGAGAACTTGGGCTTACAAATTCCCATGATTTCCCAGTTAGGCCAAATTGCATAGGACTCAGGCACGTCCAGCCTGACACAGACACTCTCTATGCAGCCAGACACGTTAACACTTAGGCTCTGAGGTTGCGAACGTCAGTGTAGCCAAGGTATCCTGCGGCCTGGTAACAGCTTGTGAAGTGAACTGCTTTCAGAGCAGGGAGAGAAGGCAGCAGGTTAAAGGCCAAAGAGTGGGGCCTATGGCAAGCCTGAGCACGCCCGAGGCAGCCCGCCCTGGCAGAGCAGCCATGTAGGAAGAAAGCAGCTGGGTAGTCTGAAAACCAAGCTCAAGGGCTGAAGCAAATCTCTGTTTCTAAATGGTGGAAACCTTCTCACACTTCCAACATCATAGCAAGTGACTGACAGACCCAGCATCTCTGCTTCCTAGGCTCTTGGGGACCCACTATATGGTCTGCTGACTCAGACTTGTCAACTTCCTATTGGTGCAGTGAAGCCCTAGGCAGTAACTGCTCAGATTATTTCATTGGTGAAGCAGAGCGGGTCCTGTCCATGCTGAAGGCTTTCCCATGAGCCCACTGTGACAGTTGCACCCTGGGAAAATCCACCAATGGGGCACACACAGCCTGGAAGAAGCTGAGAGGTGTGCCAAGCCACTAGCCTGAGACAGGCACTCTCTAATGCAAAAAAACATCACCAATAATCTCCCTAGGACCAGACTCCTAAGCCTCCTTGGTAGCATCTGCCCAGCCTCAGCTGGAGAGTCTACCACATGGGTTACAGAGGGTCAACTTCCAGCAACTGCCATTTAGATTCCAAATTACAGTGTGGGCTTGCACAGAACCCATTCTCAAGTAGGCAGCGAGCAGATGCAGCAGCGCAAAGAGGAGGCAACAAGTTACATCAGAGAGAGCTGGGATAGCACCAGGGGCCCAGTGACCACACCCCTCCATAATCGCTGCCTCTTTTTATTTTGTTTGGAGACAGGGTCTCTCTACGTAGCTCTGGCTGTCTTGGAACTTGATATGTATACCAGGCTGGCCTCAAACTTACAGGAGATCCTCTGCCTCCTGAGGGCTAGGACTGAAGCCATGTGCCACCGTGCCTGGCTCATCTTGTCTTAAGCATACTCGAGCCACAAACACAGAGCTTGCCTGAGATGCTGTCAAGGGGAGGGACAGGCGCCGTCCAGCATGGCACACCTTGGATAATTCAACTGTGGGTTTCCAGCATCGGACTTCTTCCTCTTGTTCACTACCTTTGACAACAGACTAGACGTGCATCTCTTCAAACACTTCCCAGTAGATTCGGCGTCTCTAGCTCGACATCCCTTTCTCACACATTCACCTAGACCTCCTGCCACACCCGACCCTCCCTACCCAACATAACTGTCACCCCACAGTTCTAGGCTCCCAGAGCCTGCACAAGGTTGGAGGAGGGGAAGCAGAGCATAGAACAAACTTACTTGCTATAGTCAGGTGAGGGAAAAACTGATTCTCAGCTTTTAATCAGAACTCTTTCCCTGAGATAGATGGTGGTTGCCAATTCCTATAAATAGGTGCTAAATGCCTATTTCTACAAATGAACTCAAGTAAAAGAGGCCTTCCTTCCATCTGTGGATAACAGTTTAGAGGAAGCGAGTGAGGGGAGAGGAGGTAACGCAGTCGGTAAAATAATGGCCACGGAAGCGCGCGAGGACCTGAGTTTGATCCCCAGAAGCCACATAAAAAGCCAGGCATGGTGCCTTTGTAATCTCAGCGAGGAAGAGACAGGTGGATCCAGGGGGTTCGCTGGCCAGCCAGCCTAGGCTAATCAGAAAGTTATCGACCAATGAGAGACATTGTCTCAAATGACACTCAAGGGTGACCTCTGGCTTCCACGTATACACGCATATGTATATATACACGCTCTGCATACAGCCTGCCACAGCCCAGGCCCACTTACATGTACTGCTTCTGCTCCTCATGGTACTGCTCCTTGCTCTCCATGTTCTGCTCCAGGAGCATCTGGTTTTGCTGACTCAGCAGCTGGATCTGGCTCAGCAGGTGATGATTCTCCTCCTCTAAGTTCCCCTTGAGACGGGAGAGCAGCTGGAACACACACCAACAGTGCTTCAGTCGCCATGTGACCCTGTGATGTTACACTGCCAACCCAGCCTCTCAAAGGGAAGGGACACTTTCACAGGGTGTCCACCTTGGTACTGTCGGCACTAGTGAAGCCTGGGAAGGATCTACAAGCCAGCACGGCTGCATATAAGCACACCACCCAGCCCTGCTCCCCATCCAGCAGCTCCTGGGTGTCGAGAGAGCACGGATCAGACACCAGGGCTGGGGTACGAAACGAGACATACAACAGATCTAAAAACTTGGTATGAAAAAGGGGACCTTAAGATTATATGTGAAATGATATTTTTGATCTACTGGTTAAATAAAGTGTTATTACAATTAATTTCACTAGGGCCAGGGAGGTGGCTCAGTGGTGGAAGACTGCCATCTCCAGCACTTTCAAAAAGAAAAATTTATAAATCTCATTTAAAAAAGGAACTGTTTCGAAGGAGGCTACTACAAAGTGCTTAACTGCATATGTAGCTCCCATATTTCAACTAAAGCTCTGCTGTGAAAGAAAGCCTTTTATGCCCAAAGCCAGAGACTATAAAGACCTTGGGTCCTCCCAGTCCTCTAGTGTCTTGTGCCCTTGTAGCATAAAAGCTGTGTAGGGTAACAGAAGAGTGGCTATGTCCCAACAGAATTGACAAAAATTTCATGTAATTTTCATTAGTCGCAAAATGTCATTCATTTGATTTTTAGTTCCAGCCACTGAAAATGTAGAGAGCCATTCTCAGTTCATGGGCTGAGTTAGTGCAGGTGGTACGGGGGGCTGGCCTGTGGGTTAAATTTAATGGATTTTGTTTAAGGACAGTACTGTGGTATAGTGGGAAGGCCCAGAGGCTTTGAAGGCAGAGACTGAGTTCCTATCCTACCTGCCTATGTATCTCCCAGGGGTCTCTCAGAGACAAGGAGGAACCCACTTGCTCTCTTCAAACTCTCTGTTCAGTGAGATCTATCTCAAATTCTAGCTAAAGGAGGGCTTTGCTTCCTATAATGGACATTTCTGACCCAGTTCTATGTCACCAACCACTGGATCACCCAGCCCCGGGATCCAAGCTAGGCAGCTATACTCAAACCCAGGACATTTTGCTCATGTAGCTGTCTCCTGAAATGAAGAGGAACCAAAGATGGCACTACCATGGCCTGAAGGACCAGTGGAAGACACCGCCAACCTCATGGGGCTTCTGAGATGTTCCTACTACAGGTGTCACTCTGGTCTAACCTTGGCTTTAGGAACATCTCAAGTCTCAGAGAAGCTACCTGGGAGGAGGCTGGCCGCTCATGTCTCACCTCGCAGTGGTTGTCCAGCTTGGTCAGAGAGATGTCCATGCTCTGGTGCTGCTCCTTCAGCTCGTCGAAGCGCGCCTGCCAGCGGTTGAGCTCCAGCTGGGAGTTGTTCAGCGAGGTCTTCAGCTCCTTGGTGTGAGCGTGCAGCTCCTCATACTCCCCTTTCAGCTGGTGGTGCAGGAAACTGATCCTAGGGGGCGGGGGTCACAGGGCAAAGGGGCTAAAACACATTCCACAGACAGAGAAGCTTGCAGCGGCGGGTTCTGTATCTGCTCTGACAGTGGCAGACTGTGCAGTCACGCAAAGTCAATCTGTGTGTAATGTATGAATACTGAGCAAAATTGCTGCTTTTCAAACTGTATTCTCTGGGGCTCCAGGAGGACATACATCCCTGATGCCATACTAGTCTGGGTGTGGGGAGGAGGACAAGAAGCAGCCTAAGACACTGGATACAAAAGGACATCTTGGACTACGTGTCTCCCAGGAGTCTCTCAGAGATGAAGAGGAACCCATTTGCTCTCCTCAAACACTCTGCTCAGAGGGATCTGAGAGGCTTTGCCAGTTCTGATCCAGCTCTATGTCACCAACCCCTGGATCATCTAGTCCCAGGATCTAACCTAGGCAGCTACACTCAAACCCAAGCCATTTTGCTCATGTAGCTGGTCTCCTGAAATGAAGACGACATCATGGCCTGTTACAAAAGACAGATTTAACATTACAGTTCAGGCGTTTGGTGTAAGTGTTGGGGGGAGGGGGAAAGCTGTGCTATTGAATGAAAAATACCGATTTTTTTTCCCCCTCTAAAATGCAGTGCCCACAAGCTTCCAAAGGAGAGAGACAACCAACAGTCCCATCCAGCCATGATAGCCATGAACCACATCAACCTGATAACCCTACAAGTGCAACAGTGGTACATGTACCTGGGCAGTAACCAACGACTCTCTAATTGAACTTAAGACAACTCAACAAGAGAGAGACTATGCCTGGTACCCACCTAACTACTCAGAGCTGGTGAAATCATACTTAATTATGCTATATTTTTGTAAGAAAACATATGGAAAGTTAGTCACTGTAAAAAATAAAATAATAAAAATGTTGTGCCCAACTTGGTGGGGCTTTCCAACTCCTGAGATTATAAAATGGGATATGTAGGTAAGGGACTATATAAATCTACTACACTTATTGCCATCGTAACTCTGTAAGTCAGCTAGCTTTTCAAAAACTTGAATCTCAGGCTGGAGAGACGGCTCAGTAGTCAAGAGCACATGCAGCTCTTGCAGAGGGCCTTATTCCCACACCCCTGTAGGGCAGCTCACACTAACTATAAACTCCAGCTAGAGGAAGATCTGTCATCTCTGGCCTCCATGGGTATCTGCACTCATGCGCACACACCCATACGCAATATGTACAATTAAAACATAGAATTAAATCTTAAAAATAAACATTCATAAAAATCAAGTTCATTGTCAACATTGAAGAATCCAGATGCCTCACAGCTGCATATGAGATACCCGGCCTCATAGAATAGGAACAGGAATGATGACCTGATCCTAAGGAGGCAAAATTCAGTCCACTACAGGACTCTTGTGACCGTCCAAATACTCTGTATCACAGCCTGTGTCCGCTGGGGCAGTGCTTCCCAAATGCTTGCTGGGCCCCTTCGCCACAGACACAGGATAAAGTAACACCAGGATGAGGAGGGAAGCAGTGTTTCCTCCCCCAGTCAGACTTGAAACAAGAGAAGATCTGGACTCAGCCTTCGCTCTTGTTAACCAAAGGTTTCACTTGGAGTGTTACCTGATCTCTGAGCTACCAGATTTCCTCATCTCTAAAACAAGAAGGGGTGGTAGCCGGCAGTCCAGTTCTATTACATTGCTGCAAACATGGAATTAGTGAACTCTGAACCTTGCTCGTAGGGAGAACACAGGGCTCGCCATGGTTTACAACTGATTTAGACGCTGTTTCAGGTGAGCGCCTGCTCAGAGGCATTTTATGTAACACAGCCTCAGGGTGGTGACTCCAGGCAGGGGAAGCTATCTAACACAGGTTTTCTCTGCCGGGCACACTATACTGCTATTCTGCACTCAGGGACACTGACTGTACTAGAGCACTATGCCCGGGGCTGTTTTACACAGCAAGATAAGGACTCAACACTAAACACTAAAGATAAGGCACAGAAGAGATCCTGAAAAGAATGTTGTTAGTAATGGGAGAGATGAAACAAGGCAGCTGGGTGAACTTGAAGACTCAAATATTCTATGAACTCTGTATGTCCACAAAAGATCCATAAATAGGAGTGAGAGTCTGGTTACAACTAAGCCCTAGTGAGTGGCTAGATCTGTTGACTAAGGAGGACCACAAGTGGCTCCTGAGAGCTGGGCTCACATCTGAAGGTGACTTACGCCTACCCAGATACATGACCCATCCCTTCCTTGTACTGGCTGAGTACCGCCACCCAGCCCTCCCCCTGACCCACCACCTACCACCCAGCACCCAGCACAGCCCTCAGCTCCTTACCTGGCCAACATCATGCAGTTCATAAGAAAACATGGCCAGGAGTTCACAAGCCTCCACTAGCGGTTTTCAGAGAGGACTGGTCTGGACAGACTACCGACGTCACCTCCACTACTCCCGGGGCCAGGCGGATGTGCCCGGGTGCTCACCTGTCCAGCTCTCCTCGCAGCCTCTGGTTCTCGCTCGTGGCGATGGCGTTGGTCCGCTGCTCCCGCTGAAGTGCCTCCCGCTCGGTGCTCAGTACTTTCTCCAGCTCCTCCAGCTCTGCCTTCCGCTTCTGTAAGTCTCCGTGCCTAGTGGAGGAAACATGGCCAGGTTTTATCTACAACAAGCAACTCCCACCCCAGGAGACTGGAACATACACTCTCAGAAAGGGGGGATTCCTCTGAAACCTTTTCTCTGTGGAGAGGTGAGAAGCTGGACGGCAGGGAAGCAAGACAGATGTTGTCAGAGTGGGGTCGGCCTGTGACCTCGCCCCACGTGCCAGATTCATCTTCCATTCTCTGATCCTTTGTCTTCCCTGTCAGGCCTGGTCCCTTTTGTAGGTCACCCATGAGCATGAGGGTTTTACTCTACACCTTTTATTTTAGAGACTCGTGTTACAAAGTGGTTCACTAAGAACCAGTAGATCTAAAGGAAACCACAGAATAAACAGCTAATCCCTCCCCCTCCCCTCCTCAATCTGTATGAGCCCACGTATCTGTTCCTGGCTCTGGGAGTGGGTGGGAGAGACCTCCCCACACAATGAATTTCTTTCTCATTCAATCCCTGCAGGTTACACAGCTGCCGCTGGGGGCAGCAGAGCACAAGGTAGAAATGTGACAAGCACTGACTGTCACCCTGCAGATGACCCAGGATCTCCAAGTCATTGAGAGGAGTGGTCTGAGGCAGATTTCTCAATTATCCCGCTCAGGAAACTGCTCCCCCAATCCCCTTTCCCTTCTGAGTTTGTAGCACTGTTGGTGTCCTGTTGTTGGGGTCTCTAGTCTCTTCTCTAATTCTGCCCTCCACATTAGCTGTACCTGGATCACCTCACTGGAGCCCCAAATAGGAAACTCACTTAATGGCCAAGGGGCAGAGGGATAAGATGAGGGGACTGTTGGGTTTCCACAGCCAAGTTAGTGATTGTGGGGTAATCATCCAAGGTTGACAAATAAAGGCCAAGCTGATCAGCAAGGCTGCCTGCTCCCTGCTCCCCTTGTGATCTTAGGCAGAGCACATGCATCAAGCATGTGGCCCACAGGCTTTTGGGGATCTTGCTTACCACTGAGACTTTGACAAGACACAGTAAATTAATGTCAGGCGTCTGGTTAGGTATCAGATGAAAAGAACCCAGACTTTTGTCAATGCTGTGTGACAGACGCTCACAGGCCAACGCACAGATGGAGGAGCCTCCAGCTGTGTCCAACCAGCCAAGGACACTAAGTAGCTGACAAGAAGGGACTTTAGACCCTTAGTATGTTGTGCTAAGGGATCTAGAACCCTCAGTGTATGGGCAGGATCTTGGCCAACAGTGGGTGAATTAAGGACACACATCCTGGGTAACATTTGCATTTTTCAACATGTGCAAAATTTACCTTTAAAAAAACAAAACAACAAAAACAGCCAAGGTAAAGGGTATTTAAGTTAAAGGGTTAAGTTATGTTAGTTAAGTTATAGATACCTGGGGACTCAGCACCCTCCTTCCCTTTCTCTCTCCCTCCTCTCTCCCTCCCTCCCTCTTCTCTCTCCTCCACCTTCCAACTGTGCCGAGATCAGAGGTGTGGGATTACTTTGTGGTTTGTTGTGCATGTTCAATACTTAACATAATGGGAGGAGTCTTTTTTTCCTTTTAAGCAAGCATTCTAGCTTCAGACTTAGAAGACAGAGTCTACAGTGTGAATGAACACAACCCTGCACAGCAGTCGCCAGAATTTTCCCAGGGGTGTAGGTCAGAAGAGAGAAAAATGAGGAAGGAGAAAGAATTCTTAGAAAACAGGTCTCCAAGTGTCCGCACTGGGCCACCCAGAGCCAGAGTGAGTCATGGCACTCCTTGGCCCCAGTGTCCCCTGCCACAATCCCCAGCTGGACAAACAAAAAGGAAGTAGAAGTCGTTAAAGGTTCTATTCCCTTCCCTTGAGAAAGCTCAGGTGCAGCAACAATGCAAAGCAGCCCGCCAAGAGGAAATGTGGGGGAGAGACGGAGGCACATTCGGGCCTCAGGAAAGTACCAAGAGCTCTGTGACAGCCTAAGGGGCTCCACACACCAGCTGCCTGCACCACAGGCCATATCCCTACACCAGGCCTCTCACAGCCTCAAGGGTATACCCGGCCTCCCTGCCCCCAGGCCTCACCTCTCCCCAAGCTCCTTGTGCTCCAGCTCCAGGTTCCTGTGCAGCGTCTTCAGGCAGCTGTGCTGGTGGATGAGGGCCTCATACTCTGAGGACTGGCGCTCGTACAGGGCACCCAGGTGCTCATGGTCCTGAAGCAAGGCTTCATAGACAGCTGCCAGCTGCTCCTGCTGCTGCTGCAGACCCTCGTGCTCGGCCTCCTTGGCGGTCTGCTGGCTCTGTAGCACTGTGTACTGAGCACTGAGCGCTGCATTCTGGGAGCTGAGCGTGGAATTCTCCACCTGTAGGGAGAGCAGAGCGCCCCGTGTGTGATCGGGTCAAGGATGACCAGCCACAGACAGCCTCAGAGGGACCTCAAGGCAGGCCAGCCGTGGGGAGTGATGCCAGAACTTGAGGACTTGGCTTAGGAAGTGGGGCCAGCATGGGAAAAACTGGCCATGAAAAGGCTGTCATCCTGAGCCAACTCCAGAAATCCTGTCCTACATGAGCCCCTTACATGTCAGTACCGGTTATTTTTAAAGCCTATTTTCTCGAGTATTAGACAATACTGTCAACCAACTGATTTTTACATATTTATTTTTGTGCCCTTAGGGACTGAATCGAGGACCTTGTACATGCTAAGTGCTTTTATTAACGGGCTGCATCTGAGCACCTGAGTTTTTAAAGTATTCTAACACAATCCCATTTTAATGTCCAAGACATTAAAACTGAACAGGGGCCAGAACTGCTCTGATATTAAAACCAGACAAAGACTTTTTCCAAGCCAAAACAAAGTAACAAACCAACATCCTATTTTCTTATTTTAACAAAACAAACTCAACTTCTTTGCCAAGTGAGTTTCCTGTTTATTGTCTCTGTCCCATATGTACCTTTCCAGCTTTTCTCAGAAATTACATTAATGAGCAATTTTTCATTTTCCCACCACTTACAGACCACATGATAAGCAGACTGAGGTGCTGGCCCTGCTGATGGAAAGTCAGGTCCTAGCTTCATTTCCTCTCTATCAGCATAATATAGCTCTGCCAGGTATACCGCACAGAAAGTCTTCAACCAGGCTTACTCGATTCCAAATCTCTTTCTCTTTTTAAACACACCACACACACACACCACACACACACACACACACACACACACAACACATGAAAAGCAGAAAAATGAGGTTTTAGCCTAGCACCTCTAGGCCCAGCTGTAGGAAATGTCCCAAGAGCTCTCTACCACATTCAAAGATTCCCGTCTATGGTATACAGTACGCCTCTTAACAACCAGCTGGCCTCCACGTCCTCCATGTTTGGCCTTGCAGCTCCCACTGAGGAGCCATCAGCGTCCTGCTACCTGCAGCTTCGCAGTCTGGGTCTGCAGCGTGGTAGTGTGCTCCTGCAGGAAGGCACTCTGCTTCTGTAGGGTCAGGATCTGACTGCTGAAGGACACATTCTGAGTCTCCAAATGCTGCAGCTGCTCCTTCAGCAGCTGCCTCTCGGCCTGAAGAGCTGCGTTCTAGGGGAGAAGCACGCGCCAGTTACACACAGTGTGCCAGCTCTCTCTGGGCATGGGGTCGGGGTTTTATTGAATCTTCAAGGGTAGATGCGGCTGGGGTTCGTCAGGTACAGGAAGTTTATGGTTTCCCTCTTGGAAACGGAATAGAATTTACAAAAAGAGACAATACTTTATAGTGATGACTGCCTGGGGTCTGAGGGGTGCTGGCACACAGGCCACTTTCATGACTCCCTTTGTTTCCTTCAGTGTGGAATACTCCAAAAGTACTTTTCTGTGAGCTGAAGCCCCTTCCCATTGACTACAGAGCTCAAGTCGTCATCACCGAGCTGTCCATACCCTCGAGATAACAAGTGGAACAGGGTTCTTAAGACTAGGAAACTAGCAAAGGTCCTATCCATTATGCCACCATCAGGCTGGGAGGCAGGGCTCGGGCTACAGGCTCCGCTAGCCCTCATGAGCATGCCTTAGAGAAAGCCTCTAATCTTATCTCAGCTCTCATGTCCACTGAGAATCGTCAGGATGGACTTCATGAAGTCACTGTTGTGATGCAAACAGAACTGGAGGAGCGAGCATGCACTGAGAGCTTTCTCTGATAAGGGCCAAGGGTAAGTACGTTCAGGTTTGGTGGCCATGTCATCTATGCCCAGCAGCGGCAGCGGGAACGCAGCCAGAGCAGTGCAAACAGAAAAGGTGTGGCTGCATGACAGTAAAGCTCTGCTCAGACACAGCTTGGGAGGAGGGGCTGGGATGTAGCTCTGGAAAACCCAATACTACAGGGATGAAGGCTGGTGGACACGCTCTGTGGGGTACAGCCCGGGAGACTGAGTGTATTCCTTGTATTAGGAACTCTGAAGGGAGAATGATGAAAGCCACCTAAGGGCCCAGCCAGGACAACTCAGCAAATGTCCTTCTAGATCCACCCATGGCCTCTGCCATCCCATACTCTTTACAGTGACGATATGTATATGGGGGCAACTACTAACAGTATGGTCACTGCACAGGCAGGCCACTCACACTGCGCTCCAGCTCGATGGCCCGGTCCTTCACACGGAGGAGCTCCATGGTGGCCTCTTTGTGGCTGGGCCCCAGGCCTCCTTTTCTTGGTGACTGATGACCTTGGCCGGAGGGGGCTTCAGCATGTTCTGTGCTTGGGTTCCATCCTCCTGGGTCTGCCTGAGCTGCTCTCGCTCTTTCTTACCTGCAGGCAGTGTGGGAAAGCAGACTCAGTCAGGAAGGAACCATGCAGGAGCCCCACTAGTGGGTAGGGAGGGACCCCTCACAAAGTCTCAGACAGCCACCCACTCATTCCCCAAAGACAGGAAAAGCAGGGATGTGAACTCTCAGGCCCCACCTTAGCTACACTCTGGCAGCTCAGTGGCTCCAGAGCCTCCAGTCCATGGCATACAATAGAGGCAAACCAGGCACAGTCAATCAGACATCTCAGAGGCCTTGCCTGCTCTGCATCTGCCTGACTTCAGATCCCAAATCAACTCTATAATCAGGGCATGTGCCACATGTTCAAAAAGGGAACCATACATGTTGTCAGTCCACCCACAGATGGAGACTGAATGCACACAAAAGTGTGTGTGTGTGTGTGTGTGTGTGTGTGTGTGTAACACCTTACTGACATGTAAGGGAAGTGTGAGGAAAGCATGTCTGTATGTACGTAGAGTGTGCACATGTATTCCACATGTTCTCTACATGTATGAGAACATGTACTAGTATGTGCCCAAGAGCTGACACACATATTCATATAAGGCCCTGTAACATCTAAGGGGCCTTAGGAGCCTGTGGTCTTCACTTGGTCCTCTGGGCTGTTTCATGTTGCTACACTTCACCTGGAAGTGTGGGATTGCTCTGAGCCACAGCCTCCTCCCCATTATGCATCTGGCTCTTGTGTGCCCACCCCCTATACCCTGAGGGTGGCACCCTCAGGATCCTGCCCTTGGTTGCTCTGGGGAGGGTATGACAGAGGCCTGGCCCTCACCATCTGCAGCTCAATCTGGAGTTGGCGATTCAAGCTGTCTTTCTCTTCCACTTGTGCCTCCAAAAACACAATCTTTTCTTCTTTCATAGCCAGCGCTGTTTTCAACGCTGATTCGTTTTTGCCTTCCAAAATCTTGCCTTTGCTAAAAATATAAAGATATAATAATAGTAGAGATTTCCTTCCCCTTCACCTCTAATCCCATCTCCCTGTGGTCAACACACCCTTCCCACTAAGCTGGTTTTATACACCACTGTCAGAATGTGGTCCAGGGACCTGGGCGCCAGACCCACTGCCGAGATCCCTTGGCAGGGGGTGGGAGAAGGGGTTGCTCATTCGGCTGACACATCCACAACACCATCCATCACACAAAATATCACAACTACATTTTACAGCCAGTCCTTAAAGAAGTACTCTATCACAAACACTTCATAGGCGGGGAGACTCCATCTCAGGAAACCCCAGCCACCGGTGCGGGGTCACAATGCTAGCCGTGTGGCAGGCCTGCAGCCTTTCCATTGCAACAAACATGTCAAAGCAGGCATGTGAGTCTGCTGGTTACAAAGCCAGAAAAGCCACACTGTTCAGAGAAAGCAGAGCTAGGAAAAAGTGCAATCATCAAATTGAAAGAGAAGTGGCTCTTCTTGTGGCTGAGTGCAGGTCAGTCTACAGCCTGTCAGGCATGAAGGAGGCCCTGGGGTTATTGGCTAGCACCATAGCCTTTTTATCACACACAACAATCTCCTTCCATATCTCCTGAGACTCCTAGGGCCACGACTTGAACTGCAAAGGACAGGCACAAGGAAGTCAAGTCACACAGTGACCCAGAAGATCACATTCATCAGAGCCGAGTGCTAAAGCAGGGCACCGTCCTTACGTGTCACCATGACTGTTATCCTCCTGCAGCAGCAGTTCCTTGCTGAGGCCGACCTTCTCCAGCTCCTGGCTCAGTTTGTCCAGCTCGCTGGTCAGCTGTTGGCTCTTCAACTTCTCCAGCACCAGGTCCTGCAAGACAGAAAACACCACTGTGGACAGGAGGCTGGCGGAGGCATGGCAGGGAGGCTATGGCCTCATGACGGTGTCACAGCTTTGAGCCACTTCTTCCCCAAAGCTGCTAGTTTCAGATATTTCAGACAAGTAGGCTAGGTCAACTCCAGAATGCTCCACCAAAAGAAAGGGATGGACAGTCTTTCCCAGCCTTGTAAACAACAGACCACATGGCAACCATATAGAGAACGGAACCAGAATGTTCTCCTCCAAAATGGGTGAGAAATACTGCTATGATGACTTTTAGCAGCAAGAATTCCCTACTAGTATGACTCGCTTTTGAAAATTACACATTGAGCAAATACTTAAATATAAAGAAAGGAGATTTGGGGCTGGAGAGATGGCTGAGTGGTTAAGAACCCTGACTGCTCTTCCAGAGGGTCCTAAGTTCAATTCTCAGCAGCCACATGGTGGCTCACAACCATCTGTAATGGGGTCTGATGCCCTCTTCTGGTGTGTCTGAAGATAGCAATGGTGTACTTATATACATAAAATAAATAAATCTTTAAAAAAAAAAAAAAAAAGAGGAGCTTTTGTTGTTGTTACTGTTTATTGAGATAGGGTCGAAGATAGCTCGGGGTGGCCTTGGACTTGATGTGTAGCTTCGGATGAACCTGGACTTCTAATCTTCCTGCCTCTACCTCCAACTCTACCTCCAAGTATTAGTGTTACAAGGATGCACCACCATGCCCGATTTTGTGTGGGGATTCCAACTTAGGGAGGGCTTTATGAACACTAGGTGAGCACGCTCCCCACCAAACTGGCCGTCTCCATGCTGAAAGAGATTATTTTAAACCCTGGCTTTGGTTTAACCTTTCAGAACGTGGACGATGAAAGGTCTCCACAATCCCTATGCTTCCTTCCATCCCCACACAACTTGCTGAGGGGAGCTAGTATCTCCTGCCTGGGGCACAGCTATCCCTCCTAACCAAATCATACGCAGGACAGTACTCCCACCATCCAATGTTCCTGCCGGGTTAGCATCTCTGGCAAGGGGTTATGGGTTAAAATGTCATGGATCTGAATGAATCTGGATGAAGCAGAGGAGAGCTAGCATGTGGGGTTTTTTGACAGCCTTCTAACCTGTCATGGCCACCACCCATACCTAGTGCTGAGATGGAGGCGTTCTAGGTCAAAGCCCTTTGGAAGTAGACATTCAGGAGGCTGAGACAGAAGGATCAAGAGTTCAAGGCTAGCCTGTGCTATATAGGGAATCCCAGACTAGCCTGATCAAGATTCTGTTTTCAAAATCAAAAACAAGAGCAGGACAGCACCTTGGATTGGTAAGCGCCGGGACAGATGGCAGACTGCTGTCCCTACTGTGGTGAGTGCGAAGTGCATCTATGTAACAAGCCCTGGAGGTCCCTGGGTAGTTGGTGACTGTGTCACAGCCCACACTGTCTGCACTCTACAGACATGGACTGTGGGTGGCATGTAGGGCCTGAGTCCCTCCCTGGCTCACTGACACAAATAGTTGTCTGTTTTTTTTAACATTGTCATGGCTCTGGGCTCACTTTGAAATCACATCCCTTCTCTTGCTAGGCACATAACAGCCTGTAGTCGCCTCAGGCTGAGCTCCACAGAGCAGTATCTCGTTCCTTTGATCTCTTCCTTGTCTACCTATCACATGCTAAGGAGCCAGGTACCTGAACCAGTGAGCTGAAGACTCCTGGAACATAGGCTGAGATGAAACCTGCAGGTTGGACCACCCAGACACTAATGCTATCTTCTAGAGCTACACCATAAACGAGCACCCTGACAATCTACGAAGTAGAACAGCTACACCGGGAAGCACAATATACCACAGGCTAAAATGGTCACACACTTTGGTCCCATCGCTCCAGTGCCAGGAACATATCCTTTAAAAAGTGTCTGATGTGTCCCTGAAGGGCCAAGGATGTCCAAGACCACTGACAGTTAGCATGCTTAAGGCCACATGTGTGTTCAATCCTCAACACCAAAGAGAAAGTAAAAGACCCCAAACCCAAACCAAAATGCCGAGGAATATTGAGAACAATCTAAGGGGGCCAATAATTACCAAAGTAAATCTATGGGCTTTAGTATCTTGCAGTTATAAAGAAAGCATGGCTTTGAAACCTGTTCGCTGTGGGGACGGTGACTCCGCAATTAAGGGCACTTGCTGAAAGCCTGGCAACCTGATTTAATCCTCAGAATCCAAATGGTAGAATGTCAGAAAGGACTCTCTCAAGCTGTCTTCCAGTCTCCACATGCAAGCTGTGACACACACATGCCACCCTCCCCTCCAACACATATACAAAGTAAATAAATAAACGTAAGAAAAGGAAACCATGACCCAAAACCTGAAACCTATTTCATGTGGGAAAACTTGAAAACATAATTAAAAGAAAAAACACACAATAGCTAGACCATTTGTGGTCTGGAATGGGGCAATCTTCGGTGCATGACTGTCTTAGGATTCTTTTTACTTTATAGTCAATTTTTGGGAATTTTGGTGTTACTCCAGGCTAGCAATATACATGGCTCAATGGTGGCTCTACGTGCTGGGCAAAAATAGTGAGCTAGAGCCAGTCAGTCACTCGGGGTGGAGGGCAATCACAGGCATGAAGAGCTGTGTGACTTAGCTTCTGGTGGGCAGGAGATGAGGTGTGTTAAGTTCATCTTCTACTTATGGTTTCAGTCTACGGTGAGCCGTGGGGACACAAGCCTTTGTGAATGGAGGGGCACCAGCACGGGGGCTTGGAGTTGTCAGTGAGCAGTGAGACTACCCGTCTCTCACCCAGGCTGATCAGACTTGTAACTACCACACACTCAGCTCCAGGGAAAAACATCTCAGGAGAATACAATAAAATCCTCCTCTTATTCTAGAACCTCCCCCTCCCGTCCTGGAAACAGGCCCATTTTGCCATTGTCCCTGCACAAGGCTCACCTCTCTCAGGGTGGTCAGTGTCCTCGTGTGCACGGTGACCTGCTTGGTGAGGTCCCTGTTGTCCTTCTCCAGCTCCTTCAGCTTGCTGGCTGCATCCCGGCAGCGGGCCAGCTCCTTGTCCAGCGCACGACTCTCCTTCTCGGCCGCTGACAGCTTGGCGGCGCTGTCATCCAGGACGGCGTCCTTGAGTTCCACCTGCTGCCATAGGCGTCTGGCCTCCTTCTCCAGCAGTTTCTTGTCCTTCTCCAGCTGGGCCACCTCCTGCTCCAGGGCCTTCCTGTCTTTCTCTGCCCCCTCAAGCTGTTTGTTGGTGAGCTGCAGAGCCTCTAGGTCTCGCTTCAGGGCCTGGCGCTCGGCCTCCAGCTCGCTCAGCTCCCGCTCCAGGGCCTGAGACTTGTGGCTGCTGCTCTCCAGGCTGTGCTGCAGCTGCAGGTTCTCAGCGCTCACGCTCTGGTAGCTGAGCTCCAGGCGCTCCGACTTCTTGCTTAAGGTCTTCAGCAGCTCCACACTCCTGCGCAGCTCCTCCTTCTCCCTCTCTAGCTGCTGGTTCTCAGTCTCGATCTGTGCCATCTTGGCGCTGGTGAAGCGCATGGCCTCCACCATCTTGCGCAGCTCCAGGTTCTCCTGATCCAGTTGCTTGTTGTCCCTCTCTAGGCCCTCGAGCTGCACAGACACGTTCTGCAGGGTGTCCAGGGACTTTCTCAGCGTCCGGTTTTCCAGCTCCAGACCCTGGCTCTCATGCTCCAGGGCCTCGACCTTCTCGGTGACCGTCTTCAGGGAGGTCACCTTCTTGGTCAGCTGCTCGTTCTCCTTCTGCAGCCGGTGCAGCTCCCTCTCCAGCACCTCTGCCCGCTCTCCCTTCTCCTTGGCCTCCTCCAAGTCTCTGTGCAGCTGCTTCTTCTCCAACTCCAGTTGGCTGAGCTTGCTGCCCGCCTCAGTCACGGCCTGGTGGAGGGCTCTGTTTTCCTTCTCCACATCCTTCGTGCTGTTGACCTGCGGCCTCTCCCTCAGTGACCACACAGCCTGGTGGAGGTGGTCCTTCTCCTGCTCCAGGTCCTTTATCTATGAGCAAACACATTAGGCATGACCCAGACTGCGGCAGGAACCTCCACTAGTGCTCTAGGTTCGTACAAGGGCTTCTATGTAGACGTCTTCAATAGCTACAGGGCACCCAAACCCATCCATGTCTCATCCAAACACACTCAATACTGTGAGCATGATCTTAAACCTAAACGATACATCTCTTTCTTACAATTGTGATGCCCTTGGTCCACTCTGTGGTGGTCGGCAGGACCCAGTGGACGCCCCGCCTACCTCCATGACCTTCTGTTGTAGCATTCTACTGTCTCCCAGCATCTTCCTGAAGGACAAACTGAATAGGCTACTATTTTCTATGCCCTGCTCCCTTCCTGTGTCTTCTCAACTTCATAGTCAATGCCCCAAGCAACCTTGCACAATGGCTCTAAAGAGGCCCTGCAACCACTACTACCCACCAGCCCTTACCTTGTCTAGTCATAAAGATCCCTATGCCTGCTGCCTGGTACTTGCCTTCAAGGTGAGCTGCATGGGCAGGGCCCACCTGTGCTCATCATGTACAGTGCTGTCTGACCTCTCCTCCCTCGCTTCTTATCATCTACAACAGAAGCTAAAATCCTAAAGTACTAGATAACCCAGCCTTGCTCTTTATTCTCCACTTATTTCTGTCCAGAGTTTGGAGATGTTCAGTGGCCTTAGAATGGCCTGGTCCTGATGGCACCCCTGAGCTACTTATCAGTACCCTGACACTGCCAATGGTGGAAGCAAGCAGAACCCTGCAGGTGTGCCAAGGTCTTACTCTTGTCACTAACAGCTTTTAGAAATAACTCATTGCCCTGTGTGCTACAGAATGTTTAGCAGCCTCCACCCATGTCCTAGTTAGCTTTAACTGTCAACCTGACAGACTCAAGCCAGCAAACAAGAGTCACATTGAGGGACTACCCAGATCAGATTGGCCTCTAGGGGATTGTCTTATTGATGTAAGAGGGCCCAGTCCACTGTGGGCAGCATCATTCCCTAGGCAGATAGTCCTGGTCTATATAGGAAAGCTAAGTAAGGATGAGCCCACCAGAGTCAGAGAACAAGCATCCTCCTCCTAGACTATTCCTGCTGTGTGTCCCTGACTGTAAGTTCATTTCCTGGAAGTCACTCTGTGTAGGGTACCAAGTAGGCCTGCCTTCAAGTTCCTGCTTCCCCGACATCCCTCAGTGATAGGCTGTTACCTGTAAGGTGTAACCTTTCTTCCTCTACACTGCATTCAGTCACAGTGTTTGCCACAGCAACAGAACTAGAATAATTGTGCCAGGAACTCTCGTTACTTCCTTCCCAGAGTCAGAACAATTGGAACTGTCTGGGGACGCTGCCCAATGACATGGCCGTCCTCCTCAGCTCCTCAGCATGAGTGAGTGAGGCGGTGATGGCTATGCCTACCTGCCTAGCCCTGTCCGCCTTCAGGGCCTCCATGCCACTCTGCAGCTGTTCCTTCTCTCGGATGAGCTCCTCACTCAGCGTCTCCAGGTCTTGGTTACTCTGCTTTTCTCTCTCCAGCTGCGTTTGTAACTTTTCAATCTGCAGATGTAAAGATCCAGCCTGTGACAGTCAATCTAACCAGGTGAGTGTGTTTAGACACAGACAGACCCTTCTCTGCCCAGCTTTAATACAGGCCCGTGAGGGACAAAAGGGTACCAATGGTAAGAGAAGTCACTGGGCAGCATGGTGCCGTGCGTCCAATCTACTCTATGTCTTGCTTTTTTTCCCTTGACCTCATCCATGTCCGCTCAGCGTCGGACCACATACCCAAAGCACCTAGCACCACATTCCTGACAAGGACCGTACAGCTTCCCTCTTTCCTTATGCTTGGTGATAGCATCCAACTGCTCAGGTTCTGTCACCTTCCAGGTAAACCTATCATCAAGTCTTGCCCCTTCTGCCCATTCTATTCCCCCTACAATCCACTGCCACTGCCCTGGGTCAGAGTGTATTGTGCTGCCTGGACAATTTCCCTCCCATCACCACCCATCAACACCAGGCTCTGATGGGGGAATCCACCAGTGCCCAAGCTTCCTAGAACATGAGCTACCTACATAAGAGTTCTCCATATCTTCGGAGCATCTGCGTGCCCATTAGGATGTAGGTCCTGACTCAGCAGGGCTGGCAATCCTGTCCCCTGGAGATGCCCACACTACAGTCTACTCTGCTGAGGCTTCAAGCCTGGGCTGTCTCTTCTTGCTATCACCGAGCATATTTTCAGCATGAGACACTTGTGCTGGTCTCAGAGGGCACAGAGTCAAAAGTCTGTCCTTCTTACTATGTGTCCTCAAGGAAGTTCCTGATAACTACCCAGAGCCAGAGACATCTGTCATGCTCAACCATAATACCTATTGCACCTCAGGCAACTGACCCTGCCTGGACACTGCTAGGTCCATACAGTTTTTGACTCTATGGACCTGGGGATCTGTGTTTTATATGTGTCTCAGGCTGCTGATTGAAGGGTCACTGTTCTAAAACACAATACTAAGAAGTATCTGAAGCTCAGCCACCACTCTATCTGAACCTTTAAGGGAGGACCAGAGTTGCCCAGTGACCCCGAGAGCATAGTGTGGCTCACACCGAAGGTTCCAGTTCCTACAGCTCTAAGCATCCCTGTCTAGATTGACTCTGCATCTTTCTCCTTCCTACTGCACAGTTAGGGGCACCATGACACTCTCTACAGGGGAAGCTGGGGTGCACTAGTGGTAAAGGTGAGGTCAGTAGGGGTGTGCATGTTTCATGGTTGTTAGAGTCCCAGCATTGGACCCTAGCCAGGTGTCCCTCAACCAGGCACGCCTGGTTACGGCTTTCCAGAAGGGTGATATGATGTATCACATGCGGATCTTTTCCAAAATCAAGACCACCTGTCCCACTCATCTCTGTGCCTTCCCTTACCCAAGACCTCAGAAGGGAGGCAGAGCTGCCTCAGCAGAGCATGCTGTGTGGCCAGAAAGAGAAGCAGTTGCTAGTAGGCAGTGGGGTCAGTTATGGAAGAGCACTGACCCACAGGTCAGTGACTAGCCCAACGCCTTTACGAAGGACTAGGACTTGGGTCCTTCCTACACATGCTCTCAGGCCTGTGGGATAAGGC
The DNA here is from genome assembly GCA_021653895.1 of Mastomys natalensis. Taxonomy (NCBI): domain Eukaryota; kingdom Metazoa; phylum Chordata; class Mammalia; order Rodentia; family Muridae; genus Mastomys; species Mastomys natalensis. Next base: position 355,805 of record JAJTUV010001294.1, read on the forward strand.
TCCCAGCTCTGCCCTGAGCGATAATGAATACCACAGCCTCTTGGCTTACACCCTCGCCACCAAATATGCTTGACCCCACTCGTAGAGAGCTATGCCAGACTTTGTGTCTGACACTGCTGCTGCAATCCAAACATGGGGTGTTCCTGTGTCCTGCTTAACCCTCTGGATGGGTCACCTAGGTTTTCCTTTCTTGGTTCTCTGTTCCATACTGTTGTTGCTTAATCGACCCCCCTCCACTCTCTCTCTTTCTCTCTCACATACACACACTGACTGAGACATAGGCAGTCATGCTGGTGGCAGTGCCCACTGCACACGTTTGTATACAAAGAATAGGCTACAGGGCAGAGGTGACCCACACTATCCCTATCCCAGCAAGAAGATACCTCAGGCTTTCCTGCCGGAGAACCCATGGAGTGGGAGGGTCTTAACTTCTTTTATGTCATCTCTTTTTTATATTGTACAAGACTGGGTGCCCATTTATAAAGACATCCCTGCCTTAAGACCACAGAAATCTAAGAGACCAAATCATGTGGTCACTTCTCCCATTTTTGCTTTGCTCCAAAAGACAAAACATGAGATAGGAGTGTCTCCTACTGTCCTCTAAAGGCAGAACAAGTCCCTTGACGGTGAAAATGTCACATGACACTCAGTACTTAGAGGAGGTAAGCGCAACTAGATGGCTCCAAGAGATCCTTCCCACAGCAGGAAATGTGCGCCACGCCCCAGGCAGAGGAGAAAAAACAGCAGAGGTGGGGTCCCAGGGCTGGGTTTCCTCCCAGCTTGTCCCCTTCCCCCTACTGCCCCAGGAGCCTCGTGACACATCATGGCATGTTAGGAGAATACAGACGTGAGACACAGGTCCCACAGGAGAGCTGCCAGTAAGGACATCTCCTCAGAGTCTGGCAGTAGATGTGTTTAGGGTCCTGGGAGGTCACCTTCTTGCTAAGCTGCTGGTTCTCCTTCTCCAGCTCCCCACATTTGAGGCTGCTCTCCTCGAGCGCCAGCGCCGTGTCCCGAAGACCCTGGATGGTGCTCTGGAGGCTCTGGTTCTCCTTCTCCAGCTTCAGGATGCGGCTGGAGGCGCACTCGTTCAGCTCAAACACGAAGGACTTCCTGGAGGCTGAAGGGCCGAGTCTGTTAGGGCCTATCGCTTTGGAAACTGCTTCCACCTTCTGACATAAGCTGAGCCCCAAGAGCTAGGCGTCCCCTCTTGCTCTCCATTCTCATCCCAGTAGGACTGCTGCTTCAGCACCCAACAGTGAGGCCCCCTGCTGGCAGAATTGGGGCCCACTCAATCTAGAACTTAAGGAGAAACGGGATTACCATCGGGAATCTATGCTGCTCAGCAGAGGGAAAGTGAGCAGCTGACTGAGGGGGAGGAAAGCTGTGCCTGTGTATATATATGCCCACTGTTGGACAGCCTGGGCTGAAACCTAGACATTAGAGATTTCTTCCAATTTCTCAATTATGTGGAAGGCAAGTCAGACAGTACATGCAAGCTGCTTTAGACTTTTCAGTGAGACTAGAGAAAAGCTGAATGTTTTAAAAGTCATCTACTCTGCTTTTAAACAACCCAGCACTTTTTGAGGGTCAAGAACTAGACTTCTTGGTCTTTTCCTCAGATGCAAGGCTTCAGGTAAGTCTTAGAGCTTCTCAGGAGGCACACCATAGGCCTGACACAGCCTAAGGAAACAGTCTGCCCACCTATCAGAGCCTTATCACACTGTACAGCTGAGGTTTCTTCTGTGGCTATGTATTGTAATGCTAGGTACTGGCCTCAGGAACAAGGAAATCCTAATATTCAGTGCTATGTGACCTTGCTCCTTAAGCTATTGGTTAAATAAAGATGCCTCTAGGGGGCAGAAGAGAGGTAGGTGGGGCTTCAGTTGCCAGGCTTGGAGTCTGGGGCAAAGAGCTGAGAGTGAAGAGAGAAGACACCATGAGGAAGGGGTCATGAGAACTGGCCATGAGGGCTGGCCAGTCGGAATACAAGCAACCCAGAAGGAACATGGCAAGTCATATCTCGGGGTTATCGATAGGGAAAGACAAAATAGCATAGAGGGTTGACACTGGCCAGTTCTAGTGCTATTACGGCTTAGTATAAAATAAAGGTTTTGTGCTTTTATCTGGGAACCAAATGATCAAAGGTAGGGTAGAAATTAATATTCAATTAATATTCATGACAACACTGTACTGCTGATGTTCTGTCTTTCCACTCCTGACTCTAACTCATCACCCAGGGCCTCTGACAGGGTATTGAGGCCCACAGCAGAGGCATCCATGCATGTTCAAATGCTATGTGTGACACATGTGTTTGGATCCTTGGGCAACTACCAGGACAGAGGAGTGTGTCTTCTCCAGTGCCTATCATCTATCGGAGCAACAGTACAGACCCGACAGGCTAGACTATTCTAAAGACAGGCTAGACCATTCTAAAGCCACAACGGCAATAGTGGGAGGGAACTGTGACAACAACATAGTATGTCAAATTCTAGCATCCAGAGATGCTCAAGAGGCCTCCTTTCAGTTAGCTAAAGAAAGTAACCCAGCCATCACGGATCTTGAAGGAGAACCTACAAGCACACTTTACTATACTTTACAGCATAATGCCTAACTAGACACTCTAAATACTTATCCGGTAGAGGACTCATCATCATCAAAAACCCACATCTCCTTGTGACAGAGATCATTAAAGAAAACCTCAACCAATCAAAACGCAGAGAACAAATGATCATGTAGTACCCAGTCCCAAGTGACACATTTACAATACAAATTCTGCAGAATTGTTCACAGCAAAAGACGGGGTGAGAAGACTGTAGGAGCCAGAGGAGCAGAAGTCCTAGAAATGCCAGAAGCTACACCATGAAGTCTCATCATGGCTACTTACAGGACACCAGCAGCCAAACAACCATGCAAGAGGGAAATGACATGGGACCTCAACCAGGACAAAGAACTACAAGCAACTAAGGAAGGCTGAGAGCAGGAGAAACAGTCTTCCCCGAGAGAGAGCCCCCAAAGTGGTTATCCAATACCAAATGGTCGGCCCTGAAAACACACATACAAGCAACAGTATGTGGACTGAATAGAGTGCATTTACATATTCGTGTGTGTGTGTGTGTGTGTGTGTGTGGTGTGTGTGTGTAAAACAACAGCTAAAGAAACAGAGGCCATAAATTTGAAACAGGAGTGGTAGTGCATTAGAAGAGTTGAAGAGAGCTGGGCGGTGGTGGCGCACGCCTTTAATCCAGCACTTGGGAGGCAGAGGCAGGCGGATTTCTGAGTTCGAGGCCAGCCTGGTCTACAGAGTGAGTTCCAGGACAGCCAGGGCAACACAGAGAAACCCTGTCTCGAAAAACCAAAAAAAAAAAAAAAAGAAGAGTTGAAGAGAGGAAACCAAAGGGGGAAAATGATGTAATCGTGTCTTAATTAAAGAAAGGAAGGAAGGAAGAGAGAGAACCTAAGTAAAGCCCCTTGCCTATAACAAAAGTTCACTAATTCAACCTGTGGCAATTTGGACACAATTCTGCAACATTTGTGTGGAGTGATTTTGATAATGGTGAAATCTATATAAATTTACCATTTTACATGTTTTTTAGTATTTTATTACATTTACGTGTGCGTGTGTGTGTGTGTGTGTGTGTGTGTGTGTATTTGCATTAGTGTGCAACACTGAACTCAGATTATCAGGCTTATCAGCAGCACATGTTTTACCTGCTGAGCTGTCTCACTGGCCTCAGGTTAGGTATTTTTAAAGGTTCAACATGTGGCACTAGGAACACGCACTGCTTGGCCACTGTCACCACAGTCCATCCTTCTCATCCTTCCATGCTGAGATTCGGGACAGAACAACAAGCATGTTCCTACAGCTCAGCAACGGCACTGATAGCTAGTGGCTTGTCACTAACTAAAGCAAGCCCCACACTGTGAGCACCAAGGCTTGTTCATCAGACCACCAGCAACCGGGACTCACAGCAACATACACAAGGCCAGGTAAGGCTAAAGCTGGTCTCCTCACATGTACACTCCAGCTGATGACGCAAGCTAAAGTTTAAGGACAGAGTTATCACTCCAGGTTACTCAGCTAATGAGTACAGAAGCTGCACTTTACACCAGGCCTTTCCAAGTCTTTCTGTCTTTCAGAACCCACTAGAGAGGCCCTGGGCGCAGCTCAGTGGTACAGAATGTACATGTACTCAGTATGCTCGAGGCACTGACTTCAATCCTCTGTCCAAGAACGGTATGTAACATTTAGAGGCAGGCACAGCTCAACCCTAGCTATTCAGGAGAATGGGGCAGGAGGATCACCCGAGCCCCGGAGTTTGAAACCAGTCTGGGAAACATAGTGAGATTAACCAACACTATCATTAAGAATAAATCACTGGCCCAGAGAGATGGCTCAGCAGTTACGAGCACTGGCTGCCCTTGCAGAGGACCTGGGTTCAGTTCCCAGCACTCACTAGACAGCTCATAATCGTAACTCCAGTTCCAAGGGATCCGAGATCCTCTAGGTTTTACATGTGGCCAAAGCATGCACGTAAGTCCTGTGGCCAGTGAGACAGCGCAGTAAACACCCATGCACATACGTCATGTGACCAGTGAGACCACTCAGTGAGTTAAAAGAACATGGATGCCACACAACCTGATGACCTGGGTTTGAGCCCAGGACCCACATGGTGAAGGACTAACCAATTCCCACAAACTGTCCAGACTTCCACGTATGTATACACATATAAATAAATGAAATTTTAAAATAATAATAGAATAATATAAACATGTCCATGCCTGACCTTAAAAGGTTCATAAACTATACCAAGCAGTGTGAATTGATCAGGCCTTGAGGCTGGCCCTGGCCCTTGGCTTAAACTGCCTCTCTAGTCCACCAGGGGGCAGACGTTCCTCCTTGTAGGCTTGAAACTTCACAAGAGAGACAATGCCCTCTCCCACCCTGTGTGGCTGCCAGGCACCTCACTCAGCCTGGTTTGCAGGCACCAAAGCAGACACAACTCAGTGTCCACAGACACACGTTAACTCAATGCTTTCAAGTTCGGAGCTGGGAAGAGCACTGGAAGAACGACCTTGGTAGTATTCTCAGGGAACTTTTATCATTGTCTTTCAAACCTAAAATAAGCCAAACGCCCATGCCGGCTCTATAAAGTGCTAATTCAATACTAACTGGCAATCGGGCGCATGGGAAAGGTGAACACAGCTATTTTCAAACACAGGAATTGGCTTATTGTTTGTCAGGCGCTGGAGCTTCCTGCTGCAGTGCTGACTGGGGTCCCCCACCCTTCCCATAATGGACACCTTATCTCAGGGTACCAGCAGAGGGCAGCAGTACTTGCCAGGAAAGAGGACTCCCCCACCCCACCCCCCACCCGCAAGATCCATAAAGAGCCTGGGACTGGGGAGCAGCAGTCACTTAGCATCCCCACCAGGGAGACAGGATAAGCTGCATCCATCCTGCCCAATTATGCAAATGAACAGTGCAAATAATGTCCAGGGTACATTTATAATAAGGATTAGTGATCACTGGGGACACTTCTTGGTGTCAGGGCTTTCTGTCATCAGCAGAGAGAGCTGTGATCTGGAAGCTCCTGAGTGTCCATATGGGAAACCAAGAAATCCCAACACTTCATTTGTAGTTTACTTCCGGGCATCGGGCTGCCAGGCCACTCATGTTTCCCCTAGGGAGGACTGTAATGAAACAGCTCCAAACGGCACTTGAGGAAATCACATTTACTGGTGGAGAGTGGGTGGGTTGTTAGGAAACCTCAGCGCCAAGGGCTCAGCTCCGGGATAAGCAGCAGTGGTTGAGACGGGGTTGGATCCCAGGCTCCGGGCACTGCCTACCATCGGACAAGTCGGCGTTCTTGGACAGCTGTTCCAGCTCCCAGCCCAGGTGGGCCGACTCGTTCATGCTCTGCTTCTGTGCGATCTCCAGAACCATGTTCTCCTCCAGAAGCTCCTCAATCCGTTTCTTGTCTGTGTCCCGATCCTAGGCCAGAAAGAGGGAAAGTGTGAGGACAGGTCTGATTAGCCTCAGACTCGCAGTATCTACCTCCATCCACTGCAGGAGGATAGCATGCTTCCTGCCAGGCTGAGAGCCATAGAGAAACACCCGACTCAGGGCCCCACTGCAATAGGAACTGCTACTAGATATTCCCTTGACATTTCTACTTAGGTCAAGAAGGAAGTTCTAAGGTCATAGTGGACACTCTCTGAACACAGGGACACAAGGAACAGTGCTTTGTGACAGGCGCTCTGGGGATGGGCACTTGTTGGCTCCGAGTAGGTCTTTGCAGCCTCAAATGCTGTGACAGGTATGATACACTAGTGCTCAATGCATCCAAGAGCCATTGAGGACCCTTGAAAAGGACACACTTGTGTTCACCCTTGCAGAAGAGCGGTTACTTTTGCAGAGGCGACATAAAAGTCAGGTCCCAGATGTGTCAAGGACAGTTAAGTGCCCACTCAAGCCACTGAACTTAGCAAGCTCTTCTTGTAGTCAACAAGCTGCTGGCAGGCAGCAAACTCAGAAGCTGACACATTAGAAGAGCCTGCCTTCCCTACACCACGAGTCCCACCCCCCATTTCCTCCCCTCCCACATCCATTGCACCCGTCCATTAATACCAGTTCTAAGTCGTGGAGTTTCGATTTAAGCTGTAGGTTCTCTTTCTCCAGCTCGTGGACTTTATCACTGCGAGCCCGGGAGGCAGTCAGTTGCTCCTCCAACATGGCCTTGGTCTCGATTAAGATGATGTTGTCTTCTCTCAGCTCCTGAGGAGCAAACCCAACAGGAGAGCCATCAGATAAAAGGCCAGGGTCGTGACCACGGGACTTCTAAACAAAGCACTTTCAGGACCCTGGAGCCAAGCAGCCAGCTAGGAACACCATACAGGAAAGCCCTGCATTCAGTTCTTGTCCCCCTCACCTATAACAAGAACTCTCAAAGAGAAATTCAAGAATCAAGAAAATACTTAATGTTCCTGGGGTGTGGATCAGTGGGAGGTGATTGCCTCGCATTGCGCAAGCCCTGGGTTTGCTCCTCAGCACAGTAAACACTGAATGGTTTTGAAAAGACAATCTTTCCTCAAGGTCTTCCACAAGCCGGATGATCCTACACTTGGACCCCAATGGAAAGTGGACTCGGCTGACAATGCCTGAGTTTCCTTTCACAAAAGGGAATGGAGTGGCTGAGAGTCCACAGAGGGGAAGGAGCCCAGGACTAAGCCAGATCCTCTCAATTCAGTATTTATGCCAGATAAGGAAGTCTTTACAGTGGCCAAGTCCCAGCACAGCAGGGTAGGCAGATATGAATCCCACAGTCAGGTGCAGGCAGAGACCATGTCTTCTGCTGCATCACAGAAAGAGGCCAGTCTGTGTGCCATGCTTGTCAGACCTTGTCTGAACTTTTCATGTCTCATGGGTCCTTCCCAGCCAGCAATGTTTGGTAGTGAGTGTGTGTGTCCAGGATGGACAAACCTGCATTATCTCTCTTGTGCCTTCACAGCCTATAAAGTGTGCACACTGGGAACTGCCACCTTCCTTGGTGAGAAAGATTCCCAAGACTTGCCCCACTCACAGACTGCAACAAGGACTAAGGCTGGAGCTTCCTCTTACCCACCATGTGCTCATTCTTCCTCATGGGCCTGAATCTAAGCTTCCTGGTAGAGGGAAGCACTCACAGGCTGGGCTTCATCAAAGCTGGCCCTGGGGAAGCAGCCCACTGATTCTAGGTCTCCCAGGTGCCTCTAGAGATTCCATCTTCAACAAAGACCACACCGCTGTGGCTGGTCCTGCCTGACCCATTCCTCACAGCACCCCTTGGCGGGAGGCAGGTCAGGGTCAGAGTCCCCTACAGATGAAGGAACGAGATAGTCGAGTAGATAGAACGAGTAGAGTTGGGTGCAGAGATAGCACCCAACAGAATCATCTCTCAGCTCCATCCACACTGTGCTTTGGTGGTCTCAATGTCCACAGTATTAGGTAACAGACAGAATCTACCCTGCCTCGTTCAGCTACCACTTCACAAGACAGGGCAGCCCTGAAGGATGCTATGCTCAACTTCCTGCACACCAACAGTTCCACTGGTAGTCTGCAGGGTTGAGAGGGCTGACTCCACTGCTCTGGGCAGCTGTCTGAGCCTGAGTAGCTATCTGCTCCAACCAGGAGGCTGTTATCAAGCCCAACACCGTCCAGTCAACAGTTGGGGTGTTTATACAGTCATAGGTTAGACTGGAGGACCTGTACCCAAGACATCTGAGAGTCCTCTTCAGATCTGTCACTGTGACTTGAGAGAGAGATGCAGGGAGCCGATGGGTCAACTCCATTTCTGCCACAAGCTCTAACTGTATAGCCTCTCAGGCTGGATAACTCCGCCTAACTGAAAATGTGGGTTACTAACGTGTGTACATTCTCAGCACACAATGCCTGAACTCAGCAGCTGTCCAGGCACAAACACTTCACACCTGTGAGGGACAAAGTTCAATCCAGCACTCACCCATGAAACAGCTCCCTTGTCAACAGACAAAAACTGTTTTGCAAGGGCTTATGGGTGTTGCTGAGCAGTGAATGACTTACATGAAGGCCTGAGTTCTGCCCTTAACACTGAAAAACAAAAGCAAACAACAACAGAATAACTGGTTTCCAGGAGTACCTCTTGACTCCCTACAAATAGCAAACACCAGAGGGAATGAGGAGTCAAAGCTCCTTCCCAGTGAGCTTGGGATCACAACACACAATGGCTCCTAGCGTCCATTGCAACAGAAAACCCAGGGGTGCTGGGGAAAGCAAGAGCTGGACCACTGGGCTCATAGCAACAGGCCTCTCGCTCCTCCCTGCCCTGTCTCCAGAAGGACCATCCCTCATCACATGCCTCACATGCCATAGAGTAAAGGGCAGGATGGGTTGGACCCTGAAGGCCGGCCTGCCTGCCTGCAACATGACTTGACCCAAAGAAATGCTGGGCCAGACCAGAAACCAAAGGGCCCCTCTGTCCTGTACAACTCAACAGATGACATCACAGTCCCCAGAAGCAACAGGGATGAAGTCCCAAGGCAGAACAGAAGACTGCCCACCCAGCATCTGCGTTCTCAGCAAGCTCCCTGGAATTTAACATTCCTCACTTGGGACATGATACTCAGGATGAGTTGTGGGAGGCTGGGGTCCCTCCATAAGCATCTCTAGTTCCCCTGCGCCACCCTTCCACTCCCTTTTTTCTCCTTATGGTCAAAGCTCCCCCTCATTCTCTGGCAGCCAGTCAGGGCTCTGGAGACCGCCAGACACATTCCGATTTCAGACCACTCGCTTAGCAACTGCGATGCCTTTTCTTGTCTGAAGAAAGGAGGCTGCTACACCTCACAGGGTCACTGTGGGCTTTAAATGCTATGGTGGGCCTAGAGCTAAACACAGTTTGGGCTGTACCGTCACTACTGCCCACCTAAAGGCTTCACTGTGCACCCACTCTGTAAAGGGCCAGAGAGCAATGTTTTCTGTCGGAGGTAGGGATGAGGCATTGTGTCCCAATAAAACTTTACTCATAAGAGCCAATGGTGGGCTGGATTTAATCTAGAGACTATAGTTGACTGGCTTCAGAGTAGAGAACTTCACTGGCACAGAGGCCTCACTAACAGTACAACACAGACATCTTCCCAGGCTCGTGGTCTGGTCAGGAAACAGACAGAAATATACATCACGGTGATATTGTGCTTGATATACTACCCCGAAAGAGGAGGCTGGCTTAGAAAAAGAACTGTGAAGCATGAGACTGGGGACATGGCCTACTAAGCTCACAGATTCAGCCCTGCTCTGGCCGTAAACTGACAACTCCTGAAAGAACAAGGAGAGGCAGGCAGCCTGAAAGTGTCTGTGCAAAGATGCAGAGGCCTGAGGCACAGGGTGTGGGGTGGGGCTGTGTGAAGGGCTGCAGCACTGAGTGCCAGACAAGGGAAGAGCATAGCGTCATCCCAGCCATGGAGAGGTACGGTGTGGACCACTGGAGAAGGCCAGGGAACTGAGCACCATAGCCAGCTTAGGTTTAGGGAGGGCTTCTGTGTATAGACACTGGAGTAACCAGAGCAAGCCAGCAGGAGGCAGCGGAGAGTAATGCACCGACAACACGCTGGGACTTGAGCTTAAAGGGTGGTAAGCCCGTGAGCTTGACCCATTTGGGGTGGGGTGGGGTGAGGAGACAAAGGGGGGCTTAAGCACCAAGTGCAAGGAAAATGACTGACTCCACAGTGAACACAGGCTGGTATGGAAGGCAGGCAATGATTCTGGATGCATTAACTAAGACTCCAATGAGATGCAGATCTAAGAGCACAAAAGAGACCCAACGCTCAAGGCACTGGGTACTTACTGTCAGCGAGTCCTGAGCATCACCCGCCGAAGGTGACAAGCACATGTGAAGAGCTAGACCTCACATACAGGGTAGTGAGTCGGCCAGGAGGCGCGGCAGAGCTGACCAACTGTACCCTTTCCTGACCCTGGGCCCCACTGCTGTCATCTTAGGGTGTGATATTGAAATGGGGGGGGGGGCGGTTAGGTATGAACCACGCTGAAACTGATCATTAACCTAGCTCCTAAGAGCAGGGCCTTGCCAGTGACCCACCCATCTCTCTGGCTGCCTCTTCCCTGCAGGACCTGTTCCAGAGCTTTTATCTCCACTCAGGGGTTCCCTACAGAGAAAGGCTGGCTAGGATAAGCTTGCTGCAGGCATGCCTCTGTGCCTGGGAGGCCAGGGCAGGACATGCCCCTCCTTTCATAACAGGACAAGACTTGCCCCACATTTGGCAGAACAGTATACTGCTTGCTGTGTTTTGGCCCCTCTGATTAGACTGAAACTAGCACTTCTTAGAGAGCTGTTGGTCTAACAGTACAGGGACAACCATTTCCACTATGCTGCGGATGTCCCCAGTACCGGGGCATCTGCATTTAGCCTTAGGCAGAAATTATAAGCCAATCACAAAATATTGAAAAAGGAAACCTTCCAGGCTGTATCTCTGCTTCTGACTCCTTCCCTACAGCTCCGAGAGTGACCCTCTTGCCCCAGGCAGTGGCTCTGAGGAGGACCACTGTTTTCAAAGGGAAGCCACATGGACCAGCTGTGTACCCACTCCTCTCACTCCTCCACTCCTCCTGTTTCTGGGTGGTTATCCTGCTCCCTGTTACTTGGTTTCAACCCCTCTGTGAACTGGACCAGGAGCCACAGAAAAGCTGCTGGAGTTTCAGAAACAAACTGTAAATTTGTGGCCCACATTTGACAAAGCAAAGTTGCTCGAGCACACAAGCGCTTCCTTATCTTCTCCTCCCACCTGACACGGCCACGTTCTTCCCTCTGGGGATCTGAACTGGTGCGTTTCAGGTCAGATAGAATGTCTGTGTCACCCTGCCCCTAGCACAGTTCCTCAGAAGTGTCACGAATGTGGCTGGCTGACTCAAAGCTATAGGCAGACTGTATCTCTATCTGTATCTGATGCTCCTTAGGTGAGCACTGTAACTAGGCTCACTCCAGCCGCAGGGAGAGGGAACCGTAAGCTTCTCCTCCTCTGCATTTCCCCAGAGCACAATATGGTACACGGCAATGGCTTCTTTCACTCTGTGCTCTGGTTCCCAAGGATCTTGTCTGTTACCATGTGAGGTAGAATCCCCACCAAGGCTGGAAGCCCACACAGAAGTGTGGCCTCTGACCACGAGCAGGTATTGAGTTCTGTGGACATGAGCATCCTGCATCCAAGAGCCTCAGTAGAGACGTATGTATGGTAGTGTGATACCTGAGATTAACCTGGAAGTCCCACCCACCCAAGAACAGGTAACTTTCTAGAATGCTGGGAATTATAGTTCTTTGTTGGAAAAAAAAAAAGCCTATGGGTTTGTTCTTATAAGTGCCTGTAAAATGTGTCCTGAGGCTACTGAATTGGGAATTCCAGGGAATGGTCCTGACCAAAGCCCATCTTGGTCAGTATTTAATAAAACTTGCTTCAAATTTGGCTCAAAATGGTGAAATTGATTTTTCTCTCGTGAATTAATCTCTAACCCTAACCATAACCCTAACCCTGATTAACAGTAGCCTGCAATCTAACATTTCAGGAAGCTGAGACAGAAGGAGCCAGCCCCGGCTACACTTGTAAGACCCTGTTTGAAACTTGTCTGGCAAAGGTGCACCAGCACAGGGGTGCAGAGGCACCATCGACAGAAATACAGCCTTCTAAGACTGCTCCGTAGGGAACTCAGGAATACAGGGATTCAAACTAACTCACACACATTGTGTGTGTGTGTGTGTGTGTGTGTGCTGGGCAGTGCAAATGGTGCTGAGGAACTTCCCCAATTCCTTTCTTACTTTATTTTAAAAACTCACTGACTGGCTAGACTATGTGTCCTGAGGGCCAGCAAGCCCCAGGGATCCTCCTATATCCAAACCCGCAGTGCTGGGATTGCAGAGCAATCAGAGCTCAGGCCCTCTCGATTATGTAGCTGGACTACTGAGCCATCGCCAACCCTCACCTTTTAAAAGCAATGTGCGTGTTTATTTTTTTATACATATAGGTGTTTTGCCTGCATGCTATCTGTGCTTCATGTGCATGATGCCCAGAGTGTCCAGAAGAGGGCATGGGATCCCCTGGAACTGGAGTTAAGACAGTTCTGAGCTGCCATGTAGATGCTAGGAATCAAACCTAGGACCTCTGAAGAGAAGCCAGGGCTCTTAACCACCTGGTATTGTGTTTTTAACAGACCTCAAGGCTAATTCAGACAACAGCTTGAGAAATGAAGACTGAGATAGAAGGAAGGTGGTTCACAGCTTTAAAGTAATTAATTGTTCTAACTGCTTCATGATGAAGTTGATGTGGTCCAACGGGTGTGCAGCTAATGTTCTCCTCCTTTTACTTAAATAAGAGAAGAGAGAGAAGGAAGGATTAAACACAAAAACCAAACCTAATTGTTTCTGTGGTTATAAGCAGGTGAGTCCAGAGAAGGGTGTGTGTATTCCTCAGTTCTCTACTGTACTCACCTGAGGTACATCTCCCATTGAACCTGGAGGGCACTATTTCTTTGGCCAACAAACCCCATCATTACCCGTGTCTCCACTCCTCCCCCATCACTGGGTTTACAGGCCAGAGGTCACACTATGCAGGCACTGGGGATCCGAACTCAGGTCCTCAAGCTTGGACAGCAACTGTTCTTACTCAGTGAAGCATCTCAGACTAGGCTGCCTATGTGATCCTTTTTTTATTGTTTGAGACAAGGTCTCATATAATCTCTTACTGTGCAGCCAGGAATGGCTTCTATCCTCCTCCTCTACCTCCCAAGTGATATGGGGACTGCGATATGTGCCCCCATGGGTATGCACTGCCACACCCACTCAGCTTATTACCCTGCCTTCTATCACTAATATTTGGTTATAAAAAATAGGCCGGGCGGTGGTGGCGCACCCTTTAATCCCAGCACTTGGGAGGCAGAGCAGGCGGATTTCTGAGTTCGAGGCCAGCCTGGTCTACAGAGTGAGTTCCAGGACAGCCAGGACTACACAGAGAAACCCTGTCTCGAAAAACCAAAAAAATAAATAAAATAAATAAATAAAATAAATAAATAAATAAATAAAAATGTACTGAAAAGTCAAAGTTACCCCGGTCTACACCTCATACATATCTCCTAGACTCTATTACAAACATGTCAGCATATTTACTTCATCTTATGCTATGCATCTGCCACTGCTAACTTCATCTTTACTTCCAGATGCCCACATCTTACACTTGTGTCTTCCTAACATTAGGACTCCCAAAGGTCGGCTGCAATCTATACACGCTCCATGACACTGGTTTAATTGCTCAGAAACAATTCTTACTTCTCCCTGGAGGACTATTAGTTACTGATGGATGCCAGGGAGGAGGAGTCCGTGCATTAGCTGTGTGCCCGATGGTCCAACCAGCTCCACACCCACAGCCATGCAGGAAGCCTTGGTTAAACTCAGTGGTCCCAAAATAAAGCGAAGTAACATGAACTGTCAGGAAGAGCAGGTATGGGTGTGAGTAACTAGAATGCAGTGCATGCTGGTTGAAATAGGCAAAAATCAATTTAGTTAATAAAAAATGACTCTTAAGGAACTCATGGTGAGGGGGCCGGAGAGATGGCTCAACGGTTAAGAGCACTGACTGCTCTTCTAGAGGTTCTGAGTTCAATTCCCAGCAACCACATGGTGGCTCACAACCCTCTGTAATGGGATCCGATACCTTCTTCTGGTGTGTCTGAAGACAGCTACAGTGACAGTGTACTCATACATAAAATAAATAAGTAAATCTTAAGGAAAAAAAAAAGGAACTCATGGTGAGTCCTTTGGAAAAATATATTATCACCACAATTTAAAAATTTCTGATTTTTACATTAAGTTAGATATAATTAATTAAAAATAAACTTAAACCCATCAAAATCAACTGTGCACTAAGACAGCACTGGCCCCCTGACAAGAAGACGCTCAACCCTAGGAGGTGCTTGTAAGTCCAAGCCCAGCCCTCTGATGGGGAACAATTATTCTAATCTTTGTAGGCCCAGAGCAACACTAGGATCTTTAGGCAAAGCAGACTACCCAAGGTCTCCAAGCTGCACTTAATGTTAGTGGCAACTTACTTCGCTTGAGTGAACACTTGTGTGCACAGGCCAGTGGTGGTTGGGGACAGCCTGTATGCACAGGCCAGTGGTGGTCGGGGACAGCCTGCATCTTCAAGATATACAGTAGTCCCGATTTACAAGCAGTCCACAGATAGAATCAGTAGCAGATTCTAGTTCGTTCCAGTGCTAAGATATTTCCAATCAGCAAGGCAACCAAGTAAAGGCCTTCTGCCGAAACCAAGAAGTAGGTGACAGGCTTGATGCAACAAAGAGCTCTGAGTATAAACACATCCATTCAAGATAGAATGAAGATGGTTATACTCTGTATACATTCTAGCTGGCCCCAAAGGCCCTTCAAATTACTTGATGCAACCAGGACTATACAGCACCATCACCATGACTCTACTGACTGCCTGTTACTGCTTTCTCCAGCTTCCCAGAATCTTGATTCCCTGCTCACTATTCCCAGCCTGAGCTGCTCCACTGTCAGTGGCCTCCCCAGGAAAGCATTCCTGGTCCCTGTCCATGCTCCAGGGGTCCTCCTGTGGGGTACCTGCAGAGCACTTGGACATCACATCCTAACTGCAGGCTTGCTCACCTGCTTCTCAGCAGACAGGAAGCTTTGAGAGGGGACAGACAGTGTCCCTGTCATTCTCATGACCGTCTCCACGCTGCTTGGTCTACATTGCCACAGTGGCAAAGTCAATCACACACCAAAGTGTTCAGTGTGGTGGCAAGGTGTCATAACGTTCTTGGGGCAGCTCACCGGTGTTGGGATCTTCAATACAAGGAGCCCCAGGTACTGGTGCTCCTCAAACCGGAGTCCTGGGCCATATTCCTGAGAGGCATGCTTCTCCTCTCACACCCAATTTT